>CM053569.1:15513258-15629416 GCA_028646485.1 Cryptoprocta ferox | reverse complement strand
TGCCCCCCCCCCCCCCCCCCCCCGTTAAAAATTTGCCTTTGAACTTCCTTTAAAAAACATGCACTTTCTCTTTGGGAAGAGAGCTCACTGGCACTAATTACTTAAGCACGGGGATTTGCAACCATACTTCACAATAGAATGACCTTGGGAACCTGAAAACTACCAACGTGTTGGCCTCGCTGCTGACCAGGGAAATCATACTCTCCGGGATGGGATCTGGCTGCAGTGTGGGAGACAGTTTTAGAAAGAGCCCCAAAGGAGTCTGATACACAGCCAAGGTTGAGCATGATTGCCTAAAGAAATAGGATATAGAGTAAGTAAGTTACTATAAGAAGATTATGGGGAGAAAGGAAGAAACATTTCGGTCTTGGCAAGGCGGGAATTCACATGGATTTATATTTTAACAATCTTCGGTCAAACCCCAACATTATGGCTACTTCTATATTTGGTGGTTTTGCCTTTAATGAATATACCCCAGGCTTAAAAGTAAGATGAGTACACAGATCAGATATTCCCAAGAAGGTATTTCTCAGCAGACAACTGGGAATTTATCCAAGGCTCTCTGGCTGACCTCAGAATGGTGATAAGGCTTCTTTTTTTTTTTTATTTTTAAGGTAGTCTTGATTACATACAAAGCCATTCTTTTGATAAGGAATTTTAAAGTTTCTAAGAGTTTACCATATAAGTCAGTTCACAAATCAAAGTTGTTTTTTTCCATCTTGGATGTTACGACTCTGGGTTTGGAGGGTCAGGTGCACAGGTGACCTGTGTCCTGTGTCCTCTGAGATGAGAGGAGGCAGGAAGGGCTAGTACTGGACACGTCCATTGACTCAGTTAGCTTCGTGTTTGGCCGCTGGGCACAAGCTGCTTCTATTCCACATCCAAGGTAGAAAAGGTAACTCCAGAAGGGGAATTTTGTGATGCAAGTGGAAAACCACATGGAGACCCTCATTGTGAGCCGTTTCCTAATCCATGTCCAAGTGAGCCATGGACACAAGATTAAATTAGTTGTTTGTAGAGTTCCTAACAGTTCAGCATGAGCAGTGAATGGGGTCGTAATACATAACATCCTATGAGAAAAGCAGAGTTAACGTTATTGCCACTTCCTGCAGAAGAAGGGCCTGAAGCTCAGAGAAGTCCCATGGCCAACCCCACTGGCATAGTTAGAAAATGGTAGACATGAGACCCAAACTCTAGTTGTCTAGCCCCTTTTCCTGTGTGCCAGGCTGGCTGCCTCCCCGCAATGCCGGCCCTGTGGTTCAACACGGAGTGATGCCCCCCTGGAGTAGATGTGCTGAAGCAAAAGCCTAACACACGCCCACTGTTTAACACTCTTATTGTTTGGATACAGATATCGGAGTCATGGTAGCTTTCACCCCGAGGAGACCAGGTTGGTACAGGGGTTTCTGTGTGTCTTGACTTACCTTGGGGTGGCCTTGGGAGGAGATTCAGTAGATGTGATACCAGAGAGCCCCACCCCTTTTGTAAAGTGGGAGGGTTCCCTTGCTGGAATCCTCGGCAAGCTGAGAAGGAGAAGGTTGGGGGGGGGGCGCGATGATGGCCATTGCCCTGGGGGCTTCCTGATTTATTGGCTGATCCCAATATATTGGCTGGAAATCCTGACAACCTCTTATTTGTGAAAGTGAGTAATAATAGCATCAGTCTTGGGTCTGTGGTGAGAATCCTAGGAGACACTGTGTGTAAAATGGTGCTCCTGGCACATAGTGTTAATACATGTTTAAAAAATACCGAACTCACTCAAGGGAATAGTGCAGCATATTTCCTTGTCATCAATGTTGTAATACAGCATTTTGCAGCATGTTTTACACTTTACAAGCCTTGTTTCCTATTTTAACGCCACTCTATAAATTGGGTAAGAAATGTCCTTGTATCACGTGGGAATGAAACATGCTCATCTAGGTTAAGTAGCTGGTCCTAAATGCAAGAGGCAACAAGCGATTCAGGCAGGCCTGTGAGCTGTGTCTTCTGTCGCCAGTTCACTCTGCTGCCCAATCTGCCAGTGGCCGGTTATTCTGGGCTGGTGAACTGTGCCTTCTCTCTGCTG
Source organism: Cryptoprocta ferox (assembly GCA_028646485.1). Taxonomy (NCBI): domain Eukaryota; kingdom Metazoa; phylum Chordata; class Mammalia; order Carnivora; family Eupleridae; genus Cryptoprocta; species Cryptoprocta ferox. The sequence continues at coordinate 15,627,351 of CM053569.1, read as the reverse complement.
CGGATGTCACGGGGCTGAGGAGGAAAAATCAATTTTCATCAAGAAGCCTTTCATGCTGGGAGTCATGCTGGGAGTGCCCTTGATGACGGACTCAGGGTTCAGGCAAACAACCTTGTGCGTTTGTGAAACAGACATCAAGCCGTTCGGGGGAGCTGAGCTGGTGGTAAATCCGCTGGGCATTACTGAAAGGCTATCTGGGTTCCTTGGTGGCTGGGTCTGAGCTGTGCTTAGGAAAGAGCTTCTCAGCACTGGGTCTTCTACAAAGCAATTACAAATCTCTGAAAGTGGCTCCAGACATTGATATTTTTCCTGAGGTGCCCCTAATGGTCAGCGGGGCCAAGAGCTTGGTTTCAGAGGGGCAGGGGTATTTGTCTTTTTCTCTTCTACCCTCACTAGCAACCTTGGGCATGCTTCAGTGCCTCTGTCACCAGCTGCCTGATGAGAGATTCAGAATGCCAACGCCATCTGTGATGAGGATGTCAGCTTCCTAAAGAAGCATCAAGTCTCCCTGTGGTAGATACTGTCATTTATTAGTAGTGACTTCCTGTTTGCTGATGGAAGATGATGGCAAATCAAAGAGGGGGAAATGCTACCTCCAAAAAGGGCATATTCTAGCACTTTCTATATACTGGGCACCACCCTCAGTGCTTTGATGACTTCACCTGATTTTATTCCCACAATTCTGTGAAGTAGGTATGTTATTATTTATTTCCATAAATTTGCACTTATGGGGAAACTGAGGTAAAGAGAAATACCATGACTTGCCCAATCCATCCATGTCTTGTGGGGTTCCAGAGCCTTTTCTTTTCATTCTACTGTATCTCAGGATCTTATGGGATCCCCAAGATCCCATAGACCAGTCCCCCTCTTCTGATGTTTGTTCTCTCTACAACATCCTTTTCCAGTGGTCCCCAGGCCTTTGCTTGCCCACCTCCAGGAACAAGGAACTCACTCCTACCCAATGCAGTCCATTTCACTATTCAGACCACTGTGGGGGGCTCCTTCATTTCTCAGTTGAATTAAGGCAGAACATAAAAAGAATAAATAAATAAGTAAATTAATAAATAAGTGAACTTCTGTCACCTAGTAGTTTCCATTCATTGGTCTTAATCTTATCCTTTATGAGAATAACAAGAATAACTAACATTTATTGAGCAACCAGTACGTTCCACGTACTGTGCTAAATGCTTTACATTTCTTATCTTGTCTCACACATGCGGGCCCTGAAGTGCAGAGAGGGTCAGCGTGCACAGATAGGCCTGGGACTAGAACCCAGAGAGTCTTATGTGGAGTCCCTGCTCTGAGCCCCCCCCCCCCCCCCGTGAGTCCTACATACATAAGCAGCACCCTAACGGCCCCCTGCTGTCTTCACACTGCTCTGGGACTGCAGGACATTCCCTGGGGGGCTTTGCTGGTCTCCCTTCCCTTCTTCCTTCTCCTTATTCTTCCTTCTCCATCCTCTGGGGGGCGCGCTCACCAGCCTGCCTGACTCAGGGCCAGGACTTCCCACTCAACTGGGTCCATCCATCATACTGTCCTATGTTCAGTCCCTGAGAAAGGGGCTTTCTCTGGAGGAGTCTCCAGAATGCTTCTGTGGTCTCTTAAGATGGAGAAGTAGGGCCCTTTCCTGGGCTAGAAGGAGGCCCCAAGTAGCTTCCGCTCATAGCTAATAATGACAATAATAATAGAAGCTAATATTCCGGGCACACACCATTAGTGTCAGCTGAGCTGTGCGCTTGTGGTGGGACCTCAGTAAATCCCAGGGTCTCGACCTTGGAAGAATTATGGGAGCCTGGCTCTGGAGAATGTGTTCACTCTGCCCAGGGGAACCTGCTCAGGCCACCCGGTGGTTAGAGCCTGGGTTCTGAAATCGGACAGACCTTGGTTCTGGGTAGGTCTGATGCTCAGAGCTGTGTGATATTAGAAATACTACCTGCCCTCTCTGGGCCTTGGCTCTTCATCTGTAAGGTGGGTGAGAGGGGGTTGCTGTGTTGCTTAAGTGACGTCATTCACTTTGAGTGCCTGATACAGGTAAGTGAGGAGACATTGTAAAATACCAGCTGGTGGTATTAGTATTCATATTCTGCGTCATGTAAGGTCTAGGTGGACCTCATGATTTCCGGTGAGGTTTCATGGTTTCTGCAAAGTAGAGCTGTCTGAAGAGCCTGTTGGTTCATCCTGACTTATCTTTTGATCCCCATCCACCAGGGTGAAAGAGGAGGCTGGTCAGCTTCCTGGAGAATTCAGTGTGTGTGTGTGTGTGTGTGTGTGTTTGCCTAATATGTCTGAGTGGCTCAAAGTGACTATTACAATGTTGTTTAGTTTTTCTTCTTCTTTTCAGAAAGGGGATGTTTGGGCTCAAGCTGAAGAAGAAGAAGAAGAAAGCAGAGAAGGGGTTAACCCTAGCCAATAAGGCTGCCCAAGGTGAGGCTTTTGGAGGCGGGGGGGGGGGGGGAGGCACTACCCTGGTAGGGTCTCACAGAGTTGACCCCTCCTTGGCTGAGAATGGAGCTCTCCCTCTGTGGAAGCAAGGTTGGGGGGGGGGTGTGCTACCTGCTGGGTCTTCAGGCCCTGCTGGTCACAGGTGCAATCCACCCCAGTGCCGCTGGTCACCTGGTCACTGGACCCAACAGGTGGGGCGGACACCTGCTGGGCCATGGAAGGGAACCCCAAGGAGAGAGAGGCAGTGACAAGGTCCACGCTCCTGTTTCTGTCCTGATTTGCTCTGTAGCCCAGGATAAGTCACCGCACAGCTCTGATTCTCTCTGTTTCTCCCTTTGTCAAGCAGGCACGATGTGGGTTGCTGGGCTGACCTCACACACCATGGGGAGGATCCAGTGAGATTTTAAAAATAAGAGTGAGGACAGCAGCTGCTACGGGGGAGGCTCTGCATTTATTGTCTCATTTGACCCTGCCATCATCTCACCAGTGGGTGTTGCCGTCCCAGGTTTACAAATGAGGTTGCAGAGATACAGGGAGAGGAAGTAAAGTGTGGGAAGGACAGCTGCAGAATTTTCGAGGCCCAGTGGAAAACAAGAATGCAAAGCCATCGTTAAGAGATTATTATGAGTTTGTGGATGGCAATCGCAGAGTGCTGAGCTCAGTGCAATGAGGTCCTTCTGGTCACAGGACCCAAGACCCAGGCGTGGTGGCACAGACCCCGCAAGCTGCTCGGACTAGGAGTCCAGAGCCAGGAAGCAGTGGCGTTGGGATGTATGTCCTGGCTGCCGGACTTTTCACCCTCAGAATGGGCTGCTTGCTTCTTGGAAAGAGCAAATAAATCCCCAAGTTACAGTGTGAACCATGCCAACCATGCCAGTGGGGCCAGGCCTGGCATCAGGTAGGATTTGTTTGTTGAGTCAAATAGGATTAACTGCTTCTGATGGACAGGTCTGCAGTGGTCTTCCAGAGACTTCTGCTGAGTGGCCCTGATAACAACCAGTTCAAGGCTAGTCTTATGGACCATTTCTGAACCCAGATGGTGCAGTGGGTCTGCTTTATCTTCACCTCTCTCGTCTCCTTGGGGGGGACCTCCTTCACCCTTCACTGCCATCCACTGCGGGTCCTATGGCTTCCTGTCTCCCTCCCCCAACTCCACTGCCTGCCCTCACATAGAACCCAATATTACAATGGAAATGTATGGAAACTCATTCATACTAAAGTGTTGATAATAACAATGAAGTCATCCTCAGAAGGGGTGAGAGAGGCATTTTAAGTGGGGACAGGACTTAAACCTTAAAGAATTACTTGTCTGTTCAGTCAAATTGAAGGTGTCAGGAAGTAGGTAGAAAAGGCTTTTGGGTCTTTCCTGGTGTCTTTGAAATTATGACCCTATAGTAGGTCTTGGGGCACAAGGTTGAATAAGACAGTCCCTTTCAGGACCTTATGAAAACTAATATTTATGACACATCTAACAAGTCTCTGTTGGTTTTTATTGGACATGCATTATTCATGACTCTGAAGTGTAGGCTTCTTTGCCCCTATTTTATAATAGAGGTTCAGAGAGGGTGAGTGCTTGACCAAAGTCACATGGCTAATAAGTGGAGAATCCGGCTCCTGAGTCTAGGTCAGTCTTACACAAAGGCCTGGGTTTTCCTATTCCATGGGTCAGCCTCCAGTTAGGAGCCTATAGTGACATGTTGGGAAGAAGAGCAAGGTGGTGGAGATTTGGGCAGTCAACCTCAGGCATTTCCGAGAAGCCGCCTCCTCCGGCTTGTTCTAATTAGAGTTTTCAGCCCAGAAAGCAAACAGGGCAGAGAGGACTCAGGCCCCTCCTAGAAAGTAAATAGCATTCATCCTGCTGACCAGGGGCTTGCCCTGTGGGAGACTGAGAAAACAAAGTCCATAGAACTGAGTATACTTTGGTCTTTCCCTTTGGGCCTGTCCTGGGAAGTTAGGGCTCTTCTAGATGAAGCATTTGGAGATTCTCAAAGTTGGTGGCTCTCATGTCTGTGTATTTGAGGCATAGTGGCTATGTCTTCATTTCATAAAATTCTAGGGATCCCAACCCATCCTTTAATTAGTTACCCAACAAAATTACTGAGTGCCTCCCATGATCTTCTATTCATGCATTTACTCAAGAAAGACTAATGGAAGGTCCGCTGGGTGTTGGGTCCTGTGGTAGATTCTGGTATATGATGGTGAACATTGGATAGTTTAGAGGGGATAGCTCTGTGTAGGACTCTTCCGTTTGCCTTTCCAAATCAATTCTCCACCTGTTCTCAGCCCCAGGAGGCTGACCTGTATTGATGCATTACCTAGGTCCCTTCCACAATGGGGCGCCCCAGCAGGAAGTTTGAGGGAGGGAGGAGCATGAGCTCAGGGTTTGTGGTTGGATGTGCCCCTCAACGGAAGGATGGTTGCTGCTCTTTATAGGGAAGCCAACTGGACCTGACTTCCTTTCCTTCCAGGTTCTGGTAACTGCTCACTCTCCTCATTTTGGGGTCTTCCAAATAGATAGAGTTTGGCTGCTCTGAGCCTCAGATAGCTGCACAACCCGTTGTGATTTTCCTGTACCCACCCCTTTGTAAATTACAACGTCCTCAGATCCTCCTGTTCGGGGGGCGCCATCTGTTATCTACTGGGACCTGAGGAGGTAACTGAATTACAAGTTGAGAAAAGTGCTGTAAAGAAAATAGACAATAGAAAAAAAAAACATCTCTGTGGGGTAGGTAACATTGGCCTTGCCTTACTTTATAGATGAGGACAGCAGGGCTGTGAGAAGATCATAAAGTTATCTTGGCAGAGCTGGGATTTCTACCCAGCCACTGGGGTCAGTGTTTTGAACTACACCATGCAGAGTCTCTTAGTGCATGAGAATATTCCACACTCTCTCTGTTTTTTTTTGTTTTTTTTTGTTTTTTGTTTTTTTTTTTTACCAAAAGCCTGGCTGAGAAGTGGTTCTTAAGCTTTGCTACACATTAGAATCACCTGGGGTCCATGTGGGGTGGCTCAGCTCAGGTCATGATCTCAACGTTTGGGAGTTTGAGCTCTGCATCAGGCTCTGAGGTGGCAGTGTGGAGCCTGCTTGGGATTCTCTGTCTTTCTCTCTCTCTCAAAATAAATAAACAAACTTTAAAAAGAAAAGGAAGCACCTGGGGAATTTAAAAAAATCTTGACATCCAGGTGACATCCCAGATAAATCAGAATCCCCCAGTGGGGGAAGAGATCTAAAGAATATGTTTATCTGTTCATTTAAATTTTCTAGTCACTTGTGCATTCATTTCCTGTGGCAACTATAACAAATTACCACAAACTGGGTGATTTAAAATAACCCGCATTAATTTTCTCATGGTAATGGAGGCTGGAAATTCGCAATCGGTATCACAGAGTGGAAATAAAGATATTGGCAGGGCCCCACCCCCTGGGGAGTATCCGATTCCTGTCTCTAGTGTCTCTGACGGCCATGATGGCATCTGTCCCACCTCTGCCTTGTGATCACATCGCATTCTTCTGTTCTCTGCCTCCCTCTTCTAAGGATACATATTATTGCAGTTAGGACCCACCTGTCTAACCCAGGGAAATCTCCTCATCTCAAAATCCTTCATTTAATCATATCTACAAAGACCCTTTTTTCCAAGTAATATTTACAGTTCTGGGGACTAGGACTTGATGTCTTTGGGGGAATATGATTCAACCTAGGACACCTTTCTAATCTAAATTGGCCCTCAGACAGCAGGAACATGGGGCATTGATATTAGAAATGAAGAATCTTGGACTCCACCCCAGACCCACGGAATCAGAATCTGCATTTTAACAGCTTCCCAGGTGATTCTTATGCACATTAAATTTTACTGATGAAGTTCAGAGGGAATAAATTACTTGTCTGAAATTCCACTGGCAAGGTCATGACTTGAAAGCATGTCTTTGAATTCATAATCCAATTTTCTTTCCATAATACCATGCATATAAATCTACTCGTTTTTGGAAACAGAAGATGATTTATTTTAAAGAAAAATTAAGGTATGTACCTGTCTTTTCTGCCAATAAAATGTTAAGTTCCATGCTGGCAGGGACTGTCTGATAGTCTTCACGTACCTCTTATGGTGATTAGCATAGTGCTGGGCAGTTGAGGCTCAGATCACCACTGTGTATCATATTTGACAGAGTTTTCTTCCTTTGTTTGCTTCTCTAGATGGCCAAGGTGAAGCAGAAGCATCACAGGAGGGGCCTTCTCACCAGGAAGGACTGGGAGGAGATTTGATTTATGATCATACATCTGTCACCCCTGTCCCTTCAGCTCCTCCAAAGAGAAGGTACAGTGCTGGTGCAGGCAGTCCCCGCACATTTACTGAGCACCTCCCATGTGCAGGTACCCCTGCAGGCTCTGGGGAACAGAGAATAATAACCGATCACTGTTCACAAGGCACCAAAGGTCTAAGGCAGGAAGACAGAGGTCTGTATGTACTCAGTTTCCTCCATGGCAGTGCTGGCCTCTTGATAGTGATCAGCCATTAGTGAGCCAGGGTCCCAGCTCTACCAGCTTCTGCTCTTAAATCCCCTGAGTTAAGGTCTTTATGTGCCTCATAATTCAGGAATGACAGCAACAACAGGAGACACTCAAGAGCTGTCTCTCACCTGCTCTTTAATTCATCAAGGTGCCAGATGTCTTAGCTTTGTGTTTGTCCCAAATGTTGGTACTACTCGACAGAAAGTCAGAACAAACTGGCCTTCTGCATGTGATTTGCTGTATTAGTTAGTGGTTGATGTGTAACACTCCCAAACTCAGAGGCTTAATAAAAAATTTATTGTTGCTTATGAGACTATGGGCTTGTTGGTTAGTTTTACTGGTTCTGGATTGCTACACATTCACACTCGTGTGTGTATGTGTGTGTGTGTGTGTGTGTGTGTGTGGTCATTTGGTGGCTCTGCTGATTTTAGTTTGAGTGTTGGCTGATGATAGGCTGGTCTAAGATTGCTTCACCTGGGACCACTGAGCTCCCTCCATATGGCATTAGACCCTCCAGCAGGCTAGTTGGAGCTTGGTCCAATGGTGGTGATGGCAGAGTTCCAGGAGAAGGAGGAGGAGTACATAAGGTCTACTGAGCCTAGGCCTGGAATTAGCAAAAGTCATTTCTGCTGCATTCTCTTGGCCAGTGCAAGTCACGAGTCCAGCCCATGTCAGAATGAGAGACAAGTCATAAAGCAAAGAAGAAGGATCCAAGGAAGCTAATACCTGGGCTGTCAATGCCTTCCATCTACCATATTTGTTTATGTCTATTTTTTAAAAAAATTTTTTTATTTATTTTTGAGAGAGAGAGAGAGACAGCGTGAGCAGGCGAGGGTCAGAGAGAGAGGGAGACAGAGAATCTGAAGACAGGCTCCAGGCTCTGAGCTAGCTGTCAGCACAGAGCCTGATGCGGGGCTCGAACCCACAAACCGCGAGATCATGACCTGAGCCAAAGTCAGACGCTCAACTGACTGAGCCACCCAGGCGCCCATGTTTATGTCTGTTTCTTACTCATTGTAATTCCTCCTGCTCTCCCTTCTTTGTCCAGTCAGAATTCTTACTATCAATAAAGCAAATTAGTGCTTCCCTGTATGGCAGACCGAGTTGTTATTACTGGACCATACAGGACGGCACACAGTAGATATGTAGGTAGAGGGGGTTGGGAGACAGCTGGAAATCAGAGATGGTGATAGCTGAGAGGTTGACTCTTTAAAGGAGACATGAAATTTGTATGCACATACTCACTGCAGTATCTCCTTCCCCTTTACTGCACCATGACAACCATGGCCCCCTAAGCTCCCTGACTCAGGATTTCAATTACTTTTAAATATCCTTGAAGGGATCCCTTGCCACTGATTTCACTCGAATAACAGCACTGCATGGAGGAAGGCAGGAGAAAGAGAAATAAGGAGGAGCAGACTTTTTCTTTTTCCCTGGTCAGTGCATTCTCCATCAATTGAAATTCTACCCACCAAATAATGCTCAACTGACATCCAACCTCTGCAATGAAGTCTTTGTTGCTTACCTGGGCTCTCAGGAATTTCTCTCATCTCTGAACTCCTATCCCATTTCTCGTCCCTGCAACACATTTTACACTTACGAGTTCTTTCTTGCTGTGCTTCGGTCCTCTCTCCCTTGGATAGATTGCTAGCTCTGTAAGGGCCAGGCTGATGGCTCATTCATCTGTTTTTCCTCCAAGACCAGCACAGAGCTTTCACACAGTAAATGACCAGTGAGAATTTGCCATTTTATTAATGAACGTATATACCTTTTGCTATCTACCCTTCCCTACGTGCATTATCTCCTTTCATCCTCAGAACACCACCACATGGTAGGAATTATTATTGTTTTCATTTTCAGACGAGGAAATTAAGGGCAACATCACAACATTGGGAAAAACAAATATTTTAATTCAGATCAGTCTGAGTCTAAAGCTTTGGGATTTTTACTAGCTTACTCTGTTCTCTACTGGACTCAATTATAATCAGCAGAAGTGGAATGAAGTCAAATGCAAGATGGTGCTATCAGAAAGCAGGAGACTAAAATTCAATAGGAACTCTAGCTCAGTTTGTTTCCCACCCATTGCTGCCTTGGTGACAGCAGGGATCCTTCGCCTCTTTTACTGTTATCCAATTTCTACATGCCCAGGTGTTGTGCATCTGTTTCTAATTCCTTATGACAGTCCAGATATGAAATCGCTTGGAATGTGAAATCTCACAGAGATGGGATCTTGGCCGCTTCTTCCAATTTTCTCTTTTACCAGTTCTTTCAAAAGCAATCACAAAACTCAGGATTGTTATATCTACTATAAATGGCAAAGGGGTCCTGTGGATAGGATCAGACAGGAAATAAGGGAGATCTTTATGCAGACCCAGTTCTGCTACTGACTTGCTGAGACATCTGAGTTTCTCATTTTGTAAAACCAAAAATAAACGATACCGATAATCATACTCACAATAAGAGTTGACACTTATTGTCATTAAGCACTGGGTTAAACCTTTACATGCATTGTATCATTTAATAGTAGCCATTATCTCATGTGGCAAGTGCTATTATTAGCTTCATTTTTAAGATGGAGAAACTGAGTCATAGAGAGGTTGAGTCACTTGTTCACTTACATTTATCTCTTTCAGAGATAAAGAGAGAGAATATGTGATACAGTATAAATAAAAGCACTTAGAGTACCTGGGAAAATAGTATTATGGCTTATGGATTCAAAGTATGTTCTTACTTAATGAAACAAATATGTTAAACCTTTCTTTTAATAGATCAAAACTGTTGACTAAGATCCATGATGGGGAGATCAGATCCCAAAACTATCAGGTAAGTGACAGCCTGGTTCTTCTTGTGTGAACGAACAGCAAGGTCCGGAGTGCACACCTGCTACTTTGTGTTGTAGATTGCCATCACCGTCATTGAGGCCCGCCAGCTGGTGGGTGAGAACATTGATCCTGTTGTGATCATTGAGATCGGGGATGAGAAGAAGCAGAGCACCGTGAAGGAAGGAACCAACAGCCCATTTTACAATGAAGTAAGTCACAGAGGTCACCAACATCCTCTCCACCAATGCTCCCTGCACTGCTATCTGTGGTATTCTTTAGCCAAATAGAAAAGCCGTGTGCCTCCTTACTGCTTCCCACCACTCATCTAAACCCTAGAAAATTCTCTGAGCTCCTTGCAAACAACCCCATAGAGTTTCACAAAAAGATAATGGAAAGGAGAGATGAGCAATTCCTACTTATTTTATTTTATTTAAAAAATTTTAATGTTTATTTATTTTTGAGAGAGAGAGAGAGAGACAGACAGAGTGAGAGCATGGGAGGGCAGAGAGAGAGGGAGACACACAATCTGAAGCAGGCTCCAGGCTCTGAGCTATTAGCACAGAGCCTGACGCGGGGCTTGAACTCACGAACTGTGAGATCATGACCTGAGCTGAAGTGGGACACTTAACCGACTGAGCCACCCAGGCACCCTGAATTCCTACTGATTTTAAATTAATTGTGATGTTTTAAATATACCCATTTTCTTATTTCTTTTTTTAAAATTTATTCTTATTTCTTATATGCTTATGTTCATCCATTATAAGCTCTGGTTTTATATTCAATAAATGTATTGAGTGTTGGTTATAAAGAAGATAAACATTCCTTTTTGTGAAAGAGACACTAGAAATTTAATTATTAGTTTTGAAATAGGCATGTTGCATTGGAAAGTAAAACAGTTGTATTTTTCCAAGCAGTGCAAAAATTATGAACATCAAAGAGAGGAAATCATTAAAGAGAGACAGGAAGCTTCTAAATATTATACACACTAAATTCTCTTTTTTTAAATAAAAAGATTACACAGTAAAAAAATGGTAAAAGATACAAAGAGCATAAAATTATGTATGATGAAAAATATGCATCCCTCTGCTCTTTGATCCCTAACCCCCCATCCTCCTGACCTAGAGGCAGCCGTCCGCACCAGGCATTTGTACCTTCCAGAGATATCCCGGGCATGTAAGGGAGTGCAAATAAATATTGTAATCAAATGGTAGCATTCTATCCACTCTGTCCTGGACCTTGATCTTTGCACATAACAATGTATCATAGAAGTAATATCAAGACATACAGTTCAATCTCCTCTTCCCCCTCATCGGTGTAGTTTCCCCATTGCGTTGATACACCATAATTTACTAAACCAGTCAATCTCTCACTGATGCATGTTAATTTTTTCAGCTTTTGGCTACTACTTTTACTGATATTAACATGGCATAACTGAGGCAAAGAGTGTATATATTAAGAATTTTGATATCAACAATTTACCCTCCGAAGAGGTAATAATTTATACTCCAACTGACAGTGCACAAGAGTGCTTGTTTCCCCCACTTTGACACCACAAATTATCAAAAAATGTAGCAAGCTCTTAATTATTTCCCTAATGGGAGTAGTCATTGAAAAGGGAGACCGTCATTAATGAAATCAACAGAAAATGGGCAAATCAGATTTGAACTGTTAACTGCTTTCCTCGTCATCCATCACTCCTGTCTCTAAGCCTTTTACCATGAGTTTTTTCTTTCCTGTTCTACCCCTTCCATAACAACTTTTGGCATGGACGTGACATGAAATAATGTGTATGAAAATGCTTCAAAACTGCAAAGCTCTACAGGTTTGTTAAATGCTATAATTAGTATTTTCCTTATGCATACAAGTCCTGGATCTAAATGACATTAAGTTGGGACCAAGTGCAGTCAGTAGACACTCAAGTAAAAATATTGAAGTTCAAGTAAAAACCTTTGGTACAGTTGAACTAAAGACCTTTGTTATAGCTTTTGCCTCTAATTTTCAAGCCAAAGGCCATCAGATGTTGAAGGAACCAGTTAATAGGGGCTAGGGAATATTTTTCAGCTGTAAAAATGTGTGTGGCCCAACGGTCTAGGGAACCTGTGTGAGGCAATTGACTTTGAAATGTGAAATGCAGCAGAAAGCAATAAACATTGGAACTAATTTATTGGTCCAAGGAACTCACAGCATCTCATACATCAAAATAAGAAATTTCATCTGAGTTTTCCACATAAAAGAAATTCTGAACAAGAAAACTCTTTAAAAGTTTGAATACACACACACACACACACACACACACACACACACGAAAAACTTCCTGAAATGTTGTATGTGTTTTCCCGTTTTCTGAAACAAAAGACACAGAATGTAATGTGACCTGTCACTGATATCTAAGGACCACCATTTTGAAGGTCTCTTATTATGGTGTGTGATGGCATCTTTCAATTTCCACATTTTGGTTTTTCTGTTTTGCCCTATAAAAGCAGGCTGTGAGCAGTCAGCTCTCCCTTTCCTCCTACTGTCTGTTCATCTCTAAGGTCCTTGTGTTATTTCTCCACAATGAAACTCAAAAACAAATAAAAAGCAACTTTCTGGTCCTGCCTCCCTCACCCCCCACTAGTCCCCCAAAAGACACAACACACAACGAGACACCATTCCAGCATTCTAAATCTTAGGAGAATACAACTTCACATTTGGGAGGTACTCAAAAAAGTTCAAACAGTGAAACATCTAGTATTTGAACCCCTTGTGTGGTAACTTCTGGAGAAATAGGCCAAGCTCTCAGGTCCAGCAATAACCAGCTGTCTGAATGTAGGCGAGTCTTTTAAATCCTTTGGACTTCAGTCTTCTTCTATGTGTAGAATATAGAAACTGGTCTAGCTAATGTCTTCAACTCTAAAATTTAATCACTTTCTTGGGGCACCTGGGTGGCTCAGTCAGTTAAGTGTCCGACTCTTCATTTTGGCTTAGGTCATACCCACGGTTCGTGAGTTTGAGCCCTGCGTTGGACTCTGCACTGGTGTGCAGGGCCTGCTTGAGATTCTCTGACTCTCTCTCTCTCCTCTACCCTGCTCTCTCTGTCTCTCTCAAAATAATAAACATTGGAAAAAATAAAATTCAAACACTTTCTTAAAATTAGAAGTTTTCCATGTCCATAAGTTCTTTTCATTTTCTTCTTGGTCAGTCTTGGGAATATCACAGCAATGTTTGAAGCTGAAAAATCCCAAGGAATTGAGATTTTAATCAAGTCCATCCCAAATTAAAACCACGTTGAGATGTGATTTTTCACCCATCATTATTAATAGGCAAAAAATTTAAGAGAATTGATGATATAAATGATTGGCAGGTGTATGGAGAAATGGAATTTTCATATGCTGGCAGTGAGAATATAAAATGACTTAGCCCCTTTGGAAAGAAACTTCCCACTGTCTATTAGAAATTCACATGCACGTAAGATATGACCAACAATTCCTCTTTCAATGTCCATTTTAGAGGAAAAATCACACATATCCTGGGCAAACGTGGGGTGACAGCATTTTTTTGAATTTGAAAACAAAAAGAACTTAGGTGACCTTAAATAGATGACCAGTCAATTGATGGTATATTCATGCCACTGAGGACCATGCAGCAATTGGTTAGAATGATAGAAACTACAACTTCTCCAGTAATAAGGTTCTTAGATGCAAGTCTGGAATTTATGGTCAAAATGAATTTTATGTTTTATAGTACTTTGTCTTCGACTTCATTGGACCCCAAATGCATCTTTTTGACAAGATCATCAAAATCTCAGTAAGTGTATCATTGGTGATGGGAAAGATTCTAGGCATTGGGAACTCTCTAGAACAGCTCAGCCTGTGTAGGGGTGAATAGGTTTGGGAGGGGGTGAGTCCAGTGGGGTGGTGAGTTCAAAGCCAACAAGATAGAACTTGAAATAAGTAGTGTGGAGGAATTTGGGAAGGAAAACCTCTTCAAGGAAATCTGTGCTTCCTGGAAACAAGCTATAAGCTACTCTCAAGCCGTCATGAATTGAATTGTGGAGTTTACTAATGTGGGAATGTAAAATGCATGCTTCAACAGCCATCTTGACGATTGCCATTTTGAGTTGATTTCTTTCTTGTTATGAAACGAAATGTTAGTGTGTCTCTCCTGGGATGATATCCACACTAATGATAATTAATCACACCACTCCCCACTTGTAGTTGGTAGTAAATAGAGAAGTAGGAAAAAGCATCAGGAAGGAACCAAATATATCAGTAATGTTGGATCAGAGAATGTGATTTGGAGCAAGTGGTTGCCATTTGGCTTCTTCATAGCTTCCTCTGAGTGTAGACTTTAGGACCTGCTCATGTGAGATTGTGTCTGCTGCATAGACCCTTCCTCAGCCCTGGAGGGTGAATTCCTATCTCCACAGATCATGTCTGAACAGCAGAGACAGAGAAGATTCTTGGTCTAGCCAAAGGCGCCTTATGAAGGTGGTCCACCACACAGAGGACATGAACGGGAAGGGAAGGTGCCCATGCTGAAGCTGCACTCGCTCAAATGAGAAAGCATGGGGGCCAGACAGAACTGACACTAACCTCACACCACTCACGGAAGAGACAGAGAGACCAGTGGGTGACAGACCTCATTTATCTTGCCCCTCTGGGAAATCACTGCTTCTCCCATGAAGAGGGTAGCATGGCTATGCATCCCTGAGAGAGGCGGGGTGGCTGGTGCAAATGTTAGTGCTCTCCTCTTAACGGTTCTAAAAGGACAGACTCTGTACTTTGTGACAGTGTAAGATGTGTGGAGAATGGGGAAATGTTTTCCTCAACAATGACACCAACTCTAATCAGAATTTTAAGATGGCAAAACTTGTCTCAGAGACTTCCTTGCCTGTCCTTATCACCCACTAATATATATCATATTAATCATATCATATCATATATTTGATTATATATGTACATAATTTATGTATAACATATATAAATCCTGCATTAAGTCTTAGGTAATAGTGGAATTATTATACTCTCTTTCTCAGGGACATTTGAAGAATGTGGCTCTTGAAGAATGGAAAGTTGTTAAGAGCCAAACATTCTTAATGTGAATTTCAGGCATGAGGACAAGTGTTGCAGAAGATATTTCAGGACCTCTGGCATGGCCTAGGGCTTTGTTACATTGCATAGCTCAGGCAACCACCTGTTTGTGAGATGGGCAGTGTAGCTGGGTCCTAAGGAAGTCTAGATTTCAGACAAACAGTGAATAGCTAGATTTTTATACCGTAGCATAGACAAGGGTCATGACTCTCTGTAGGACGGTGGATTTTTAGATCGAGGACCAAAGCTGGTATTGACTATCTTTGTTCCTCTAGCTTGGAAGAAGAGAATACATTGGGCTCCCTAGATGATGCCTAGGGACAGAAACCAAAGACTTTACAAGGAAAACTCCCTTGGAGGGGAGTGTTTAATACAAGTGTTCTGCTAGTCCATGAACTAAGTCAACATGCCCAAAGAAACTGAACATGAGGGAAGAAGGAGGGAGTACAGTAAGCAGGTGCTGTTGGGGTGGCCAGGCTGTGGCAGACCTTAATGGTGCTAAAGACCATCTTCCCTTGATAGTGGCCCCCTGGCATGCAGGGCCCCAGCAGTCTGTGTGTGCCTCCCTGAAGTCCTTGTAATCTAATGCTTGACCATATGAGGCTTCCCTGGCCCTAAGACTAGATGGATGGATGATTTGAGGAGGCCTCCTGTGTTATTTAAAGACCCATATGGGCTCTTGTGCCCCATCATCCCATCAAGCCCACAGGGACCCAGATGCCTTTGACCTGAGAAGAGAGCCTGAGTCAGGCTTGTGTTCTCTCTTGGGCCTTTCGGAAGCCACATTAACAACTGCAAGCATCGGAGGTTTGGAGTGAGCTTTGTATGCTTGGCTTTACATAACTCCTCCCCTGGAGCCAAGCTGTCCTTACTTCCCCTCAGTTATCTTAACCTCCCTTGCAAAGTTTGGGCAAGGGAGCAAGGGTGGAAAGGAGATGGGAAGGGCTGTCCTTTCTTCATTTCCCGAAGTCCATTGAATTTATTTTTTCTTATTGCCTCTGCCAAAGGAAGCTGTTTAGAAACCACAAAAGTCTCCTATTCATACATCATTCAATCAGTGAATCATTCATTAAATCACCAAATGTTTATTGAACATGTATAATGAACAAGGCCATGCATATGGTGGGTAGGAGAAGGTAGGAAACTGTCTTTGATTCAAGGAACTCAGAATGTCATAGAAGGAAGCCCAGAGGCCATCTAGTCTAACTTGCAGCTGCTGCAGGAATCCCTCACACCACCTCCATGACGTGGGATTTTGGTGCACTGCTTGGTTATAGACAGTGATGGAATGTCACTATCTCCAGAAAAACCTATTCATTGCCAGAAAGTTCTGTTAAAGAAACTGTCCTTATAGTGAGCTGAGTCTCTATTTCTGTGACTTGGAAACCACACGGGGAACTTACTCCCTATTGTAGATGGCAGGATTTCCAAGATTGGAAAACGTTTAAGTTACCGTGACCCCTTCTCCATGTCCCCATTTTTCTCTTTTCTGAGTTAACGGTGCTCCTGCTTCTTCAGCAGCTTCCCATGCAGTGTGCCTTCTGGACCCGGTAGCAGGGCTGCTGCTCTCCTTTACAACTTCTGCTTCTTGATAGCACTGCATTCCAGTGTGTTGCTGTAACCAGCCAGGCACCCTGCTGACTTCGGATCAGACAAAATATTGGGGATGACCACTAACCTTGTTCTGACTATTAGACCTTTCAAAGCAGTATGTGAGGAGTCCTCTGAGTAAGTTGTGAGCAGAGAGTTTTGGAAGTTTAGGGGAGAAAGAGGACTCTCAGCTGAGAGGGATCTGGGAGGGCTGCTTGGAGGGGGTAACATTTGCTCTAGACATTGAAGGATGGGTAGAGTTTCAATAGGCAGAGATGGGCTATACTAGAGCTCACTTTGGCCTAAAAAATACTTTTTAAGACAGTGAGATTTGTTAGGTGTCCTTTGCTAGCTGAAAACCTGCTAGGAGGAACGGGTATAGGTGAGATTCTTCTGGATGCCCTGTTCACTTGATGACCAAGTGTCCTTGTGCTCCAGATGAGAGAAGGTCAGTCAAGCATCAAGGTCCAGAATCCTCACTGAGGTATCATGAACTCATTTCATAGATTTATCCTCAAAGAGAAATCTAGTGCGGCCAGACTCACTACTCTGTCTCTCCTCAGGTCTTTCACCACAAGCTGATAGGAAGCATACTGATCGGATCCTTCAAAGTAGACCTGGGGACTGTGTACAACCAGCCTGGTGAGAAAGCATCACTTCCCCATCTCTCCTTTACTCAGTTTGCCACACCTGGAGATCAGCTCATTCACTGGCCCATCCACTGCCCCATTCATTCAATCTATGAACACCAATTACACAGTCGGAGCAACACCTGGCTCTTTTCCTCAACGTTCACAATCTTAATGGCAAAATTGTCTTTTATGTCCATACTTCTGAACAGTTTCACCCCCACCCCCAACAAATTCTGTCTCATTTACTGCTGTGATGCTGTGAGGCACACACAGGAAAGGTGACACAGGAGTTACACATTTGGACTCTGGAGCCAGTGGCCTGGCTTCAATTTTTTTTTTTTAACATTTATTTATTTTTGAGAGAGAGAGAGACACACACACAGAGTGTGAGGGAGGGTCAGAGAGAGAGAGACACACACAGAATCAGAAGCAGCCTCCAGGCTCTGAGCTGTTAGCACAGAGCCCGACACGGGGCTCGAACCCACAAACTGAGATCATGACCTGAGCTGAAGTCAGCTGCTTAACCGACTGAGCCACCCAGGCGCCCCTTCAATTTTTTTTTTTTTAACGTTTATTCACTTTTGAGAGACAGAGTGTGAGCAGGGGAAGGGCAGAGAGAGAGAGAGACAGAGAGAGAGAGAGAGAGAGAGACAGAGAGAGAGAGAAACACACAATCTGAAGCAGGCTCCAGGCTCTAAGCTGTCAGCACAGAGCCCGACGCAGGGCTTGAACCCACGAACCACGAGATCATGACCTGAGCCACAAACCACGAGTCAGACGCTTAAGCGACTGAGCCACCCAGGCACCCTGATGGAGCCAGGTGGCTTGGCTTCAAATTCCAGCCTGCTGTTTCCTGGTTGTGCAACCTTGGGCAAATGATTTGACTTCTCTGCACCTCAGTTGCCTCATCTGAGAAAATGAAGATAAAAATAGTGCCTCCTTTCTAGGGTTGTTGGATACCATGTAAGGATTTGTTATGATAATTCTTACTATCCCTGCTTTTAGAAAATGAAACTCAGGGAAGGCAGGTAATTTGTGCAAGGTCGGGAGTGGATAAGTAACTGGGCCATCGACAAATACAGATCTTTTCTTATGAGGCCCCTTCTCTTCAGCAGTAGTTGCAACTCACATGAGCCCAGGGGGCCAGGCCGTGGGCATCACTGAGTGCAGTGGGTTAATACATTAAGGGGTGCTGCAGGCTGTGGCGAACAGGAGGGCTCACAACCCACAGTGGCTCCTCAGCTCCTTTACAACCTGCTGACACGTGGAAATGTGCATTCTCTATTGGCAGATGGAACGTTTTTTTCCAGATAAGCCAGAAATCCAGATTTTGTAAGAGGTTTTAAAATTTGGACTGACAGTGTAGACCAAACAAAAAGATCCACGAGTCACATTTACAGCCTGTGAAATAATATTGACTTCTCTACTCCATTCATGTCCCGTCATAGCCATTCCTAGCCTGTCAAAGCTAGGAACCTGTCAGGCAATTAGCACTGGGATGAAGGCTTTCCAAATACCTGTGGCAGGTTGGAGAGAAAGACAGAGAAGAGGGTGGGAACAAAAGGAGAGGAGGGAGGGAGGGGAGGGAGGCAGCATGAGGCTGGGGATGCCCTGATGAGCTGCCCCCTCCAGGGAACAGAGCTTGGGAGGCCTTGGGTGTGGGTATGAACTGGCTGCACCTGCTGGGTCCAGCCATGCAGAGTATCTGAGCTGTCAGGATGCTTTTACAGGTCATCAGTTCTGTGACAAGTGGGCCCTGCTCACAGACCCTGGCGACATCAGGACGGGCACGAAGGGGTACCTGAAATGTGACATCAGCATGACGGGGAAAGGCGACGTCTTAAAGACCAACCCCAAGACCTCTGATGCCGAGGAGCAAATAGAAAAGTGAGACAGGTCCATCCAGGGCCACGCAAGAGAAATGATATGCCCTAAGTATCTCTCTTTCCCCTCCTTCCCTCCCTTTCCTGGTGGGTACATGAGAATTGCCAAATTCATGCCTTGTCCACCTGGGATTCTGCTCTCTCAGAGGCACCAGATGTGTCTTATCAGCGGTGTCAGTAGCCTTTGGGAGGTCAGCCTCTAGGACAAGGACAGGCTGTCTCCCTATGTTCTTGAGCTTATCCTATTTATCTGGATTTGGTTGATTTTTCTTTGAAGGAATTATACTTTCAACCACCGGTTTATGAAATGGGAAGACTTAATGCACTTCTTTTAAGGTGCAGCGTGGGAGACGGTGTTTATTCTATAATTTGAGGACTGGAATGAGTTTGCATTCACTGTATTCATATCCTTTGCTGCCATTTACACCACAAAGAAAACTCATTTTAGTGATGAATCCTCATCTTTTCAGTTTTTTCTCTTATATCAGGATCCTTCTTTCTGCCTCCAGATTGCTTCCACTTTTTATATTCTTTCAAGTGAGAGCGCTTTTTTATTTTTTGCTTTTGTTCCCCCTCAAGGAACCTTTTGATCCCTAAAGGGTTTCCATCAGAGAGACCCTGGGCCAGATTCTACGTGAGACTCTACAAAGCAGAGGGGTTGCCCAAAATGAACTCCAGCATCATGGCGAATGTCACCAAAGCATTTGTGGGTGACAGTAAGGACCTCGTGGACCCCTTCGTGGAGGTCTCCTTTGCTGGGCAGATGGTAAGGAAACGCCATCACCAACAATGGCAAACCCGGGCCAGAACGCCACTCTTTACCCAGGGCATTTCTAATCAAATGAAATCAAGTTAAAATAAAAATTAGGAAGTGCCTTGAGAGAGAAAGCTTGTCGCAAAAGGCATTGAGTCACGTGGCAGGTAAGTGGGAGGGTGACCCACTTACTCTCTATTTGAGATCATGGAGAAGAACTATGGGATATTATGGTTTAGGACCCAGGCAGACAGACCTTCTTCATCACCTCTGGCTACTTCTCTGAGCTGTTACCCAGGCTCTGTAGCATTGCCATCTGCCTCCTAACCTGCTCCCCAGGCTTACCAGGTAGTCCTTGTCCTATGTAAGCCTGGACATCTCTATTCCCTGCTGTTCCCTGCTCAAGATACATTGGAAATACCAGGGTCTGGGCACATGGTCACAGCTTAATCCTGGTTTGCTGGACTTTGAAGCTTCAGCTGACACATGTTGTCTCTATCCCTACAATATATGCTACCCTAACCCTCCTCTTGGCAGGGTGAACACTGGAGTATTTTTTACCTGGACGCCTTGACAGTCATATAGAGCATCACCTCTACTTTACGACGAGGAAACTGAGATCCAGATGGGGCAAGTGCACAAAGCCCTTATAAAAGCCTTTGATAAGACACAAACTCAGGGTCTAACTATATCTGCTGCATTCCTGGAGATGCATGGAACAAGCCATGTTCATAACATGCATGTTGGCTTGATTTCATAATCTTGTGATTACAAGAACTTCCGGAGGGCAGGACCCATCATTACTCCCTTGTCCCTGATGCCTGGCATGGTGTCCGGTGCAGGGTAGGATGTCAGTACAGTATTCCTCCCTTATCTGTGGTTTTGCTTTCTGTGGTTTCAATTACCCATGGTCTACCATGGCCTGAAATTATTAAATGGAAATTCCAGAAATAAATGATTGCTGAGTTTTAAATTGCACACTGTTCCAAATAGCGTGATGAAATCTCGCGCCGTCCTACTCCATCCTACCCAGATGTGAATCATCCCTTTGTCCAGCGTATCCACGCTGTCTGTCATTAGTCACTTAGTAGCCGCCTGGATTATCAGGTCCACTGTGGTGCTATCACAGTGCTTGAGGTCAAGTACCCCTTATTTTACTTAATAATGGTCCCCGGATTCAGGAGCAGTGGTTCTGGCAATTCGGATACACCAAAGAGAAGCTATAAAATGTTTCCTTTAAGTGAAAAGGTGAAAGGTCTTGACTTAAAATGAAAAGGAAAGAAATTGTACGCTGAAGTTGCTAAGATCTATGTTAACTTTTATTAGGGCATATTGTTTTAATTGTTCTATTTTATTACTAGTTATTATTGGTAATCTCTTACTGTGTCTTATTTATAAATTGAACTTTACCATAAGTATGTATGTAGAGGAAAAAAGAGTACATATAGGTTCTATCTGTGGGTTCAGGCATCCACTGGTGTCTTGGAATCCGTTCGCCTTGGATAAGGGAAGGCCACTGTAATGTTTCTGGGTACAACGGATTTCCATGGGTATTGGGTGGAAGCAGGTTCATTATTTCTGGCAACTTGGTTTGCCAGTTGGCCTGAAGTCAGCTCACATCGGCAGACATCTTTCATTTCCTTCAACAGCTCACATCTTGCCGGCTTTGTCTTTAGGGGCGAACCACGGTGCAGAAGAACTGTGCTGATCCTGTGTGGCACGAACAGGTGGTCTTCAAGGAAATGTTCCCTCCTTTGTGTCGGAGGGTGAAAATCCAGGTGTGGGATGAAGGCAGCATGAATGATGTAGCGCTGGCCACCCATTTCATCGACCTGAAGAAAATCTCCAATGAACAGGATGGAGATAAAGGTAAAGCCTCATATGTCTGACTTGGACAGGAGGCCACAAAAGAATGGATTTAAAGCCCTCATCTTTAAAACAAGAGGATTGGAGCAGGCAGTGTGTTAGGCACTTCTAAGCTCTGTGTGGTTTGTGGTTTGGGTTTAGGGCAGTAGGTGGAGTCTGGCCGTGGCAGCCAGGAGCCTTGGTCCCGGGCCCACGTCTTCCACGAACATTGCTGTGTGTCCTTGAGGAACCACGCCCTCTCTTTGAGCCTTAGGTTTCTTACATGAAAAATGAAGGGTTTAAATTAGATCAGATGTTGACAGGCTCTGGTCCATGAGCCACATCCAGCCTGCCAAATATGTTTGTGTGGCTCACAAGCTAAGAATGGTTTTTACACATTTAAATGGTCCAAAAATGTTGTGCCCCCAACTCACTGCTAGGAGCACATGGTCAGGAGTATTGCAGGAAGGTGCTGCTGACTGTGCCCTCAGAGAGCCAGGGAGGGAAGAGAGAGTTCCAGCTAATATATCAGTCAGGAGAAAGAGCTTCTACTCTTTATTTGCAAAACCTAAATTAGCAGGCGCTAGCTTTCTAAATATCCCCCAAAACTCTCCATTCTTAAAATCCCAAGGCAATCTTTCTCTGCACTACAAATTTGTGTTAATCGATGAATATATTTATGCATATATATGTGTGTGTATGTGTACATATGCACGTATATACTGAAGGCTTAGCTCAAGCAGAAGACAAGATTTCCATATTTTTCTGCCTCTCACAGTGTGACACCACAGAAGAGCCTGAGTAAAGTTTTCATATGCTGGAAGGTTTGCCATAGGATTGTTTTATGCAGCACGCACACTCTGCCCACCTTCAGAATTTCTCAACTAGACATAAGCATGTTTTACTCCAGTTTTTCAGGAACATCTTGATTGTATTCAAAAAAGTGTATAAACGTGTCTTCAAAATTAGACATTAGGGGCCATAAAATCTTTTTATCCCTTTTAACACAATATCTCTGCTGCTTTTTTTAAGATTTTAAAAAAATGTTTATTTATTTTCAAGAGCGAGAAAGAGTGTGAGTGGGGTAGGGGACAGAGAGAGAGAGGGAGACACAGAATCCGAAGCAGGCTCCAGGCTCCAAGCTGTTAGCACAGAGCCCGATGCGGGGCTCAAACCCACAAACTGAGATCATGACCTGAACTAAAGTTGGACACTTAACCAACTGAGACACCCAGGCGCCCCCCAATTCTTAAAATTGACCCTCCTTTGGGACAAAAATCTCTCTCTGCCTGACCCCTCTCCATGCCTCATCAGCCTGTTATTTGTTCTTGCAACACAAGGTAAATCTCTTTCTTAGCACTTATAAATATTTACTCGTTTAGTATTTCTTTCTGCTCTGTTCTCCACTGGGCTCTGTGTTTGGCATCCACACAGTGCCTGGCACATGTTTGGAGTCATCTGTGTTTGGCATCCACACAGTGCCTGGCACATGTTTGGAGTCAATAAACATTAGATGAGTGAATGGACAGACAGCGATGCATGTGGGCATTCATAGAATCATTACAGCTGTGAACATTGTAACCAGGTGCATGCAGGGACTAGAAAGAAATACAGCAAATACAGCAAAATGGCCATTATGGCTCTTTTGGGGATGGGATATTCTGTAAACATTTTCTCTTGTGTTTTCTGTATATTTTATATTCTGCACTGGTGTGCACAATTTTCATAAAGCAAGAAATAATCAATTTGCTTTACCAGGCAACTAAAGTTTGGTTTTTGTAGGCTTTCTACCAACCTTCGGACCTGCCTGGATTAACCTATATGGCTCACCCAGGAACCACAGTCTGATGGACGACTACCAGGAACTGAATGAAGGCTTTGGAGAAGGCGTGTCGTTCAGGGGCAGAATCTTGGTGGAAATTGCTGTGGAGATCCTCTCAGGAGGGGCGCAGGAATCTAAATTTTCCAAGACCCTCAAGGAGCTCAAGTTGTCTTCGAAGGACAAAGATTCCAAGTCTTCCAAAGGCTCTAGTAAAGACAAGGATGATAAGACCGATGGTGGAAAATCCCAGCAGGCTTCAGACAAGACCAACTCAACAGAGGTCGAGGTGGAACCTTTCGATGTGCCCCCTGAGGTAGGTCTGAGCACTCCCCCTGTGAGGTGAGCCCAGAGAGGAAGCACCACCAGCCATCTGCTCCCATGGGCCCCCAAAGGCATGCACAGGTCTCCTCCCTCTGCAATCCGCTGCCTCTTCCTGATACATTCCTGCCGTCTGCTCATGATAAGTTCCTCAAGTGTCCCCCCAAAACACAGGTTTCAATGGGCACCAAAGTGAGGAAGTAGGTGTTGGAGGGATGGAGTGAGCTCTACCCATGGCCTAATTTTGTTTAGTTTGTTAGAACAGCAGATGCTCTGGATGTGAGGCATTGTGGGACTGGGAATGAAGAGGAGGAAGAGTGGGTGACACGCTGGGATACAAGAATTTGAGAAACCTATTCGCCTGCCCACACCTGGGGGGAAATCGCAATTCAAAGGAATGCTTATTTCTGTGTATTGCTCAACATTAAGCATGTTAGCATTTTTCCAGCGTGCTTCTGTATGATGGGAAAGAGATCTGAGTCACCAAGGTGAATACTAACTGTGACTATCCCCTCAACTGTTTAGATTAGCAAGAGTACTTTTTAGTTAAGCAAATGAAGGAACCTGTGTTTTGTTAGTAGCAGAAATGAGTAGATTCCAGCTTTCAACTTGAATGGTCCGCCTCACGGGGTGTATTTCTCAGGTCAACAAGATAGTCGTTTTGGGTGGGGAAGAGAAGTGATGGCTGGTCTGGGTCAGCTTAGCCCTGGTAGAGCCACTTATTTTTACTGCTGGGATCCAATACATCTCAAGATACAGTGTTGGGGAGAGCTTGGAGCCCAGGGTTGGAAATCTTGGAGGTTGGTTCTATTCATGGCTCTGAAAGTAGCAGCTCTCCATGTTTCAGTTTACTCATCAACATAATGGGGTAGTAGTAGTCCCCCTGTCATAGTCATCTGGGGGTAAATGAGGGAATGCCTGTCAGATGGTCGGCAGGGTTCTTTGCACATATATGGTAGGCAGGCAGTACGTTTGCTGTTGCTATGATCAGTGTTTCTCTGTTTTTTTCCCACTGCAAGTGGGCAGCTAGCTATTCAGAACTGTCTACCCTGTTGTTTGGACTTACTCTGGGTATTTTGTGGACCTCCCCAGTTCTCCCTTATGAACTTGTATATTGGGAAATAGTCTTTGTAAATGCGTAGTGTCAGTTTGTTATGGTTAAGATTGACATTGCCTCGATGTGATTGTATTTACGTGTATTTTTTCAGAATATATGGCATCTTTGGAAATGACATTTTTTGGACTTTGCCAGAAACTGTGGGTACCTTAAGTAGCCACCTACACCAGTATCCCCTTTATCTGACTCTGTGGCAGTCCTTCCAACTGTTGAGATGGACATTTTTTTCTAAACAGAAATTGCCAAGTAGAAAGGGCCTAATAGAAGATTTTCTCAACCCAAGTCAATATCTTCAAGATATTTTGCTAAGACCATCTGAAAAAAAATCTAGCAGAAAGCAAGGGCAGCTGGGAGTTTATGCAGAGCGTACATTTTCTACAAGGGCCTTGGCTGCTGTGTAGAAGGAGGTAGGAGAGGGGAAATTCAGGTCTCATTCAAACCCTTACTTCTCCTTCCTTCTTTTTTCATCTTGGCTTCTTGTTTGTGGTCTGTTTCTTGCTGCCTTTATTAGTTATCTTTCACTATATAACAGTCACCCCCAAATTTAACAACTTAAAACAACAAACATTGGGGTGCCTGGGTGGCTCAGTCGGTTGAGCATCTGACTTCGGTTCAGGTCACGATCTCAAGGTTCGTGGGTTCGAGCCCCGCGTCGGGCTCTGTGCTGACAGCTAGCTCAGAGCCTGGAGCCTGCTTCGGATTTTGTGTCTCTTTCTCTCTCTACTCCTCCCCTGTTCACGCTCTATCTCTTTCTGTCTCTCAAAAATAAATAAATGTAAAAAAAAAAAAACAACAAACATTTATTTTCTCTGTGGATGAGGAATTTGGGAATACTTGGTGGTTCTGGCTCAGAATTCATGAGGTTTCTTTTTGTTTAAAATTTTTTTTTAACATTTATTTATTTTTGAGAGACAGAGAGAGACAGTGTGATCAGGGGAGGGACAGAATCCAAAGCAGGCTCCAGGCTCTGAGCTGTCAGCACAGAGCCTGATGCGGGGCTCGAACCCACGAACCATGAGATCATGACCTAAGCTGAAGTCGGACGCTTAACCGACTGAGCCACCCAGGCGCCCTGAATTCATGAGGTTTTAATCAAGATGTTAGTAGGGGCTGCAGTTATCTGACAGCTTGACTGGAGTGGCAGGATCTACTTCCAAGGTGGCACACTCACATGGCTGTTGGCAAGAGGACTTAGTTCCTTGTTGGCTGTTGGCAGGAGGCCTCAGTTCCTCACCACATGGACCCTTCCATAAGGTGCTTCGTGTCTTCACGGCTGCTGGCTTCCCCTTGACTGGAGCGGGTGATCTAAGGGAAAGGAAAGCAGAAACTTCAATGTCTTTTATGACAAAACCCATAGACGCCACACACTGCTATGTATGACACATTCTAATTGTTAGAAATGAGTCACTAAGCGCAGCCCACACTGAAAGGGAGGGGAATTAAGTTTCATCTTCTGAGGGGAAGATTTTCCAAGAATTTGTGGACATATTTTAAAACTACCGTATTGGGCTTCTACCTTCCCCAAGAGCCTCAACAGCTCAACACTCACCCTTACCAACATGGTGATGTCACCTTCTTGTATCATCTTCTTGTTTAGCTTGCCAGGGTCCTGAGCTCTTACCTCCCTTGCTGCAGCCATGCTCTCATTGCATACCTGGACGAATGAGATCCCATGATTTTGGTTTTTCCAACTGACCCTCATCACCACCATCAAAGCTTATCTCCCTATGCCAAGCTTTCACAGAGCACAGCTAATCGAATAGATGTGTTCATTTTTAAATTGTGTAAACACGCACTGAATAGCTTCTTGTTTAAACATCATCCTCAATATTGGTAGGAGTACAAATAGAGTCAGACTCTATGGAAATTATGATACAGAAGGGGAGGTAAGATATACAAAATAAATGTACAGGAAATAGAAAGTGACACACGCATTAAGGAGCTACAGGTGAAGTGGTGTTATTTCCTGGAGCGAGTGAAGTATAAGAATTAAAATGGTGGGCTCCCAAGCAAGATAGCTGGATTTTGGATGTGGCTGTGTGGTGCAGCCTCTGGAGAAACACTTGCCTCTGAATCTTTGGGCAAGCGACTTAAGCTCCTTATGCTTATTTCCAATAATAACCCCTACTTCATAGGCTCATAGCGAGGATTTAATGATTTAATACATACAAAGTTTTAAGAACACAGCCTGGCACATAGTAAGTGCTCAATAAATATTAGGCATGTTTGGTAACTTTGAGCAGATATTTTAACCTTTCACAGACTGCATTGTCCTCATATTTACACAAGTACAATAAAAGCATCTCCCTCTTAGGGGGGGTTATGAGAATTATATGAGATAGTAGGTAAAAGTCTTAATACCACATTTGACACGTAATAAGAGCTCTGTTAACATTACCATCATCATTTTTCTAGCTCAGGAAGTCAAAGTATGCTTCCAAAAGAAAGGACCACTTGAGTTAGACCTCGAAGGATGGTTGGGTTAAGAGATGAATTCTGTCTGTTGAAATACTTACCATGACTACCATTGTTGTGGTGTTTGTCTGTGTAGGCAGACAAATGTAACCTCCTCCCAGAGGGTAAACTTGACCCCAGGAAGGTGAGATACATGGCTCATTTACAGCAGTGGATACAGTGGCAGCAGGTGGGAGGGGTGTGTGCTTTGTGACTAAGATCCAACACGGGCCCCCACCCTGTCCGACATTTGCTGGTCAGTAGAAACATTTCCTGCTGATGCCAACAGCAAACAGGCTCCTGTGTGAAGGAAAGGTCACCCTTTTGAGACCTGTTGGCTCTCTGTGGGACAGGGTTCAGGGCTCTTGACTGAATGGGGCTCTTCAGCTTTAAAGCCACAACTGCTTCTTTTCCTTAGATGAACCTTATTGCTTTTTCCATGGAATTTAATAAATCCAAGTGTGAAACCAGGAATCACAGACTGTATGGCAGTTCGTTCAGCCTCTTTGCTCAGAAATGGGGTGCTGTGTCTCAGCTACATCTGCTCCCTGAACCATCAACAGGAGTCATCTACAAACAGTTGTAGTTGCCTTGGCACGGCTCCTGTCTTGTGACCTGTCATGGTCCTCTCTTCCACAATGTGGGTTCCTTGAGGGCAGTCTTGGTGGAGACCAGACCTCAAATCTTGGCTGAGTTTAACTTGCTATGTGACTTGGGGAAACCCCTTAGTCTCTCTGAGCTTTAGTTTATTCAGATAGAAGGAAGTGGATCAGAAGAAGTCTAGAGCCCTTTTCAGTGTAAAAGCAGTTGTGATCCCAGGACTGAGCACCCTCATGCCGGAACTGCAGTGCTTATTGCTTGTCCTTGATGCACTGGATTGGCTGAGGCTCACACACGTGTCTAGCCTTCCTGTCTCTTTCATATGGGCTTGCTTTTTTGGGGGGAGTAAGGTCTGTCTTTGAGCAGCACCAAGGCGTTGGGTTAGCCCATGTTAAAGACCCAAGAGCACTGGGTCTGTGATCAGAATACTTGGGATAGTTATTAAGCTTAATCTTAAGTTTAGTTTCCTCAGTTTCCTTACCTGTAAAATGGGAACGATCCAGATTTTGACCTTTCAAGGTTGTTAAGAAGAAAAAATGTAATGTATTTGGTCATCCTGTATAATCCATAAAATGATGCTCCAATGTAAAGGTCTGATCCTGGGACTGTTTTCTAAATGGCCGCTCATCTGAAGGTTATCCCAAACCTGTGTTTTAATAATAGCACCGCAGAAAGATGCACATACCAGCCTTTGCCTTTAAAATAAAAAAAGATTTTAATTGCAAGGTAGAAGCTCAGAAGGTTGAGGTGACATCATTCTAGATAAAAGGCTGAATTTGGATGTGTAATTTGTAGGTCCTGGTTCGTGCCTGTCTGATTAGTGGGGAAATGATGTGCCATTTCAGGCTAACACTGAAATTCATGAAATGCCTGAAATGCCTACAAATTATCCTGGACCAGTTAACACCACTAATTCAGCTGACTGGTAATAAAAAAAGATAGATCCAGGCCTGTCTAATATTTTTTCTTTCTATAGATTATACCAGAAAAATATGAGGAATTTTTACTCTTTGGAGCATTTTTTGAAGCTACCATGATTGACCGGAGGATTGGAGACAAACCCATTAGCTTTGAAGTTTCTATTGGTAAGTATAAACAAGCACAGTGCTTGGCACATGGCATTGACTTTATACCTATTTCTTGAATAAATGAGTTAGTGCCTTACATGGAGATGATAGCATTCTGGTGGAGGTTTGCACCTCAGAAAGAAATGAATAATTCTTTGTTCACTCTAGTGTCAATATGTAAGGGATAGATTTATTTTCATACTTTAAAAGAAGGATTAAGAGTGTAGTCTGGATTCAGACAGACTTGGATTACGAATCCTGGTTCCATTACTCCTAGGCTCACTTAATTTCTCTGAGTCTCAGTGTCTTCATCTATAAAATGGGAATAATAGTTCCTCATAGGGCGATTGCAAGAGTATAGTGAGTTAATACATGTGAAGTCCTGTGCATATTGTAGGTGCTTTTATTGTAACTCCCCCAAATCTTCCTGGGTTGATGCACATCTGGGAAAACCTTTCCAAGAAAGGGCGTTCCGTCAGAGAATGGCTTGATTTGTATCAGGAGGGTGTCCTTTACAGTAGCAGAAAGAAGTGGAGATAGAATCCAGTTAATTTGTGATTTAAGTCGTTTTTACACAAGAGAACATAAGAGGGATGTAGATGATGGCTTATAGTCATTGTCAATCTTATTTCTTTCGTCTGACTATCACTCTTCCCACCTTCATACTGAAATCTTATTTCTTCACTCTGGGAGGACATGACCTTGCATCCCTTACGCCACGTAGCCTGGTTTTGCTTGTTGACACCTGGCCTCTCTCCCCTTGCTGCTGCCTCTATAGGTAATTTTGGGAACCTGCTTGATGGAGGGTCCTCTCATGGGAGTAAGAAGAAGTCAGCAGAATCAGCTGAAGAAGAAGTCCTCCCGCTGCTGCATGAAGGAGAAGGGGGTGCTGCCCATAATGTTGCCATCCCTATTGTCTCCACCACGCACCCAGAGAAGCCACTCGTGACAGAAGGGAACAGGTAGGAGACACAGCAGGGGAGAGCGGACAGTGGACACAGCCAGGGTTCTGACAGTGGGAGTCTGACCTGTTTCTGGGACTGTTTGATTCAGTTCTTCCCTAAAACTAGAAACCTCATCATCATCATTATTATTATTATTATTATTATTATTATTTTAAATCTCAGTTATGGGAGCAAGGCACAAACAGGGACAACATTGTCAGTGTCACTGTACTGAATCCTTTGTGACATGATGACAGCTCTCCAAATGTCACATCCAGGTATTCATCTAAGGGCAGGACGATGATAATGATGATGATTATCATATCTCTAACTTTGAAGCATAACAGGGTAGGAAGGTCAGAATTTAACATTTCAGTCCAAACCCTGTTAACAATTACTATATGCATCTGAGCTGTGCATATTGAGTTATTATGTAAACTCAACTCAGTGGGATTATTGGATACATCATTTCTTATCTTGCTTTTGCCGCAGTCAGACTGAAGAACCCAAAAAACAACTGTCAGCCACCAGAAAAGACCATTTCAGAAAGCAGCTGGGGTGCCTCCATGCACACTTCCTGGTCTTTAGCCCACATAAACTTTCAGCCTGCAAAGAGAAGTAAAATTCTAGAATTCTATTATAAGAAAGTGGTGTTGAGTGCCAACCAAGTGATTTGTGAGAAGGGAAAGCCACACACAGTGAAGAGTCTCCTGTGTTCTGAGCCTTATGCCATGAGGAAATGCTTTATGATCTTGTTGCGTTCTCATAAGAGAACATAGCTGTCCCCCTTTGTACATGAGATTGGAACGTTCCTGGTGCTCTTCAATGTCTCTGCTCTTCCCGATCTAGATACTATGGGCATGGACCCATGGCTTTCTGAGCACTCTCAGGACAACAAGGATTCCAAATGCGTTTCCCCAGACAGCCCTCTTCCCTGAGCAGCAGATCTAGATGCCTCTACTTGGGTGTCCCAAAGTTGTTCAGCAGGCTTGTTGTCTTCACAGACAACTCTGCTGCTCTTCCTGTCTTTCCCATCTCTTGGATTGGTCGACCCACTCTCTGCATCCTCTGAACCACCGGTCAGGAGGTTATCAGCTGTCCTCTTCTCCCTTCCTTCCCACATTTAGTCAGCAATGAAGTCTGGTAAAGTTTGACTCTCAATTATTTCTCATATCGATGGTCATTTCTTTAATTCAGGCCATTGGCATCTTTGACCTGGATTATTCTAAAAATCTCCAACCTGGCTTGGATCTCCAAGAAATTCACCAGACTATCTATCAGAGCCAGTTACTCCCTGAATTGACATCATTCATTGGCTGCCTGTGGCTTTCAGGATTATTTTCAGAGCCCACAGCTTGTTGACTCCATCCCCATCTACTACTTCTCTGTCATCGTCTCAGTCACTCCCCACACTCTGCCGTTCCTCCAGCCACACTAGGTCTCTGGTGGTTCTCCAGATGTGTCCTTCTGTTTGCTGCTTCTGGGCCTGTGAGGATGGTCTTCCCTCTGCCAGGCAATAAGCCCTCTCTTTAGAACTGTTGGCTCCAGCTCCCGTTACCCTTCAAGGCTAAGCCTACATTCCCTTCCCTGAATCCCAAGTCTGATTTGGATTTCTAGACTCCCCTCCATCAAGCACCAATCACATTGGATTAAGATGTTTTTACTTGTCTGTCTCCCTAGTAGACTGTGGACACTCTGAGGGCAGGGACTGTGTCTAATTTACCTGTGTTTCTGCTCCTCTCTAAGCTTGGACCATAGTAAATCTTCATAAGTGTTTTGGCATGTTAAGGAATTACTGTAACTGGGTTGGGTGCAGAGTACTACAGGGACAGAGAGCGGAAGCAAGTAACTTACTTTCCCTGGGGAGGAGGTGAGGAGTTGAAAAAGGTCACAGAAAAGGTAACATCCTAAAGGGTGACAAGGAGCTTAAGCAGTGGAAAGAGAGTGGGATAAAGTATGAGGGAGTAAGTAAAAATAATCTTAATTGTTTATCCCCTCATTTTTAAGTGTGCCTTATATTTTCTAAATCCTGTCCCTCCCATGGACCACCTTCTTTGGGATGTTTTGTGCTCTCTGGCAGTGATAGTTGGTCGTCCATCCTCCTTTCCATACACCAACAAGGATCCCAAACTTCCCCTTTCTTTGATGGTTTCTCTGTCTATTCTCAAACCTGAGGAGATCAATGATTGGATCCTATAACTGGATCTGCAACTCAGGGAAACTTCTCTGAAATACTCAGAGGCACTCTGCATCCTTTCACTGGGACCAGGCAGTAAAAAGCTCCCCACCTTGTTGAACTAGACCATTGGTGACTATGAGTGAGAATATCAGGAGATCTAGTGTGGGAATGGCTTGAGAGGAGATGAGAAGTCTCAAGGCGCCCTTGGATGGACTTCATATTAGTGCTGGCTCAAGGAGACCAAAATGAATCATGCTGATGTTTCTTGGGCTTTCTGTCTCTCAGAAATATTCCTCAGCCACTATAGTGAGGCTCTCTCCCCATAGTGGCAAACCAGAGTGGCAGTAACTAAACTGGAAGATCCTATGTCTATAATACACACATATGTGTGTGTGCACACACGTTTGCACATGCACACAGTCACACAATTGATTTGTGTGTTGCCTTCATTAAAATAAATTAAACTCCTTGTGTTTGGTCTGAGCTTTCCAGTTTTAGAAAGCACATGCATTCACCTACAATTTAGGTATTAGGCTGGAGTTCAGGAATGAGACTGGAGCGCAGGACATCCCATGCAGTTCATCATTTCATTCTCAGGACTCTAAGGCTACCCTTGCCCAAAGTCACAAGGCTGGTCTTGTGTCAGGGCAGCCATTCAAACTGGCAGCCTTCTCTTCCCACTGGCAACACGGTGCCCTCGTGGTGTCCACCCATCTGCTGTGCTCCATCTGTACCTAGTTTGCCAGAGACCCACAGCATCCCAGTCCCAGACCCAGTAAGACTAGGAGGACTCTGGGAATCAAAGAGGCAAAGGCCCTGTGAACATCATTAGCACAAAATAATCTGAACCATAGAAACCTTGGAACAAAGGACAATACTTGGGTGAGAATATATTTTATAGGATTCTTGGTGCAATAATTTTAAAAGAGATGAAAGAACATTTTGATTTCTAACTTTTTAATTTATTTTTTTGTTCTCCTGCTATAATAACAATCTCAGTCTCAGCCAAGAATTAATTTGGCTTCTCTTCTAAATGGACACCTGCTGGTTTATTTTCTACAGAACAGACACCGGACACCTTTGCTAATTTTATGGTCTCCAGAAGAAATTTGGGTTGGAGAGCTAAAAAGAACAATTGTCCATTCTTTCAGGCTGAAGTTCTCTTTAGCTTTTTGGAATGGAAACACCTTTCTTGCCCTTGGTCTGTCTGCCTCTGTGGGTGTGTGACTCCGAACTGTGTCCGTGTTTACCAGGCCACACGTCTCACCCTGCCCATTCTGAGAACTTTGCCTTGGCCTTCCTGTCACGTTTCTCTTCTTGTGGTCCCAGTTGTTTCTGGGAACAATACAGGGGCTTGGGGAAAACCTAGTCAAGACTATAGCTGCCATTAGACAGGGACCACCAACTTTTTGCCACACTTCTCATACCTTACCTGCCTTATCCCATCCCTTTCCTTCCTTGGGGCCAAAACTGACAAATTAGCTCCTTCTTTTGTGTCTTCCATCCCCCCTGTTAGCTGTCTTATTCTCATCGGCATTTAAGCATATCCACCTGTCACCCTCAGACACTTCCTTTGGCTCCTCATCTCCCCATCTGGCTACTTTGCTATTCCTCTTATCCCTCTTAGCCAAGTGGGTAACCTGCCTTATCAGCACCGATGCATGGAAATAGTTAATATTGGATGCATGGATGCATGGATGGATGGGTGGGTGGGTGGGTGGATGCATAAATGCATAGATGCATGCGTGGATGGTTGGGTGGATGCATGGGTAGATGGATGCATGGATGCATGCGTGAATGCATGGATGGATGGATGGATGGACAGATGGATGCATGGTTGGATGCGTGGATGCATGGATAGATGGATGCATTCTTGAATGCATGCATGGATGGATGGGTGGATGGATGGATGGCAGGCAGTCTGGTTGCTGCAGTTCAGATTGAGCACATGCTTCATCCTAATTAATAATATATTATGCTCTTACAGTTTTCTAGCAATTTCACTCATATCTATTATCTCAAATGATTTTCACACAGTGCATAGCTTATAGACATTAAAATGAAACTGTTAGTTTTTCTCCCTCCTCTCCTCTCTAAACTGGAAAGAGAAGTTCCTCCTTGAAGAAGTCTTGCTTGATAAACCCTGCCCCCTGGTGCTCAGCTCTAGGCTTTGTCCTGGGTCTGATGGCAGTAGCTGTTAGTACCTTTCCATTGTAGCCACATATCTGTTCATTGTTTATTGTTCATGGGGTCCCCAGTTAGAACACAGTCAATAGTTTGATTGTTTTGTCACTGCCCTTCCCTACCCCACACAGACCATACAAAAGATGAACATGTGGCTTCTGAAAAATACCAATTGCTAACTAACTTCCAGACCTAACCTGTTTTCACAGGAATTACAACTATTTGCCTTTTGAGGCCAAGAAGCCCTGTGTCTACTTTATCAGTTCTTGGGGAGACCAGACGTTTAGGCTGCACTGGTCCAACATGCTGGAGAAAATGGCAGACCTGCTGGTAGGTGACTCTCACAGGTGATGGATTTCAAATTGGGCAGCTGGAGGCAAAAGGGACCTTTTTATCCACCCAGTAGAGGGTCTTGACCTTCATTTAAATACAAATAAATTGTGGCTACTGCATGAGGGCACAAAGTTTCTACCTTATGGACTGAAGGGAATGAGAATACGTTTTGACTTTAAATAAAACTGTCTGGATTAGAATCCCTGTTCTGCTTCTTAACATTATAGGACCTAGGAATAGACTGCGTTCCTAATCAGGAGTTTAGGTCAGGAGATTGACAACTTTCTCCCAGAATTGATAGGTGCTGGCTTCAACTCATAAAATCCTAAGCCCTTAACATGGCGGAGAATTGCCTACAAGGTGAAGTCTTCCCACCTCTCCAGTCCTGCCTCTCACATACTTTCTCCGTTGTTCCAAACACACTGGACTTCTTGTTTCTTGAAGAAACCAAGTTCCTTTATGCCTCATAGCCACCTCCATACCATTCCCTCTGCCTGAGCTACTTTTCTCTCCACGCTTCGCCTATGTAACCCATTTACCTCCACAGCTCAGTTTCAACTACTTCCTCAGAGAAGTCTTCTGGCTTCTCCTCCATATCCTCTCTTGTAATACCCTGTACTGTCCCTTCATAGCTCTCCATATTTTACAGTTGATTGGTGTGTTTATTTATTCAGTAACCATTTCCTACTGTTCTGTGGCATCTGGCATAATACCTGGCACCTGAAAGGAGCCAATAGTTATTTGAAAGATTGAAGGAAAGTATTTATAACAGGGCCAATATGCAGTGGCTGCCAGATTGTTTCCCCAGCCCCAGGGAGGAAGGCACCCCTGGGAACTCTGCTTCTTTGGGCTCTTGAGCCTGCCCTTTGTGGTTTCTTTGTGCCTGCTCTAACGTTTCTCTTTTTACACCACACAGCTCATGGGGGCGCCCTCTACTTTCTGTCCCGCCATGCCTCACCAGTGACCCTCTCATTCCATGAAAGCCTGTGCTAAGGAAAGAACAAATTTCTCTCTCTCATTTGCTTTATAATTCTGTCACTAGTTGTGTGAAATAAAGCATATCACCTCCGGCCTTGGGGATTCCAGGCATCATGGAGGTGGAGTCTGAGGGCAATCTGGTTTCATATTATGTGGAGGCCGCAGACTTGCTTTGAAAGGCTGGTTTTGCTTCTCCTTTAGGCAAAATATCTTAGTTTATTTCTAAAAGGCTTGACAAAACAGAGCAGAATGTTTCCCTAGAGACCATAGCTGCCTGTACCATTCATTTCCAATTCCTTTCTCAGGGTCGGATCCCTGCCATGCTTGGCATATCATGGCTAACATGACTGAATGTTTCCTAAGCACTTAGCACTGTCTGAAGAAGTCCACACCTCTCTATGGTGGTGCTGTAGATGGGTGCTCTTATTATCTGACTTTACAGGAAAATGGGCATACGGAGGTTAGTTCAGTTATAAGGATAGAATCGGGATTTGAACAGAGGTAGCTTAACCCTACACCTAAATTTTTAACCACTCCACAATTTGCCTGTTCTTATAGTGAAGGGGAAAGAGGGAAACATATGTCCCCAGACATCAGACTTTGATGAGTAATATGATTTTTATAAATTCTGGCAAAACAGTGATAACGTGTATGTTGCCTTTTGAGTGCCGTATCCCTCCATTGAGTGCCACTGAATGGAATACTAGAATGTAGGCCTAAAAAGAAAAGTATGATTATTAAGTATACAAGCACATAGCCATTGTCATATGCAACCTGTCCTCTCCCCTATGCCACCTCACCCTCTGCCTCAATCCCCTATAATTAGAAGAATTGATCCCCTTTAAATCAGGATTATTCAGTATTACTATATTCCCATATAATCAGTTGACTTGAACGTTGCTTTTGAAGTTTTTTATATCATATCTCATTTGCTCTACTTTGTTAGGTATTTCCTAACATTAGTTTCCCCCCAGGGTAGACTCCAAATAAATGATTCCCTGTTAGGAAATGATCTGGAATAGAAACGATGAGTTTGAGCAATGCAGGAGAAGGCTTGGATTTGGTCTGATTCCAGTGAAGAAAAGGAAGTTTCGAAGTTAGAATGCAGCAGCATTTCCCAATTCAGGCACAAGAAAATGAGGGAAATCTTCCTTCATTTGTAAAACGCAAAACCAGCAAAATATTATGTCTGAGATACTCCGATCGGGGTCTGCCCCTCATCCCTCTACCCCTATGGTTTGTTTCCAGGAAGAAAGTATAGAAGAAGTGAGAGAATTGATCAAGATTTCAGAGAAAGCACCAGAAGACAAAATGAAGACGGCGCTCAGTGACTTCATCAGTCAAAGCAGGTACGGGGAGAACAGCTGGCATGTGGGCTGCAGAGCGTATATGGAATCTGCTCTTAATCACCTTAGAAAATCATCGATTTCACATGCATTCAGATGAGCGTTTCGTAGTGTTCTATCCATCTTTATTTTGTTCAGTAATTTAGCTGGCACTTGTGGGCTCGCTGTTGCCTCCTGACACTTAACTAAAGCATAAAACAAAGGGAAAAAAAAAGAAGAAAAGAAAGGCAGTGCAGAGTCTTTTTAATGAAGCAAGAAAAATGCTAGTAGCATTATGCCAAGCATGCGTCTGCATTTGGTAGGTACTCAGCAACTATTTGACAACTAGATTGGATAATAAATCAGATACTATTTAGCAGAATTTTCTATGTAACACAGTAAGCACCAATTAACTCTGATTCCAGGTGGCAAACAAGAATAATAAAAGATTTAAAAATAGGTCATATGAATTACCCACTATGGAGTAACAGCTCCCAAATTTAGTGACTAAACAGTAATTAGGATCTTGGTTTCTGTGGGTCAGGAGTCCAGCTGTGGCTTAGCCAGGCCCTTTGCTTAGAATGTCTCAGAGACTACAATCAAGGCATTGGCTGGGGCCGCAATTACCCGAAGGCTCAGGTAGGCAGGCTTCACCACCAAGCCCACTCATATGGTTATTTGCGGAATTCAGTTCTTCACGGTTTGGTGGATCGAGGACTTCAGTTCCCTGCTGGCTGGCTGTTGGCAGTCAGTCTCAATTCCTCACCACGTGGGCCTCTCTGGGCTACCTCTCACGACATGGCGGCTGACTTCATCAAAATGAACAAGCAAGAAGAGTCACAGAAAGCATGCCAGCAAGATGGAAGTCATGGTCTTTTATAACCTAATGTTGGAAGTAATACCCCATCACTCTTGACATACTCTACTGTGAGCAAGTCATTAGGTCTAGTGCACATTCAAAGGGAGGGAATTACACAATGGTAAGAAAAGCAGGAGAAGAAGGTCACTGGGGGCCATTGTAGGGGCTTGCCTACCACATAAGGAAACAACCTGGACTAACTCGAAATTAATTAGGTCAAGAGTTGGGCAAAAATGACAATTTAGCATAATGATGGGCAGGCTCAGTCAGTTAAGCATCTCTTGATTTCAGCTCAGGTCATGATCTCAGGGTGGTGAGATCGAGCCCCATGTCGGGCTTCGCACTGGGGAGGAGCCTGCTTAAGATTCTCTATCTGCCTCTTCCTCTCCTCCTCTTCCCCGGCTCGTGCTCTCTCTCTAAAAAAAAAAGAGAAAAAAGAAAAAAAGATATTGTCACAATGGAAGCAATAAAGAAGGGGTGAAGATTCATTTGATGGAAGGCAAAAACTAGTAAATATGGGGTAGCTAAATAGCTAAATTCTGCTGTTTTGCTTTATAAGTTCTGTCTTTCCTAATCTCTCAATTACCCATCATTTTTGCTTTAAAAAAGGAAAGCAAACAAATAAATACATAGATTTCTTTCTATCTTTATTTCTGTTTCATTTCTCATTATAGAAGCAATATCCATCAGGGTTGCTCCTGTTGTGAGCTAAGTGCCACCTGCAATGCTCTTTGAGCACCTTTAAAAAGCTTCTTGATCTCATATTTTTAGAAACAGTTTGTGGGCAAATTATAGCTCAGTAATTTTCTATATTAGGGGGCTCTTTGGGGTGATGATCATTTCCCTTTCTCTTCAAGTTTACAAGCAACTGAATACATACTTATGAGGGTCAGAGATCAAAATGTTCATTTTATATTTGGTAAACTTGGATTTGAGAAAGCAGCTTGGGCCTGAGGTCAAGGTGGGCTTCCTGTTTTCTCCCTGCTGCCGACCCCTTCATGGTTAAGTGGCTGGACTTCCAGGTCTTCTCCCCCAGAAGGGACAGGTCACTTGCCCCAGGAAGGCGAGGGGGAGGCTGTCCACAGGTCACATCAGGCTGGGGCTGAAAGATGAAGAATGAACACAGACAGGTGCTATGGTCATTTACTCCAATTTTGTTGAGGAAATCAATGGTTTCTCCCACTGTGAGAAACGGAGAGAGAAATCAGAAGTCAGAAGTGTCCACCGTGTCTCCTTGCAGTGGGCCATTCGGGGGTGGAATGGAGTTTCTCGTTCTCTCAGAAAGGTAGACATGTGGCAACAAGATGCCTTCTTCAAAATAAAATCCTTTATCTTCTTTTTAAAAATTAAGAGAAAATGGGGCGCCTGGGTGGCTCAGTTGGTTAAGCCTCCGACTTCGGCTTCACGTGAGGATCTTGTGGTTTGTGGGTTCAGGCCCCATGTCAGGCTCTGTGCTCACAGCTCAGAGCCTGGAGCCTGCTTCAGATTCTGTGTCTCCCTCTCTCTCTGTCCCTCCCCTGTTTACACTCTGTCTCTCTCTCTCTCTTTCTCAAAAATAAACATTAAAAATTTTTTAATTAAAAAATAAATAAATAAAAATTAAGAGAAAATGTAACTTGACTAGTATGTCCGAAGAGAATTGCTGGTGAGGTTTCCAGCTCTGACACAGGACCCCTCACTGGGAAGTGTGGCGTCTTCCCCCTTTTGTTTCCTTTGTTATTGATTTTTTTTTTTTTTGGTCACAGAATTACATGCTCATCTAACCAAAAAATGTAGGAATATATAAAGAAAAAGTGTTCTCAATTCTCTCTCCAGTCCCATTCTACAGAGACAAGGTTGGTTTGTCTTCCTGGATTTTTTTTCCTGTGCATTTGCAAACCCACACACTCATGAAAACACTGTATTTTTCCACAAATGTTACTCATTTTGTTCAGCAGGTTGCTCTTTCACTCCCCAAACTAGCACTGGGATCTTTCTACAGTAGTACGTGATAGCCCTTGGTATTTAATTGTGTGATATGTATCACATATTTAACTCATCTCTGATATACTAGTTGTTTCTACTATAAACAATCCTACGATAAGCATTACTGTGTAAACATCTTGCAAAATTTTTCAGTTGTTTTTGAAAGACAGAATTCTAGCTTAATTTTTGGATCAAATTAGGTAGACATTTAATTTTTGACAAGTGCTGTCAAATTGTCTCTTAAACAATTAGTGGAGGAGAGTGACTATTTCCCCACAAACCTTGAATATTATCTAGGTTGTAATAGGTGAAAATGGTATCGATTTTAATTTGCATTTAAGTTTTCACTAATGAGGGCAATATCATATTTCCCCATGTTTTAAAGCCATTTATATTTCTTTTATAATTGCATTCATAACCTCTACCATTTTCTTTTATTTATTATTATTATTTTAATATAACTTATTATCCAGTTGGCTAACATGCAGTGTATACAGTATGCTCTTGGCTTTGGGAGTAGATTCCTATGATTCATCGTTTATGTACAACACCCAGTGTTCATCCCAACAAGTGCCCTCCTCAATGCACATCACCCATTTTCCCCTCTCTCACGCCCCTCCCATTAACCCTCAGTTTATTCTTTGTATTTAAGAGTCTCATATGGTTTGCCTCCCTCTCTGTTTGAAACCATTTTCCCCCTTTCCCTTTCCCCATGGTCTTCAGTTAAGTTTCTCAAATTCCACATATGAGTGAAAACATGGTTTGAACATATTTAAGAAAAAAATTTTTTAAATGTTTATTTTTGAGAGAGAGAGAGACAGACAGACAGTGTGAGCGGGGGATGGGCAGAGAGTTAGGGAGACACAGAATCCGAAGCAGGCTTTAGGCTCTGAGCTGTCAGCACAGAACCCAATGCTGGATTCGAACTCACAATCTATGAGATCATGACCTGAGCCAAAGTCGATGTTTAACCGACTGAGCCACCCAGGCATCCTTATTTGAACACGTTTTTAACATCATGCCTCCAAGTGTTACTGGTCAGTTGTTGGTAGAGTTTTTAACATGTGAGGACATACCCCAGTATTGACTCTACAATATTTTTTACATAAACTTTTCAGGAAACTCTTGGTGTGTGTTAAATGTGTAAGATCATGGAAAACTGCATTATTTTCTGTTTGTTGTTAGGACCTTGGATAGTATTACAATAGATATGTATATGAAAGAAAGTAGGAAAACAAACATCTATTCCTCCAAACTATTGTGGGGTCTGGGCATCATTTCCAATCCTCACTTTGTCTCAGAAAAGTTAGTGCACCGTTGCTTAATTCTTTTTTTTTTTTTTAATGTTTATTTGTTTTTGAGATAGAGAGAGAGAGTAGGGGAGGGACAGAGAGAGGGGGAGAGATCTGAAGCAGGCTCCTTCCTCACTAACAGCAGAGAGCCAAGCCTGATGCGGGACTCAAGCTCATCAACAGTGAGATCATGACCTGAGCCAAAGTCGGACGCTTAACTGACTGAACCACCAAGTGCCCCCACCATTGCCTAATTCTAAATGAGAAATCTTGGTTCTGTGACTTCATCAACTTTCCCATTGTGTTGCAGAAAGTATATTTGCAAATCTCTGGAACTACGTAAATGGATTTTCACTAAGTAGGTTTCAAAATTGTTATTCTTCTCTTATAGTGCCTTTATCTCTGAAGCAGAAAAGAAGCCCAAGATGTTGAACCAAACTACTTTAGATAAGAAACGACTTACGCTCTGTTGGCAGGAGCTGGTATGTGAAAATCTATTTATACTTTGAACAGAATTAAAACATGTGCTTTAAAAATAAACCTCGAGGATGAGGCATAGGTCACAGACCAGATGAGGATAAGGTTCTAAAGGTTATACATCTCCGTGATGTAGAAGCATGAGTGAGAAGTGAATATATGGGTAAGTTGGAAAGGAATGAGCATTTATTGAATGTTTATAAGAATGATCTAGAAGCCCACCAGTTCTGTATCCTATTCTGATGCATTTCCTCCTTGACCGTTTTCTTGACATTTATATTTTGTCAAAGGCATAGACTCTTTTGCCTCACAAGTGGAGAGACCAAAAAAGTAACTGTTAGTCACCTCCTCGGTTTCCTTCCATTAAGAATTGTGAAGAGTTGTAAGCTTTCTTGACAACGGGGGGCAGGAGCCAATACCTCTCTGTGTCCTGGAGAACCCACACAGTTCTGCATGCCTCACAGATCCTCTGTCCCTGTCGAATGAATGAGTGATGGTTGAGAAATGCCAGACCAGGTCAGACCCTGGCTTATCTCACCTCAAAACTTCAGCTCCAACAGTGGCACCAAGGGACATTTTATATGAGGCCATGATAATTCTGCAAAGAAAAATGACTCAGTGTTTGACTGGTCAGGGGCATTTTGGAGATGTGAGTGGGGTTCAGCGAGATTAAAGGATTTTTTAAAGGTCATAGCTAATTAATCATAGTCTAGACACTAAAACCCAAGTCTCTAAACTGGTTCACCTTTCTTCCCAGAATAATAAACAAGGGTTTATGTACTCCTCCTCTGTACTCCAAGGGAGGCCAGATTTTCACTATATAGATCTTCCTACCCCATTTCTTCTCTAGCACCTTCGGCTGCCTTTCCCTGTCTCTGCAATGTCCATCCACTACATATCGCCCACAGAGCTCTGTATTGAGAAATACAGAGCTTTCTCAACATCCAGCAGTCCTTGGCCTAAACTAGTCCATGCATTCAATATCTTGTAGTGGCCCAGCTCTCCTTTCTCATCTCTGGACCTGTATTTCCACCCTCCCAGTGGACACATCACCTGCCTGTCTCACAGCACCTCCAACTCAACCCATCCTATTAAACCTGTCAGCTTCCAATGTAACTTTGTTCCACATCCGCTATTAGTGCCACCAGCTACTCTTGTTACTCCGACCAGAAGCCTAGACTCAACTTTAAATCTTTATTCCTAACCTTCAATAGTCTATTCGACCACAGGCCCTGTTGATTCCTCCCCTTAAAGACTCTGGAACTTGTTCCACTTCTTCATCCCCAGAATCTCTGCCTACACTGAGTTCCTTAGCACCCACTAGGCCCAGACTATGGCTTCTTCCAGCCCATCTTCCATACCACAACCAGAATGGTCTTTCTAAAACACAAACCTAATTAGATTGCCATTGCTTCAGAAATCACTGGCATCTGTCAGTCATACGTACCTTCTATCTGCAATTGGTTCCTCTGTCTGAACTTTTCTTTCTCTTCTTATTACCTGATGAATTCCATTCTTTTTTAGAGACCCAGCTCAAATGTCATGTCATCTATAAAACCTAGCTCTGCCTCTCCCTGGTCCCCTGATGTTTTGCACATACATTGCTTTCAGCTTACCAAACTGTCAAAGTCTCAGGGAAGGAAGTCTGTGTCTTCCCCTGTCCTAGGCCTTGGCTCCTAGGATAGTACCTGATACACATCAAGTATTCAGTCCTCCTGGCCAGCATGTACCAAAGGCTTCCTATGTGCCAGGCTCTGTGCTAGGTGCTGGGAACACAGAGCTGCAAGTACTTGGTACTAGCCCCTGAGGAATTTATTGATTGATTGGCTTATTTATTCTGCAAACATTTATTTAACACCTGCTATGTGTCAGGAACTCTGCCAGACACTGAGAATAAATAAGAACAAAGTAAGAACAAACCAGAGGAGGTCCCTCTCCTTGTGAAGTTTATAATTTAGTGGAGTAGACAGAAGATAGAAAGGAAAACAATAAATAAACAAAAGGATTACACGTTATGGTTATGAAGGAAACTTTGTAAGGCCATGGTGATCAGGAGAATGTGTGGGAGGTGACGCAGTGGTGACACTGAGGCTGAGGCTTGGAAGGAATGAGTCACGCGGAGTCCAGGAAGAGCATCTGAACAAGAGGAAAGCCCACACACACTGGTCTTGAGGATGGACCAAGCATGGCATGTTTTGGGCCTTTGTGAGGACCAG
Organism: Cryptoprocta ferox; assembly: GCA_028646485.1. Taxonomy (NCBI): domain Eukaryota; kingdom Metazoa; phylum Chordata; class Mammalia; order Carnivora; family Eupleridae; genus Cryptoprocta; species Cryptoprocta ferox. The sequence continues at coordinate 15,583,674 of CM053569.1, read as the reverse complement.
TGTGCCTGGGACCCAGCATATGAAGCAATACAAGATGAAGCAGAGAGTAGGCAAGACTCACTCATGCAGGGTCTCAGAAGACACTATAAATGTTTGGGGGTTTTCTCTGCACAAAAATGCGGCTGAATGAATGAATCCACGTAAACACTTGGATATTCCAAACACTCAGACTGAGTGGCAGCGTTTCTCAAATGCTGCCAGGTTGGTCTGGAAGCGTCCCTCAAGCCTCTGGAAGAAGTAAGGGCAGTGACTAAGGACGTGGGTTCTGGACTCAGCGGGGGCCCAGCTCTAGCTTGGCCTTCCAGTCCTACATTACTCTCCTCAGCAATGGTGCCCGCCCTGGAAGGCTGCTGTGAGGAGCAATGAGGATTAATTCAGCAGGTAGGGCTTTGCCTGCCCCAGAGTAAGAACTCGATACATTTTAGTTCCTGGATTTAGGTCCTGGCTCACAGAGCTATGGGACCTTGACAAGCCTCTGACTTTTCCAGGCCTTGGCTTCTCATCTATCAAACAAAGGTGAGATGATACTCACTGCCTCCATATGTCTATGAAATTTCTATTAAATGGGCAGTGTGCACACTGGCAGACCCTGAAACAGATCCATGAATGGCTCGGTGTGGAACTTAACAAGCACCTTCAGATTCTCCAGCAACCAGACAGTACTTACTGTCCAGGCAGCTAGAAAAATCTACATGGACTCTTGTCTTGTTTCAGGAAGCAATGGCCAAGGAGGCCAAGGTGATCATTCAGCAGCAGCAGAAAAAATTAACTCTTGATGAAATGATCCATGAAGCCGAAACCTTTGTGGAAAAAATCCGCTTCCTTGTTGATGAGGTAATCAACTCTAAAGGCAACCTTCCTTTGGGAGATTAGACCAAATATATTCCTAGTGAAGTTTGAATGTTTGATAAGGATAAAGGATGGAGAGCAATGCTCTCTTCCAAGCCCTGCAGAGCTGAGCAGGCACTATTAGTTTAGGGGTGAGAAGGGAGATTTTTAAATTAAGCCACACATGTACAGCTTTATTGATTTTTTAATGAAACCTGAGTATTCAGCAGAAATAAAAAGCATGTTCCTTAATGGAATCAAGAAAAGTCAAAATAAGTATGGGGCGTTTGATTAGTTTTCAACTGTAAGTGGATTTAAACTCATATCCAATAAAAGTCAAAACAGCTTCTCCTTTAAAGTTAGTTGTAAACCGTAGTTTTTGTGACTTCTAGAATGTTCTAAAAAGGTCCTCATATTTGCTTCTGTCAGATACTGGGATTTTTATGGGAAGGTTTCAAGGAGAGGTACAGAAAATTACTGCTTCTGTCTGTCAATCTCGAAAGTTGTATATCTTGTTGCAAATCCATCATTCCCTGGGGACATAATAAACAGTGAGACAGGAAGTCATTTTAGCAGATGCAGGAATTTTAGTACGCACCCAGAAGGTTCAAACCAAGCATCAGGACGTCAGGTTTGTGACTGACTGACCCTCTGGCTAGGAAAATCTCCTCACTGATGTTTCTGTTTCTGTATAAAGAGAGAAGGGATGCCTTTTTGGAGAACAAATTACACCAGAGGATTATGGGGTTAGAAAGGCAGAGCACCGCTTTGAGCCCAGGAAGGTGAAAGTGTAGTTTATGACAGTGTACTTCCCTTTTGATTTGGTAGCTATGCTGGCTCAGAAATCTGCATTTCAAACACTTACAATGTAATGGGCCTCTAGGCAGGAAATTCTGTAATTCCTATCTTGATTAGCTCAATTTTAAAGTAGAATTTAATGTGTAAGTTAGTAGAATTTCTCCTGAATAACAACCTAAAATAGAGCTAAAATACTTGGTAACCATAAATTAGGTCTAAAGTCCCTTGTAGAATTGTTTTTTCCTTCCTTAAGAGCAAATAGAGGGATGCCTGGGTAGCTCAGTCAGTTACATGTCTGACTTCGGCTCAGGTCATCATCTCACGGTCTGTGAGTTCGAGCCCCGCATCGGGCTCCGTGCTTACAGCTCAGAGCCTGGAGCCTGCTTCAGATCCTGTGTCTCCCTCTCTCTCTGCCCCTCCCCCACTCCACTCTGTGTCGCTCTCCTCTCTCTCTGTCTCTCTCTCTCTCTCTCAAAAGTAAATAAACATTAAAAAAAAAAGAACAAATAGTGAGACATTCATGGATTTTTGTTTTTGCTTTTTGCTTTTTCATTTGAATATTCTGGAAAGCTACCTGGCTCCTAGGAGGACCAATATTTGTGTCTAAGTCATTACATGATTACAAAAAAACACAACAACAACAAAGGGGAAGATACTTGTTCCATAGATGGAGAAAAGTAGGCCACCAAAGATGCCAAATCGTGAGTCCAACTTGCAAATCCTCCAAGCACAGTAGCCAAATTGGACATATGGGGTTTAAATGTACTTATAAGTCATGACATAAGGCTTTCTCAAAGAAGCTACACTTAACTTGTTTGATTGCATAGATGCTTAAGTGCCTTGATGGTTTAAGTCACAGAATTTGTTTTACAGAGAGGGACTGTTTCAGGGAGGAGGATTCTGGAAGGGTACTTGTTAAGCACCAACCCATCAAATCCATTCCCCTCCGTTCCCACAGCCACAGCATACCATCCCTGATGTCTTCATTTGGATGCTCAGCAACAACAAGAAAGTGGCATATGCCCGCATCGCCTCCAAGGACCTGCTCTATTCCCCTGTCAGTGAGCAGATGGGCAAACACTGTGGGAAGATCAAAACTCATTTCCTCAAAGTAAGTCTGCACTATTTTTGACTCAACGATAGGAAATCTCTGTTTTTCCTGAGTCTCTCAGCATTCTTCATGTGTGTCCATGTCTCTGACTTTTCCCCAACACTTTCAAAGGTCTGAGGACAGACAGCTGAAATACCTTGTCTCTTCTTGATTCAAACCGTGATTTAGTAGACCATCTTGAGGCTGAATATTCTCTAGTTTTCCATTACCATGTCAACAGGCACATGTGAAGGGTTTTTTTAAATGTAGCAGATGTACCTCAAGGTTGCTTTATTTTTTATTTCTTTGATCACTAGGAAAACCAACCATGTTTTTATTAGTTTTCTCTCTACCTTTTCTCTTGTATAATTTGTCCATGACATCTCTTCACATGAGTTCATCTATATTTAAAAAAAAATAGATTTCAAGGAAAATTACAAGAGAAAAGGATTGTATTTCACAGAACTGGCAGTTCAGGATTCCTGGTGGCTTCCAGTTGTGAAATTTCATCTAGGTTCCCTGTACCCTTCAGGGAGACAGGTCACCTGATGCCTCCCCTGATGTGTCACTAGTGGACAATCATAGGTGCAATCACTGGATGGATGCTACTGTTTCTTAATCAAAATGTGAGCCTTTCTTGGAGACCCTGAGTATTTTACCTATACTGTAAGTTTCTATCTCAGAGGCAGACTTGAGAAAATATGGAGAAAAAAGTGGTCCAGGGGCTTGACACTCACCAATAACTGACAAGAATGTATAATTTGACTGATTCACTCTTTGCAACTCAGTAGATTTTCCTGGAAATTGTAGTTCTGATTTCTTGCTGCAACATAATTATCTTCCACTGCCTCAGGGGGAGGGTGAGAAGGCTCATTAACCACACTGTTTGAAGAATGGATGAAAAGAGAACGATGTTTAACTGAGAAGAGAAGATTTGACGTCCTGGTAGAGATTTTTAGTATTTGTAGGGCCACCACATGGATGATGAGTGAGTGAGTGAGTGAGTGTGTGTGTGTGTGTGTGTGTGTGTGTGTGTGTGTGTGTGTTTCTAGAAGATCTAACCAGGCCCCATGATAGCTGTTACAGGGAAATGGTTTCCTATATGGAAGTCCATATTTGTTCTTAGTCCCTTTGATATAAATATGGCAATGGGCAGCTAGATTGGATAGCCTCTAAGTGCCATCCAAATGTTAGAGTCTACCTTAGATGTGATTATTAAATGTTGCAGACAGAAGAGGCAGTAGGGGATAATGGTTTAATGCTTAGGCTTTCAAATGAGGTGAATCTGGGTTGGAATTCATATTAGTTTATCAGGGCTGCTGTAACAAAGTACCACTGAGTGGCGTAAACAACAGAAACGTATTATTTCACAATTCTGAAGGTTGGAAATCTGAGATGAAGGTATTGGCAGAGCCATACTCCCTCTGAAAACGCTAGGGGAGCACCTGCTCTAACTTCCGGCAGTTCTTGGATTGTAGGAGCACAACTCCAGTCTCTACATTGTGTTCTCCCTGTGGGTATGTGTCTTTCTTCCCATGATGTCCTTTTTGTAAGAATCACACTGCATTTTAACTTCATGTTAACTGTATCTTCCATGACCCTATTTTCAAATAAGGTCTTCTTCTAAGCTACTGGGTGTTAGGACTTCAATGTATGAATTTTAGGGGAATACAGTTTAACCTGTTACAGAATTCCGGGGCTAGCATTTATGGGGTGCATGACCTTGGGCAAGTTACTTAACACCTCTGTGTCTCCTCTTACTCATCCATCAAATGGAGATGGTGCTGAGGGTTAAGTGGATAACGGCCCATAAAGAACTTGGAGTGTATATGATCCAGGGTAGTCACTCAGTCAGTGTTGGCATTCAAACAAATGGGCATCCAACATCTAGGAGATGTGTCTGGAATTGTGTGCCCCTTCATATCTGGTGAAGTATTTGTTACTCTGTATGTTATTTTCTGTGATGTATGTTATTTTCTGTCATGTGTATAGCATGATTTTTAAACAGAGCGCTGTAAAACTGTAACCGAAGAAAAATGTTCACTCTAGTTATTTACCACAAATGTCAGGGCTTCTCTTCAAGTTTATCCATCCAAGGAATTCTGGGATCACGAGAAACATTTGTCCTAAAAATAGCAAATCATTTCAGAAGGCTCTGGGCTAAAAATACTAGAAAATCAGTGTAAAGTTACTTCCTCCCAAATATTTTGATGTATGCTGGCTTTATTTAAAATTAGAACAAAGAACAACTGTCAGATAAAACCAGAGGTTGGACATAACTGAGAGTTCAGAGCCTTTGCCCTGTGACCCTGGCTGTTATTTTCCTTACGCCATTGGGATTACTCTGGGCGAGAGCTTTTTAAATGTCGTTGAATTCACTTGCACTGACTTGGTGAAACATCTTGATAAGATGACTCAGCAAAACTGTTTCCATTCCTGATTTGATTGTCACTGTTGCTTTTCATTCCCTCTCTCCATGTCTCTTTCTGTCCATTTCTCTTCACCGAAATGGTAAATCTGAAGAAAGCAAGAGCAGCATCAGGGAGGTAAAGTGTTCACTCTGGTTTCTTAGCTGAGAATTAAAAGTACAGGAAGACAGAGCATAGACTGCAAACCTCCAAAATCTCCAGGCCAGAGTTTCCTCAGAGTTTATGCTGTGAAACAGCTCTTGGCTCCACGAACTTCATGTTCAAACCCATTTGGGAGGTTGCAGGTGCACCCTTTCGTGGGGTTTCAAGGTGTCCATTAGCTGATAGAAGCCTTCCAGAAGTTCTGCAGTCAGGAAACATCGTTAACTTTTACAACCTATGCTTGCCAAGCTTATTCATCCAGAACAGTTATTTACAAATGTTAGGAAACTACTTTTACTGGGGGTCCAGTTCGGGGAATGTTAATCTAGAGGAAACTAAAGTGCGTCATCTGAAGTCACATGGCCAAATAAATAGTAAATAGTAATAGTAAATTCTGGTTCCTGGTTCCATGATCTTTAAAAAAAAATTTTTTTTTAATGTTTATTCATTTTTGAGAGAAAGAGAAACGGAGCACGAGCAGGGGAGGGGCAGAGAGAGAGAGGAAAACACGGAATCCGAAGCAGGCTCCAGGCTCTGAGCTGTCAGCACAGAGCCTGACACAGGGCTGGAACCCAGAAGCCATGAGATCATGACCTAAACCAAAGTCAGAGGTTTAACTAAGCCACCCAGGCACCCCATCTTTCTTTTTTTCTAATTTAAATATATTTATAATGCTACAGTGAACAGGGTGGAATCGCTGGAACAAAATTTGCTAAGCTCAGCTCAATCCACCATCCAAAAAAGCAGAGCTCTCCCACTGCCATCTCCCACCTTGCCCATGGCCATAGGGCGGAAAAGGATATCAGTGACCCAAAGGAAACTCCCTTTGAGAGGAGCTGGGTGTGCTCAGAGCCCAGCCAGAGGGTGGTGCTCCACTTTCCTTTTCTCTTTTTCTGGAATCATGGCTTCTTGTGAGTCCCCCGCAGCTGGACCCAAGAGCCTGTCCTTGGTCTCGCCTCTGTCTCTATCCTATCTCCTGAGTCCAGTCACTCCTCAGGACCCCAGCTGTCAACCCCCCTTTCTCTAGGATGCAGCACAAAATGATGACTGGGTCCTGCCACAGACAAATGTCTATAAAGCAAGCAAACCCTCTTTCTGATACTGATTGACCAGCTTCAGCACAATTTGTGTGAATTACCATCTCTTGCTCCTTTTTCTGACTTGCCAAGACTTCCCCTGTTTTTAAAAGCCAGCTGGCATTCACCAGGACCCCTGGAGGAGGTGGGTGGGGCTTGGGAGAGGCTAAGTCTATAGAATTCTGTCTCATGCAATTTATATACATTGGTGATCGTAGTTTTTCAATGCACTTTTGCTTTCTTTAATTATTTTTTTTCTGTTCCCCCCTCTGCACCCCCCCCCCCGCTGCCTTACCATTCTGTTCTGAAAAGGAAAGAGGTTGCCATGGTTGGTCAGGCTTTAGGAGCACATGAGAAAGAAAAGGAACTGAGGAAGTGGGGGAGCTGGGGGAAGACACCCCAGGCTGGACATGCACATGCAGTTGAACATGAGATGCTCTTTCCGAAAGCACTTAGATGTGCTCAGTTATGTTTCAGGAGTTCCACCTGGGATTCCCAAGTGAGACATCCTGCAACATCTTGCAAGCAATTTCAATTTGTATATCTTTTAAAAGATATATAAACTGCAAACTTTAGGATGCAGCAGTGGTCCTTATGTAACATTTCCCAAGATGTTAGCTGAGTTATTGGTCCTAACTGTGAATTCACACACCCATGTTTTCATAGCAGTAGGAGTGAATGATGTTTTTGTTGTTGTTTTACTTTAAGATTAAAGCAAAGGATATCAGACCTGTTTGGAGCAATGCAGATAATTAAGTCTTGCTATTCAAATACTTAACACTGTGGTCGTAGACCAGCAGGATCAGCACCATGAGGGAAAGATGCAGAATCACAAGACCTACTGAATCAGAATTTACATTTTAACCAGATGCCCAGGCAATTCATGCAGATAGATCAGTGTCTGAGGAGCCCTGGCTAAGAGTATGGGTTCTGGAGCGGGGTAGAGCAGGATTGAGTCTTGGGTTATTCCTGCCTTGCTCTATGATGGTAGACAATCATCCTAACCTCTCTGAACCTCCATTTCTACATCTTCAAAGTACACATAATAAAAATATTTACTTTTCAGTCACCATGAAGATGAATGATAACATGGCTCGTTAACAGTATGTACTAGTACATTGTGTGTGTAGGGAGAAACATGAGAAAGACCTAGGACAATGTAAGTGCTCAACATGTGTAAAATATGATTATTATTAGAAAAATAAATTAATAACCTGACAAGTATTTATTGAGTACTTCAGGAATGCCAAGCACTCTTTTGGGGACCTCACAGTGAACTGACAGATAAAAATCCCTGCCTCTGTGAATCAATATCCTAGTGATGTCTACAAATAGCAAAGGGATTACTTTTTATTACAACAGAATAACCTTAAGCTCTCATAAATATTTGTTTTATTGAATAAATGCTCAATGCATTTTAGCTATCATTATTATTACTATTATTACAGAAGTGATGAGTTGAGGATTATTTCTTACAATTTTTAAAATTATGAATTGCAGAGCAGTTTTCTTTACCAACAACAAAATGACCTTGTTTTTTTTTTTTTTAAAGCTGAGTAAACAACGGCATCCCACTCCCTAAAGAATAAAATCTGAACTCATCCCCATAATGAGCAGGATTCCTAATCCTCGTCTGTGTCATTCTCTGCCTCAGCTCTTTCTTTTCTGAAAACTTTGAGCATATCCCTTCCTGGCCCAGAGTAAGCACTCACTACACGTTAGCCTGTATCACCACTGTTAGTTCCCACCCCTGTGTCTTTGTTCATGCCTTCCCTCTTCCTGGGATGCCTTCTCTATTAGTCCAACTCCTGAAGTACCCATTAAAGCCCAGTAAAATATTTGGCTCATAAAGAAAAGATAGAAACACCTGCTGCTACTTCTCTGCTCCCTTAGCAGTTTCTCTCTTATGCTTGACCTTACATTTGAATAAAGGAATGCAAGTCGGTCTCCTTGTGAGCCAATGAAGGGAGGCCTGGGAGTGTGTCATGGTCATTATGATGCCTTCCTGACCCCACTGCTTTAGTAAGGCCTAATGACCCTTCAGGTAGTCACTGAATTGATTTGCCGAAAATCCACTTAAGGGACCTACAAAGTGAGAGAGAAAGGTAAACAACCATGCTCAATTTTGGATTCAGGTGCTCTCCATGGGTGCCTTGGAAATTTGTCAGAGCAAGCTGTAGCCTCTCATGTAGGATTTTGTGATTCCTTCTAGAAGATAAGTGGTGCCGAAGAAAGTGGACAATATTGATAGGAAATCCTAAGAAACACTAAGTGACACTTAGAAGAGTCAACAAAAATCTGGAGAGGTAGCTACTCTAAGAATGAAGGTCTTGGCCACAATTCTGAACACAGCCAAGTCTGGGGTTTGGGACTCCTTTAATGGGTAAGGAATCCCCTAATCCTCGTGACTGAGGAATAAAGAAGCCACACTACACTGAGTTGTATCCTCCACATCTTGAGAACACATGCACCCACACACATACCTCTGTATGTACACAGATTCAAACCACCTGCACTAATACACACATGAACACACAGATTCAAACAAACATAAATATAAATTCAAATCTGAGTACATTCAAAGAAGAGCATGCAGGGTAGAAAGGGAATTTTAAATGATGATGCATGAGGAAGCAGTGAAGAGACTAGAGATGGTTAGCCAGGAAGAAAGGACATGGTAGAGCAGATAGGTCCCTTCAAGCACATGGAGGCCTGGCCTATGGAAGAAGCACGTGAGTCCCTCTGAATGAAGCAAAGAGGTAGAAGCTATGTTTGGGTTGGGAGTCCAGGTGCTTGGAAGTTCTGGCAAGGGAGATTTCAACTCATGTGGGAAGAGGTAAGCTATGGGGGTACAGAGTCCAGCATCCAGATCTGGAATTGTCTCCTCTGGGTTTTGGTCCCGGATCTGTCACTTGAAAGCTGAGCGATCTAAGGGAACTTCTTTAACCTCTCTGAGTCCAAGTTTCCCCATATATACAAACAGGAGCAATAATCATCACTTCCCAGTAGATTTCAATGAGCCAGGGCTCAGAAGTCCCTATTTAAGCTTCAGGCCCACTAGACCTGGAGCCTCCTTTGGGATTGTGCATGGTGGCAACTGGGTCATCGGTCTCATTTTGATATAAGATTACAGGGTGCCTGGGTGGCCCAGTAGGTTAAGCGTCTGACTTCGACTCAGGTCATGATCTCTCAATTTCTGAGTTTGAGCCCTGCATCCGGCTGTTTGCTGTCAGCATGGAGCCTGCTTGGGATCCTCTGTCGCCTTCTCTGTGCCCCTCCCCAGCGTGTGCCCTCTCTTTCACAAATAAACATTAAAAAAAAAAAAAAAGATTATATCCTGAGAGCTGCTCTCTGAATACCTGGCCTGGCTGTATCCACAGTACCTCTTTCCTCAAAGAGTGAGCCTCCTCCTAACAAAGTGGTCTTCCTCGTAACCTTTCCCCAGCTTCCTGGAAAACGGCCGGCTGGTTGGTCAGTGCAAGCAAAGATCGATGTGTACCTGTGGCTGGGCTCCACCAGACACTCCAGTGCCATTTTGGATAACTTGCCAGCAGGCTATGAAGCAGAGATGTCTTCCAAAGTGGCTGGCACCCCTCAACCCCCAACCAGCCTCCTCTACCCAGGTATGATGACCACCCAACAAAGAGGGTGTCTCCAGTGGGCTTCGGAGAAAACAATGAGGAGGGTGGCATTCATGGGCTGTTTGCACATTATTTTAGGATCAACTCATTCCCCTTTTAAAATATAGTTTCTAAATTTTCTTCCTTACCTTCCAATGGTCCCATCTCAAAAGAATAAGATGAAATCGTTAAATACATCCGGAGTAAATGTTTATATTTTTCTGCTAATGGAGAGAATTCAGTTTGTTTCTTTATAGGCAGATTATATGGACTGAGTTTGCATTTGAAGCAGAAGATGCCTTTTAAAAACACATCAGTAAGTTCTTCTGCTGATATGACGTGTGCAATTCCTTTTACATGGCACTGGGGTTTTGACCTATAAACAGCAGGCATTTGCAATTGCCAGTAATGACCCAATGGGAACTGGTATCACTAGGGTCCCTCATGTTTCTTCAGCTTGGTTCCTGACATGGTCACTTTGAGAAATTCAGCATGCTTTATGTAATCCTTTCTTCTATGGAGATATTTTCTGTGTGGGCCATTATGTTTACATTTTCATATCATTTTGGATTTAATATTATAAATATTAATGCCTTACAGTTGCAATTTTCTTTCTGTTTCCAAATTGCTTCAATTTGCAGGATCTTTGCTGTGAATTCAGACAGAGTAGATGACAGTTTTGCCTTTATTTCAACTGAAGTTAGGTTTTGAATTGAGCCATTGTTGGAAGCACAGGAGAATTGTCCACAAATCCAAGCTTCTTTGTTACTCAAGACTCGTCTGATGTCAGTTGACCTTAACTGCCAGTGAAATCTAAGTTGTCCAATAGTTAGAAGGCTCTAGGGATGTTTATCCAGGGGCTCAGCTCATGATTTCTGTGCCCAGTGTCAATGCATAAGAATGAGGAAAGCTCAGCCCTGTCTTTTTGGAAAATGCATGGCCCATTCCATGTACCCAGCATTGTTCCATCTACTTTATACATATTGAATTTACTTGTCACATAAACCCTGGGAAGTTTCTTCATTTTACAGAGGGAGAAAGGATGTATCAGAAACGCTTGGGAATTGTCCAAGATCACACAGCTAGTAAATGATGAAGTCAACGTCTCCAAACTCTGCTTTATTTCCATTGCTTTCCATCCTGTCTTTAAAGAGGTTTCATCTTGGGGCACCTGGGCGGCTCAGATGGTTAAGCATCTGACTTCGGCTCCGGTCATGATCTCGCAGTTCATGAGTTCAAGCCCTGTGTCTGGTTCTGTGCTGACAGCTCAGACTCTGGAGCCTGCTTCGGCTTCTATGTCTCCCTCTCTCTCTGCCTCTCTTCCACTCACAGTCTGTTTCTCTCTCTCAAAAAGAAATGAACATTTAAAAGATTAAAAAAGAATAAAGAGGTTTCATCTTTGTGTGAAAGACACCCATATCAAGTTATCTTCATACTTCTATAGATACTATCCCTGGAGATATGAGGTACCCAGACATATTTGCTGTCACAGCTACTAATAATTCTAAGGAGAAGAAAGACTTTTTCAAGAGCTTTCTAATCCTCTGTGGTGTGTTATTTTCATGGAGTGACCTAATAAACTTTCTCTGCTGTGCACTGACATTGATGGCTTTGGCTGCCTTCCAAACCCACTGGAGAATTTTGTTTCTTTACTCACTTTGTGCTTCAGAAAATATCCATCCAACCAATAATAAGTTTGTACCTACATATGGCAGGCATGGTGGGAAAACTAGTGGGGGATGTAGAGATGAGAGAGGGGTCATCTGGCCCTCAAGTGGGGGCAATAAGACACAACTCTACCAACCACAACTAGAAAATGAACTACAACACAAGAGATGGACCACCAAATTGTGAGAGCGAAGAGGAAACTGACTTTATTAGTCTAAAGGACAGAGCTGGTAAGAGGTTTCAGAAAAACAAAACCCTTGACCAAATAAGTGCTTCCCCTTAGCAAACCAGGGGGACACTGAGGGATACCCAGGTGGCCCCAGCTGCCACCATCACAGGTCACATTTACAATGAACAATAGTAGCAACCACACCAGCATCCTCACACCCTTTTTAAAGTTCTTCCCATGTGTCAGGCTCCTAGTCCTTTGATCTCCTACATTAACCCTCTGAAGAACTATTATTACCCCCATTTTATAGGTGAGGAAACAAAGGCACCGAGAGGGTTAGTGACTTTGTATGAGTCCATGTACAGACTTGTGTGACATAAGCCTAGAGGTGGCGTGAGCGGAAGACGAGGGGTATCTGCACCCTTAATTTAACAAAGTAGAGCTAGTCAAATTGGTATGTAAGAGTTCCTGTATCCCAGTCCCCACATCAACACAAAACACGGATACCCCGAACGCAGTAGAATATTGCCTTTGGGGGAAGCAGGGAGCAGGAGTGGGAAAGGGGGTAAAAAGGAGCAAGTGAACATAAAAAACGAGGGGCCTCACAAAGTCTCATGAAGCCAGGAATATGACAAGTCAACTCTTACTTGGGACTCCCCCACTGAACCCTCATCTGCTCTCACTTGCAGCCCCCGTCTGCTCCCATCCTGTCAACAGATGCGCTCACTCCTGCCTTTAACCTCCATGTCCTCTGCCTGTATCTCTCACAGGATGCTAGTCCCTGGCCTCCTGTCCCTGGGATGTAGATGCTTGTCTTATATTCTGCCCTCTTCCTGGAGCTCTCCGAGGGCAGAGGCTGTCTTAGCCACTCAGAATCCTTAGACCAGACTGTATCTGGTACACAGTAGGCACTCAAGATGACATTGCTGGCTGAAAGGAAGAATGGATGAGTGGTTGACTCAAGAGTTTATGGAAGCAAGAGCTATTGGTGGAGCAGCCCCTTTCTTACACACACGCCTGTGTGCAGGCCAGGGGAAACTAGAGAATTACTAAAACATAAAATGTGGTCTTTTAGAGGGGCGCCTGGGTGGCTAAGTTGGTTAAGTGTCCAACTTTGGCTCAGGTCATGATCTTGCAGTCTGTGAGTTTGAGCCCCACGTTGGGCTCTGTGCTGACAGCTCAGAGCCTGGAGCCTGCTTCCGATTCTGTGTGTGTATGTGTGTGTGTGTGTGTGTGTGTGTGTGTGTGTGTGTGCCTGCACCTTCCCTGCTTGCACTCTGTTTCTCAAAAATACATAATAAGAAAGAGAAGGTGAATTTGGAATCTGACAAATGAAATCTAGGCTCTGGCATTTGATAGCTCTGCAAACTTGGAAAACTTCTGTAGCCTTTTTTTGTGAGCCATTTCCCTCCTACATATATTGTGAAGATTATCTATATAATTACAGGGTTGTTATGAAGATCAAAACCCACGATGTGGTGAAGGTGCCAAGGAGAATGTCTGGTTCCGAAGTACCCCATAGGTACCCCCTCTTCCCCTTTCTTTACTGCTTCCATTTCAGTCTCAGAGGCAGGTGGTGCTCCCACTCTTGGCCTCTGGACACACTCACAGACACACAACAGCGCCCAGACACCTGTTCGTACTCTCTTGGGAAGAGCCCACTGATGCCTGCCCGTTTCCATTTGTCCACAGCCCAGCACGTCTTTCAGCTGAGAGCGCACATGTATCAAGCCCGGGGCCTCATCGCAGCAGACAGCAGTGGACTCTCAGACCCCTTTGCCAAGGTCACGTTCCTTTCCCACTGCCAGACCACAAAGGTAACCAGGGAAGCCCATCTGCCTTCTCCTCGCAGCCCACAGCTGGTCTGCAGCAGAGCGCCTCAAAGAAAACAGCAGGGGCGTCTTGCAAATACCTCTGTCTGTGGGTATGTAGATTTCAGATGCCAAAGCACATGTGTAAGGAAGGATTGCCATGCGGAAGGTCTCTTGTTCCAACGTGACCCATTGTCCTGCAGCCGAGAGAGCACGTACCCAAGGCGAAGGAAGGGGGGTGGGGAAGAGGGATGAGGAGGAGAAGGGAAACCTGGCACATCTAGCGCACCTGCCCAAGTGCTGGGCACAAGGCCAAGTTCAGTGGGGGAACAAACACATGAGAAAACAGGACACAGACACGGCCACATGAGGCTTATGATCCAACCTTTATTGAGGGGTCTTGGTAGCAAGGAACGTTTTCCATCTTTGTGGTCAGGGAGTCCTAGACTTTGCACTGTTTCTTTCTACTCACCAGCTAGGGGACTTTGCACACTTTCAGCTGTGCAATGTGGTGTCCTGCTCTGCAAAACACTGCTTCCTAATGGATGGTGTGAGGATTAAAGGAAGTGGGTCTACACCGCTTTTCTCTGGGTTCTCTCCCTTTCCCTATACACTGAGTGCTGAAAAGTGGAAGAGTTCCTAATCAGTGGACATCCAATTGGACACTTTTCCTATTAGATCGTATTCTCCAAGGACTGACTCTGTTCCTTGAGGATTCCTGTTCTGAGAGAGGATCACAAAGGATTTGCTCATCTCTGGGAGTTAAGACAAACACCAAGGGCCCAAAGAGACCTGAGGTTATGTCTCATCAACTCTCTGGCCACATTTACTCACTAAACTTCCATCTGTCATCTTAAAATAGGGATGTTGTGAAGAAGCCTAAAGTTAAGTGTATAAAATGATTGATGAATGGAGGCCATTATATTGGCTAATGTTACACGGGCTGACATTTCTCTCCAAAGTGAGGCCTGTGACCTGGGAGATTGCATTTGATTTGTGACACACAGACAGAGATCATTTTGTCCATTTCTCCAGCAGCTGTGGAGTTCTTGCTCTGTGACAGGTCCTTGCTGGGCTCGGGGACTGCACCATGAAATACCCCATGATGTGGGGCTATACAGAGTCTTCCGAGAGCCACAGGAGGGGGGTTAGTTCTGTGGGAGGGGGGAGTCTGGGAGACCCCAGAAGGAAGGTGACTCCATCCTGACTTAGTGAAGGAGCATGAGAACACACGAAGCGTGAAGACTCCAGACTACTCTCTCTTCTCTGTGCCTTGAGGGGTAGTGCCTAGCTCAGTGGTTATAGTATAGACTCTGAAGCCATATTGTTTGGGTTTAGATCTAAGCTCTTCCATTTCTTGGTTGTGTGACCTTAAGTAAAGGCCTCACGATGATGACATTGTATATATTTCCCAGAGGGTAAACCACCCAGGACAATGCCTTGCTTGTAACAGCTTCTATGTGACTCCTTGTTATTGTCACTGAGGCTTCCCACAAGAAGCATGGAGGATTCCCAAAGGGTAGACCCCCGGGGCCTTCCTCCATCTGCCACAAAATGGTGGGGTTCCAGGCCCTGGTGATCTTGGGCCCTGGGCGGGGAAGGGGTTTGAGTGAGCTCACTGGGCTGCTATGTGATTATCTTCCTATTTTGCCTCTCTATACAGTAGCTTCATTTGATTCGGACTCGTATCTCAAAGGAACAAATGGCATTTATCAAATAATCATTTGAAAGGGAAAACAGCTTGTGTTGAGCCCTGGACTTTGCCTCTATACTTTTGAACCAAGTACCTAATTTTTTTCAGTAATAATAGCTGCTGTTTATCAAAAGCTCCCTATGTGCAGGCATAATGCTAAGCATTTTATATGCATTGTTTACTACATCTCACGGCAGCCTAAAGGTGGATGTTATTAGTGTCCCCATTCTGCAGGTGAGAAGGAAAGTCTTAGGGACTATATAGGTAGAAGGCAATAGAGCCAGAATGGAAATCCATGTTGGTCCAGTTCCAAAGCCACTTTGCTTTCCGTTGGGATAAGCAAGGGTTCTGATTCCCTCTGCCGTTTCAGTGTCACGCTGCCTCAGAGTCTGTGTGTGACATGCCCTGCTCTCTCACCCTTCATGACAGGGAAAGCTGACCCTGTGGTCCTAGCTGAGCTCCACCGCTCACCCAGTAGTAGCACGTGCCTGAACTGACCACATGGAGCTCAGGGAGAGCAGTCTCAGCTGGACTGGTCCCGCAACCAGTCCTCTCTAAAGTGATGTAATGATCTGAAATATTTCAGAAGGGACACCCAGTTATTCCAGAGGTCACTGAGGATGTGGGATTTAGAAATCTCATGACAACCAAAGTATGACAACCAAATCTCATGACAACCAAAGGGAAAAGGAGACAGCTCCCCAAAGAGAAAGGCTTCAGAGACAGAAGGGGAGAGAGACTAAGTGGCTTGAGAGGAGCCTCAGAGGACAGGAGAGGACATGGCAGAGGGTGGGGAGTGTGGAGCCTGAGATTGCAAGCGATCAGAGTCCTAAGGACACGGACGGTCTCTTTTAGACATGAGTTCCCAGTGCACGAAGTGTTCAGTAACTGCTTACTCATTTGTAAATAGTGTGGTGGGGTCGAGTCAGGTGGGGAACAAGCACTTACTGAGCACCTACTGTGTGCCAGGCACTTAATACATTTTATCTAAGACAGTGGTCGTAACAACCTTACAAGGTAGGTGCTAACCCCATTTACATGAGGGAAACTATGGTTCACAGGGGTTAGATCGCCTGCCCCAGTTGGACAGAGGCAGGTGATGAAACTAGGGTTCCATTCCAGGGGTATCTGATTCTAAAACCATGCTACATCCATAGTTTCTTACTCCTTCTTCAAAGTGTTAACTAGGTGCTACCAAAGTCTCCCAAATGTCATCAAACAGTCACGATGCGGAGCTCCTTAAGGAAGCCCTGAAGAAGGGGAGCTAGTCCTGGGCACCTTGGCAGAGAAGTGGGACAATGTATTTTTGTTTGGGTGAGCCTTTTAGTACCTTTTGAAGGTGGCCACAGTGCTGTTATACTCATGGGAACAACTCTGAGGATAGGCCAGTATCCATTCGTTTATTCATGCGAATAGCTCTTGAGCACCTGTTACACACAGGATGCCATATTGGTGCCCAATACTGTGCCTGGCACATCGTATGCTGAATGTGTTAATAAATACATGTTGAATGAATGAATACTGGCCTCTGGAATCTTATCAGGTGGTATTTATAGCCTAAAGTGCCAAGGAAGCCATCAAAAGAGTTTTATAGGAAAGATGTTGTGAGGATCATGAATGGCTTTGGTATCACATTTTTGCGTGCATACTGCAAAAGGATTTGCATTTCTGTTTTTAAAAGCAACATAAAAACCGGTTTCTTTGTGATGTCAGATAGCCGCGCAGGATAACTTTTCATCGCAACCATATAACTCTTGTTCATAGGTGAGTTGAAGCCTTTTTTTTCCCTGTCCAAAAAGTTAAGGTTTTCTCTGAGATGTTATGTCAGAAACATCACTGTGTCTGAGGCATAAAATACTCTAGAAGCAAAAAGCAAGAAAGGAAGGAAATTGTGGAATGCATATTTTTATGACTGACATAAAGAAGAAGAATAAAAAATTCTCTCCTGACCACAGTGCCAGTGGTTTAATGTCTTGACTAGAGATGCCTCCTGATGCAGAAGTCCAAGACGTCAGATTTATTCTTTGGAGTCTGGGAAATTAGCCCAGGCTAGATCTCGCTCTGGCCCCTTTGGCATGCTCTGTGAGAAGTAAAGGTGTAGTTCAGAGGGGTGTGGAAATTCCCCAGGACCCGGCAGCCATTGAGCTGTGTTCACTTGTGAAATCACCCATTTGTCCACACAGCCTGGGAAAGAGGGAAATGTGCCACGTGGCCTCTTTCCAAGACTCGCCCCACACATTAACAGCCTGGTTTCTGCCCAAATGCAGAGTCCACCCATCCTGCAGACAACCCAGTCTTCAGCTCTGTGAAACTGGCAGGTGTACACACATCCAAGTAACTAGAGTAGAGGATACTAGACCATGATAACCCCTGCTTCTGAGGGTAGCAGTTGAATGGCGTGGCAGGGGGCAGTGAGCCACTTTTGGATGAGGCACTCACAATTCCCAACCAATAATGCAGACTGCTGTCCTCTGTCCTTTGGTATCTCCATCTGTATGATGGACAGAGCCAATTACCAATGTCACAGGTTGCCATCTTAGAAAAAAAGATGTCATGCAAAATAGTGAAGGTTGTTTTGAAGACTCTGGCTAATTCAATGCAGTCAAATATCCACATATCCACAAAACAGTGGAATTCCATACAAGGCATATTAGAGTTGACCCCCACTTTTGAGTATTTGATGACAAAATTTTATTTGCTCCGAAGTGAAGAATCACTAGATCACCCTCCTCCTCAATAAAGGAGATCTCTTCCTCCCATAAAACGGAGATCATATTAGTATCTACTTGGTGAGGATGCATGAGACTAGCAGCCTGGGCTTTGGTACCAGATGAGTCAGGTTGAATCCCAGTTCTGCCACTTCCTGGCTCCAGAGAAGTGAGCCTTGGTTTCCTGCTCTATAAAATGTGAATATAGATAACTGTACCCACCTCCCGGGCTGGTTGGGAAATTTGAATGAGGCCATGAATGTAAAGTTCAACAGCTGGTACACAGTGCTGAACAGAGGGGGCTGGCGTCACCAGCACAGGCTACTGGGAAGATTGAGTTGAAATTATGTATGCAAATAAGGTGGCAGTCCTTGCAGGAGCTGTACTCGTGAACATCTGTAAGCTTTCTGGGGCAGGGAATCTGCATCCCGGAGCCCCTAGTACCCAGTGGTAGTTCATCGCCTTATGTCGTCACTTGGATTTTGAAGGTCTGAGCGAGGATGACGAGGACGTGTTCTCTTTGCCCTCCACAAGTAACTGTTGAATGAAAGCACCTCGCCCCCTACAACCTTATCGAATGACCTTTTGCTTTTGGCCCCACCTCCCAGGTCATTTCCCAGACCCTGTCCCCGACCTGGAACCAGATGCTGTTGTTCAATGACTTGGTGCTGCATGGAGACCAGAAGGAGCTGGCAGAGTCCCCGCCTTTGGTGGTGGTGGAGCTGTATGACAGCGACACGGTGGTGAGTGTCCTGGGCGGTGCTGACTGGGCACTTTATCTAACCAGCCTGTGACTGCTCAGGACTCTAGAAGTACCCAGAGGCCATTCTGGGAAAATGATGATTTACAGAATATTGGTGATGATCATTTGCTTTGCTAAAAGGGGTTTCACTTAGATTTCCCTTTAGTTTGCAATTAGAATAGGATCCGGGTCACAAAACTTCAGTGGACACACACTTCTTCAGGAAAAAGATACTTGTATAAAGCCCTGAGCTGTGTCCTATTGCTGCTCAATAGAAATGCCGAGTAAAAATGTCCAGGCCTCTTGAAAACCAGAGGTGCTTACTGACCTTGCTTGGCTGGAGGGACCTGGGTGAATATTGTCACCAACTCAGCCTTTGTAGCTGGGTCATTTCTGTCTTGGTTTTGCTTCCAAGTCCCGCAACAACACATTCATCCCTATCCCATTTCTGTTATGATGTTAACTAAACTTTTTCCTCTCCAAAGATGTCTGTGTTCTCCACTGAGTAGATTCAAAAGCTTACTGGTGGATTTTTTTAAATTACTATGACAAAACTTTATTATTTTTTCTTTTTTTCTTAATTAAAAAGTCTAAAGGCAATTTCTTATTTATTTTCTTTGATGTCTTTACCTGCTTGGGAAGTCGCAGAAGCACAAGTAAGTACAACAGTTGTTCCAAGAAGCCTTCCTAAAGCCCCTTCACCTCCTCAAGCATGCTGGCAGCTCTGACCTTGATGCGAGGTCAGAAGATACTAGGGTGGGAGAATTATAGAAGGTGAGCAGGGATTTTGGGGGGCATGAACCCCCTCTTCCTGGAGAAGAGAACAGAGACCCAGGAAGGTGAAATGCTGTGTTCAAGGTCACAGGTAGCTGGAGGCAGAGCCAGAACTTGAACCTAGCCTCCTGTGTCCAAATTTTCTTGCACATGTGTGAACAGTGGGTATGGCTGTATCCCTTCAGACACACACATTCTACTTTTCCATGTCATTCTCTCTGCACCCTGTTCCTCCAGCTATAAATTGGAGCTGCAAATTGTATATATTTATGGAATATGAGTTCCCCTGTTGTGCATAAAGTATACATTTTCTGTAGAGACAGCCACAAGATAAATACCTTTTAAATTTTGTTGCTAACAGCATGGTTCCAATCCTAAGTATTTTTTATTTGAAAACCAGGAACAATAGTCAAGCATCTTTGCAAACTCCTAAACCAACCCGCTGGGCTACATGGCTTTCCCTTTGCTTTTCAGACCCCTTCCAGGTCCCCTATTCTATGATTACCCTCCTGGGCCCCACCCAAACCAGACCGTTGGTAGAAAAACCAAGCCTACATTCTCACATTGAAATGAAAAGGAAAAGTAGGAGCAAAAAAATACATGAAAACTTTGCATCTTCTTCCTGGAGAGGTACATGTAGACGTGCAGGAGGTTCTGTTTAAACTTGCTGGTGGCAGCTACACTCAGTCCACAGCCCTCTGGTGATGGTCAGATGATTACAGTCTGACTCTGCCAGAATGTGGCTCCAGTCTAGAGCTTTCTGTCACTCTCCAGTGGCTTGTGCTCTCATTAGGGCCTGCTGCCTCTCTAAGCAATGCGTTTATATTTGGCAAATTAGTTACTTGGGTTTAACTTTACTCTTTTGTTTCCAGGGCACTTTAACTTAATTATTCCCAGCTAGGATCATAACAAAATAGTTAGACAGAAGACCACTTGCGTCTTGACTTGTGTCATGCCACAGCTCCACCATATGAGGGACAGTTCTTACGCCACCAGTGGACACCAGAAGGCAGCTTTGTTTGTTTTAAAGTCAAAAATGATCATAAAATCATCAAATAATCATTAGTTTAAACTGAACACCCTTTCCACCCCCAACCAAGCCTCTCTCTACAGCCAGGAACGCAAGTGCTGGTTTGTGAGTCCAAAGGCAGTGGAGCCAGGCAGCTGACAGACCTGGCCTCAGCCAGAGAGTGTGGGCGTTGGCCTTGTACTTTGAGAGTCATTAATCCAACAGCTTTCACTCAATAAATATGTAATGAGGGCCTGCCCTGTGCTGGGGTCACAGCAGTGTGTAAAAGGGAAATGCTGCCGCATGGAGTTTACATTCCAGCCATTCCCGAGATAAATGGTGAAGCAGCCCCCGGTTCTGGCCCCACAGCTGCTCCTGGGGGGAGGTGGCCCCCAGCTCTGGCCCTGCTCCTGGTGGGAGGCGGCCCATGCTCTTGGGGGCAGGTATGGGAAGAGGCAGGAGATGGTGCTCATAGTTCTTAAAGAAACTTGTGGCCCATATACATATGTACGTACCCCTATAAGACTATCTTTATGGCCTCTTTTATTACCAAGAAAGATAGAGCAGAGCTACGTTATCACCTGAATATACTGACCTTCATCATCACATACCTTGTATTGAGCACTCAATGTACATAAGTCACTGTGCAAAGCACGTACGTCATTAAGTCAGTTCTCATGGCCCCATTAAAAGGTATTGGTTTTTTCTTTATTTTTATAAATTTTTTTAATGTTTTATTATTGAGACAGAAACAGAGCACGAGTGGGGGAGGGACAGAGAGAGAGGGAGACGCAGAATCCGAAGCAGGCTCCAGGCTCGGAGCTGTCAACACAGAGCCCGACGTGGGGCCTGAACCCACAAACCGTGAGTTCATGACCTGAGCCGAAGTCGGTTGCTTAACCGACTGAGCCACCCAGGCGCCCCTTAAAGGTATTGTTTTTAATTCCTTTTAAGGCGTGAGCCTCAAAAAAGTTGAACAAATGGCCCAAGGCCGTAGAGCTGTAAAGTAGCAGGTTTGGGAACAAACTCAGGTTTGCCTGGACTTCCAAGCTCACGTTCCTGACCACAATGGTGTCCTGCCCTGGGGAGCTTTTGGAATGTTTGGTGCCACCTTATTTCTTCTTTTCCCCTTCAAATCTACCCTAGATGGTTATTTTAACTTTCTTCCACTGAGCTCTGTATGCTGAGAAGAAAGATAACCCCTAACAGCCTTGGGCCCAGAAGTTTTCCCTGGGAGCCCACATGGATTCCCCTGTCGCCCCCAAGCCTTGGTAAGGGATAAGAGGCACTTGGCAGAAGAAGAGTGAGATAGTAGCAAGAGGGAGACAAGGAGGCTGACAGCTTTGTCAAGATTATTTTTTAAAGTGCACTGATGCAGGTCAGAAGCAGGTAGGTAACCATCAGGGACAAATTCCTTTCTTTTTTTTCTGCCTTAGGGGAAGCCAGAATATTTGGGGGCCACAGTGGCTGCTCCTATTGTGAAGCTAGCTGACGAGGACTATGAGCCACCCAGGCTGTGCTATCACCCCATCTTTTGCGGGAGCCTCTCTGGAGGGGACCTCCTTGCTGTATTTGAACTGCTGCAGGTAAGTGAGCCGGAAGTCATCTGCACCAGCCATCTACCTTCCCAGCCAGAGCACTTCCAGAAAGCTGTGCTTGGTCACTCTCTGCTGTCCTGTGTCAGGAGGGGTCTCCTCAGGATTTGGGAGCTGCCACTTAAGAATTCAGGTGACACAGGCCATTTCTAGAGCCCCTGTGCTGTATAGGTCAGAGTCCCAGGATGAAAAATCCTTATGGGTTTGGCCAGCAGTGCTTGAGCAGCCCTATATGCAAATTATGGGGTTCATACAGACCATGAGAGGATAGGAGGGGGGAAGAGAGCAAACCTGTGGGCACTTACCACGTGGGATGTTCAGTGCCTCATGTAACTTTTGTCACATAGACCTCCCTCAGCCCTGTTGAGATACGTGTTAGGATTCCCATTTTCCACGTTGTAAACCGAGGATTGGT
The DNA here is from genome assembly GCA_028646485.1 of Cryptoprocta ferox. NCBI lineage: Eukaryota > Metazoa > Chordata > Mammalia > Carnivora > Eupleridae > Cryptoprocta > Cryptoprocta ferox. Next base: position 15,561,108 of record CM053569.1, on the reverse strand, counting down.
GCAGTTGTCTGCCCTCCCTCATCATGAAGCTAAGAGACCTGAACTGAAACCTTTTTTTAAGAGAGAGAGAAAGAGAGCGAGAGAGAGAGAGAGAGAGAGAGAGAGAGAGAGAATTCCAAGCAGGTTCCACACTCAGCACAGAGCCTGACAGGGGCTCCATCTCATGACCCTGAAATCATGACTTGAACTGAAATCAGGAGTCAGGAGCTTAACCAACTAAGCCATCCAGGTGCACCTGAACTGAGACCTTTAAAGCCTTTTGCTCCTTACACTGCACCACATAGTTTCCTGAAGACAGGGAGCTCTTAATCAGTCCCACTAAGACATAGGGGAATTTATGAACATGTGCCTCAGAAGACTTTTCCAGAAAGCAGAGGCAGGATACTAGGGCAGAAAGCTGAGACTCTCAGGTCTGACTATCCAGTGGAAACCAAATGGGACATGGAGAAGTCCTGGAGAAGAAGTGACAGGGCCTGGGGGGCTGTTTTAGAGACCATTGCATTCACTGAGGCAGGTGGCACTATACCTCTGGGTCAGACCAATCCCTGTATAGGTAAGCCTAGTTTTCAGAAATCCCATTTAAAAAAGTTCACTTGGTAGAGAACCCAGAAGGCGAGCACTCCTAACATAGAGATGAGGGAGAGGGAAGGTAATGGAGTCGGATCCCATGGGTGTGGATCTCATTTCCACCACTTAAGGAGTATGTGATCTTGAGTAAGCTACTTAATCTCTCCATTTCACTTGCAAAAAAAGGATGATGATCAGTCTCCTGAAAGTGCCTGGCATGGAATAAACACTCAACTAATACCACATATTTTATTATTATTAGTAATTCATATAATATTAAAGCAAAATGTCTAGTCCCACCTATTTAATTCAGGGGGAGAAACTGAGCTGTGTAGAGAGGTAATGACTTGCTCGTCACGGCAGGTCAGGGTCTAGAATCCAGGTAGGCTGATTCCCCTGATTTCTGGAGAGGCTGGAAAGCATGACGGGGCAGGGTCCGCTGGGAGGCTAGGCACCCTTGTGTTCAAATCCAGACTGCCCACATCTGCAGCCTGGAAGTTGCATATGGCTACAGGGGTGAGTTCAAAAAGTCACCCCACTTTGTGGTCTGGTTTTTGCTCCACTTAAGGCAGAGTTTTTAATTCTTTTGTCATTATATTTTTTAGGGAGAGAGAGAACACGAGTGGGGGATAAAGGCAGGGGTGGGTGGGAGGAGAGAGAGAGAGAGAGAAAGAGAGAGAGAATGAGAATCCTAAGCAGTCTACATGCTCAGCACAGAGCCCAACATGGGGCTTGATCCCATGACCCTGGGATCACGACCTGAGCAGAAATCAAGAATCAGATGCTCAACGAACTGAGCCCCTCAGGTGCCCCAAGGCAGCACTTGTTAAGGATGGAATGGTTGCCTTAGAGAAAGAGTGAGCTCTCTTCTTGGGGGACTCAAGCTAAGTGAGCCCTAGGAAGACAAGAGTAGCAGGAATTTAGGCATTGGCTCCAGCCCCATAATGACCGCAGCCTCGGGGGATAGGAGTGAGGACTATAAACATTTTTGTCTTACAAGTCGTAGGTTCAGGATTCCAGGAAGATAAACCAAGAGAAATTCTAATAAAACCAGCTCCCACCAGATGGGTGTGTGTTACACAGAAACACTTGCTGTTAGCACTGAAAATGACCTTCAAAAACCAGCTGATCCTGTCTTTCCTCAAGTAAAAGTCCAGTCAATTTTAGGCTTTCAACGACTGATTTTAGGTTGAAAGCAGGTAGAGCATGAAATAATATCAAATCAATATGGAGGGAGTTTTGCCCTCCCCCCACCTCCAGGTTTACTGAGATGCAGTTGACATATAACACTGTATACATGTAAGGTACAGCATGATTATTTCATTTAGTACATATTAGGAAACGATTACCACAATTAAAGTTAGTTATCAAATCCACTTCACATAGCTATCCAACCTCACATCATCACCTGTTTTTGTGCATATCTGAGCAACTTTCAAGTATCCACGTTAACTATACTCACCATGCTATACACTGGATCCCCAGAACTTATTCATCTCATGATTGGAAGTCTGTACCCTTTGACCAGCATCTCCCAATTTCCCCCACCCCATCTCCCACCTCCTGCCTGTGACAACCACCAGTCTACACGCTGTTTCTAGGAGTTCGGCTTTTTTAGATTCCGGATGAAAGTGAGATCATATGGTATTTGTCTCTCTCTGTTGACTTATCTCACTTAGCATGATGCTCTCAAGATCCATCCATATTGTGGCAAATGGAGTTTTGCCCCTTTTGATCCTTATAACTACTTCCAGCCGAAATACCTGTTTGATGCCTATCCATCTTGGATACCTCTCTTCACTTGCAACCTTCCTTTCTAAGAAAGAGCACAGGCTTCAGGCTCAGTGCCTTTAAAAAAGATCAATGTTACCAACAGGGACATTTCCCAAAGTCTGCTTCTTGGGCCACCAGTCCAAATATAGTGAAAAGAAAGTATAAGCAATGTTTCCCATTACATATTCCAATAACCTGTTTTGTTTTCATTGGTTTTATCTTTAAAGTTGCTTTTCATTTATGGCAAGTGGTACTTTTTTACTTAGCATCATAAAGTTCCCTTTTTAAAAACAAAATATGCCTAACGAAAATGTTCACTGGATCAAAGTACAGGAGATGAAAGTGGTACAGGAATGACCGGCTTGGGAAAACCACACCTAGTGCAAGGCTCCCATTTTAGTCAGTCAGGAGACTGAGGCTCAGGGTTAACTGGGATTCAGTCAGTTGCTCTTTTCTGGACAGGAAGCTGCCTGACGAGCTCTGAGACTGAGTCCCCTAGTCCCTCAGTGAAGGGCTGGGTGACTGATCCCTACAGGCTCCCCATGGGCTTGGCCCTTTCGGTCCCATGGTCCTCCTCCCTCCATGCTGAGGGCCCCCCTCCCCCTTCCTCCCTCCCTTCCTCCATGCTGAGGGCCCCCCTCCCCCTTCCTCCCTCCCTCCCTTCATGCTGAGGGTCCCCACTCAAAGATGAGGGCCGCCCTCCCCCTTCCCTCCCTCCACTGCTGAGGGTGCCAAGGAAGATTCTACTGCTTCCTGACAGCTGCATTAATTGTCAGAGGTGAGCAGCCTAGGAGATACAATTCATTAGGGTTTCATTAGGACTTCTTATTTGATTGCTTGTTCAAAAAGTAATTTGATCAGCACAACGGTCTTAGTATGTGGATCGTGCACGTGCTGAGAAGACAAAGGCTGGAAAATGCCTTCATTTATCACCAGCTGCTCTCAGTTTTCATCTGTGGGTGGTTTGCTTCACCCTCGCCACCTCCATTGCTGAAACGCCTCCCTGTCTCAGAAGAAGGATTTGGTAACTTGGCTCTTCCGTGTCTAGACTGGGTTAATTGTCTCCATTTCCCTCCCCTACCCAGCCCGCAGCCCCCTGTCCGTCCGTCCAGTCCTGGCTCATGGCCCCACTGTTTGCCGCTGTTCTCTGCCTTGAAAACTCAGACTCCGCTTTAATTCTTCCCTCTGTGTGTGCACCCTTAGCCAGGCCAAGCCTGTCCTCCACGGTTTCCATCTTTCCTGCTGCCATATTTCTCCTCAGGATTGTTGCATTGGCCTCTTCCCTGGTCTTCGAGCTTATTACCCTTTTCTTGTTTGCTTCGTGCTTATTACCCTTTACTTGTTTGCTTCATCCTCCTCATTCCTTCTAGAAGACAAGTTAACCCATTCCACTGTCCTCTTCAGAAATCATCAGTGGCCCCTGCTTCTTACCTCCAGCAATATTTCTTAAAAGTCTATTTTGTGGAATACCAAATACAGTCCTTCTACACACAGTGAAGAGACAGAGAAATATCTCATATCATATACCTCTTGGGGATTTGGAATATTTGGAAGGCCTATTACCATGGTAAACACTCAGAAGATCCAGTATTTTCCAAATGTTTTGACTAGGAAACTGTGTGTGTGTGTGTGTGTGTGTGTGTGTGTGTGTGTGTGATAACTCTTCATATCTCATGAAAAGGAAGCCTGGCCCATAGGAGAATATCAGATCTCTGTAGCTCTGTAGCTTGGCATTCCAGCTCTCCCAAACTTGTCTTCAAACTGCTTCTTCAGCCTCCCACTTCCTCATATTACTCTGCACATCTATGACCTCTTTATGCCGGGCCACCCTGAGTTCCCTGACCTCACCACACAGATGTGCTCCTCTGCTTGTGGTCCTGCTGTTAGCCCATCCTGAAAGGTCTTCACCAGCTTTTCCGCCTACACCAACTTCTGCCCTGCACTCTCCTATTTAGGATAATGGTCATCACCAAAGTTCAGAACAAAAGATGCCTCCTCCAGGAAGCTCTCCCCATCCTCACCTCGGTCAAATTAAATGTTTTCTACCGTCTTATAGCACATCACCTCTTTTTTAAATTCAGGCTATGGTACGGTTGATTGTTTACAGGCTTGTGCCCACTAATCTGTAAGTTTTTTGAAGGCAGGACTGTTTCAATCATTCATCCATGCAAACAAATATTATTGAGTGTCCATTATGTGTCAGGCATGTTCTTAAGAATTCATCATTAAATAGGGGCACCTGGGCAGCTCAGTCGGTTTAGCCTCTGACTCTTTATTTTGGCTCAAGTCATGATCTCACAGTTGGTGAGATGGAGCCCTGTGTCAGGCTCTGTGCTGACATCATGAAGCCTGCTTGGGATTCTCTCTCTCTCTCTCTCTCTCTCTCTCTCTCTGCCTCTCCCCCGCTCATGCTCACACACCCGCACACGCTCTCTCGCTCTCTCTCAAAAATAAATAAACATTTAAAAAAATCCATCAGTGAATAAAAGAGAAAACTCCTACCCTCATGGGACTTATACTCTAGTGAGGGGGAGGTAATAGAGGATACCATGTAAATTATAATGTAACAACAGTGTGATAAATGCTAAGAAGAAAAGGTAATGTCCTGTGAGATGTGGAGTAGAATGTATGTTGGGGGAGAGGTCAGGGTCAACATTTTAGGCATCCAGAGAAGCCTCACTGAGAAAGTGGTATTGAAATCAGGACCTGGAAGGTCATGACAAGTAGGGCATGCAGGTATATGGGCAAAGAGCATTAGGTGCAGAGGGAACAGCAAATGGCAGCGCCTGAAGCCTAAGTATGCCTGGCATCTTCAAGGACCAGCAAGGACGTCGGTGTGGCTGCAGTGGAGTGTTGATGGAGTCAGAGGAAGGTCACATGGAGTGCTGTAAGGAGTTTGGCATTGATTCCATGAGATGGGAAGCCAAGAGAGGATTTTGAACATATCTGATTTATGTTGAAAACTATGGATGCTGGATTCAGTATATGCAGAAGGGGCCCAGGGGGAAACCAGGAAGGCAACTGGGAGCCTCTTCAGGTAATCCAGACTAGAGAACTGAAGAACTTGGATCAAGAGTATAGCCTTGAGGGGCGCCTGGGTGGCTCAGTTAGCGTCCAGCTTTGGCTCAGGTCGTGATCTTGTAGTTCATAGGTTTGAGCCCCATGTCGGGCTCTGTGCTGACAGCTCAGAGCCTGAAGGCTGCTTTGGATTCTGTGTCTCCCTCTCTCTGCCCCTCCCCCACTCACGCTCTGTTTCTAGCTCTCAAGAAATGAATAAACATTAAAAAAAAATTAAGAACAATTTTTAAAAAGTGTAATCATGAAAAAGAGGATTCTGGTGGAGTCCACAGGATTAACTGCTGAGTTGGCAGTGGGGCGTGAGAGTCATCTCCACATCACACGTGGAAGTCAACACTAATATTTCACCCATAGTAGACTCTCAAAACAATATTTTCAAACATGTTTACTCACTCACAAAAATATGTAGAGAAAATTTGAGCCTAGAACAATATTGTTTTCCTTGCACAAGAATTTAAATTTGCTTTTGAGGTAGTTTGGGGCATAGCAATCCTAGGTCGCCTGAATCCAGTTGAAGATTAAGATGGTGTGAATTTGAGCTTCTGCCTTTGCCATTTCCGGTTGACGCCTGCTTCTAGGGAACTTGCATGTGCTGAGTGTGCCCAGTGTCCTGCATGCTGTCTCTGATGTTCTTCACAGCAACCCATGAGTTAGATATCATGATCTTCACTTTATAAAATGACAGAACTCAGAGACACTGAGCAACTTTTCCAAGCTCACACAGCTAGCAAGCAATGGAGGTCTAGACCGTACTGCCCACGGCACCCAACAAGAGTAATGCAAGTATTAAATGATGGGCTGAGGGATCCAGAGGATGAGGAAGGGCTTCTGAGCAGCAGGGACTTTCAGATGAGCAGGGCTGGGACTAGGCTTATGCATGACCCTGAGAGTGGCACCTCCCTAAATTTTGTGCCCTAGGTCTTTGTCCTGGCCCTGTACCTGGACCTCCTTTGAGGTCCAGAGATGTTGTCCCCACTGGGATATTAGAGCTGGGATATCAGCTTTTGGACCAGCCTATTCAATCCGCCTCCGATGCTCACATCTTGCCTTCATAAGAAATCTTTTTTTTTTTTTAAGTTTATTTATTTATTTTTAGAAAGAGAGCGAGAGAGTGAGCGAGCATGGACAGGGGAAGGACAGAGAGAGAGAATCCCAATCCCAATCCTAATGCAGGGCTCAGACTCACAAACTGCAAGATCATGACATCAGCTGAAACCAAGAGTCAGACACTTAATCTACTGAGCCACCCAAGTGCCCTATAACGATTCTTTATCTTCCTCTGGGCCCATTATAAGCCAGCAGCTGACCCATTTCCCCGTGAGAACATCTAGTCTTGGCTGGGAGTAGAGTCATTCAGTCTACACCACAGTGTGGAGCCCTTCAAGGCCCGTGTTGAGCTCAAGGGCATCTGTCAGGCACCGTGGGACAAACCTTCTTCAGGACATTTCCCGGCGGCCCCAGATGAGGAAACATGCGGTTCTTTTACAAAAGCCCAGCCAGGGGCCCCATCTATGCCAACACCACAGCCGTCGTGTGGCTTTCCCCCTGCAGCTGGAGGAGCAGTTAGCTTTCTCAGGGAGGCGAGGTTTTGCAGGCTGCATGGCTCGCGGTCAGGCGGTGCCAGGCACGCGTCCTCATGGCTTCGAGCACCTTTACATGGTCTGGTTCTGCAGCTTCATTGTCCTCAGCCTATTTGGCCTCCACAGTGTCTGCTGTCTTCTCTGTCAGAGCTTTCTTATAATTAGCTTAACCACACCTGCTGTTGCCAACTAGAATATGTCTGTGAAGAGATGGTGATATGTTTGTGCTTTGCAGGTTTTGATGAGCAATTAAGCTTTTTCGAGCATATGGAGCTAATGTGTCAGTCAGCCAATAAACATTTATCAGGAACCCGCGGGATGTGGAGTTCTGCTCCAGGGGCTTAGAGATGAAATGAAGTAAACGGAGGCTTCCTCTTGACCAAGTCAGACAAACATGCCCTGTGCATCTGACTCGCAAGGGGCTTGCAGGGTCATCTGGCCTGATATCTGAGGCCCAGAGAAGGGAAGGGACTCACACAGGGTCACAAAGCAGGGCCTGGTGCCCAGGCTCAGTCCGCTGATTTCTGCACTAATCTTCCACAGAAGGCACACTGTATTCCAAGGACTGAAGGGTAGGAGAATGGCCACAGAGACTGGGGTCAAATCAGGGACGGATTTTGGGAAGATGTAGACATTGAGCCAGTTCTTGAAGGCAGTGTGGGGTGGCCTCAGGAGACTTTCCAAGACCTTTGTGTGAGATTTCAGTGACATCCGTCCTGTGGTTTCCTTTATCTTTAAGTTTATTTATTTATTTTGAGGGAGAGACAGAGCGCTAGTGGGAAGGAGCGAAGAGAGAGAGGGAGACAGAGAATCCCAAGCAGGCTCCACACCATCAGCGCAGAGCCTGCTGCAGGGTTTGAACTCACAAACCGTGAGATCATGACTTGAGCAGAAACCAAGAGTTGGACACTCAACCAACTGAGCCACCCAGGGGCCCCCCTCCTGTGGTTTCTGTATGGCCAAATGCACAGGAAATGACACCTTTTCATCCTGGAGATCTGTCTTCAGAAGACTTCATTTCTGTTTCGCTGATGAAGATGTAGTCTCTATCCGACTAACTAGGCATCTCTTTTGCAGTAGTGCGTAATGGGAGTGTAGTGAAGTCCCAGAGCTCAGAGCCGGATCAGAACCCCTTTCCATCCCCAGCTGCTGTCGTTCGGTGACATTCCATCCTCTTGTGAAGACCTCCTCTATAGTGTGAGCTTATCGAAAGCTTTTTAACCTGGTAACTTTGTGGCACGTTGTAGGTGCTCACTAAATGTTGCTCACCCTGGTGAAGGTGTCGATGAATAAATATTGGTCAATGAATAAATAACTAAGTGTGTAATGCACTGTCGTGGCTCTCCGTGAGGCTGGAAACACTGCTTTTGTTGTGTGAGTGTCATGTGGGTGAGACGGTGCTGTACCAGTTGGTCTTCCCTGCCTCTCCCAGACCTTCCAACCAGCCCTTGCTCTGTGTGGTAGGTCCCTTCGTCTGGGCTGGAAGGACTTCCTCCCGTTGACCCACCAGATGTCACCCACATCTACCCAGTTCCTGTCAGCATTCGGCCAGTGCTGAGTAAATACCGAGTGGAGGTATGGGGCAGGGGAAGACTGACTCATTCTTTGGGGCTACGGGGCAGTAGTGCATTGCCGTACATGCCTGCATCGTCTGAGGGGAGTGTGGGGTGGACATGAGGCGTGATTGACAGCATGGGGCCCTCACGGAGCTGCACGGCCCATCCCAGAACATACCATTGTTCCCAGGGAGCACGTCTGACTCTCCACGCCCAGCCCAGCGCCCACACGCTGGCTCCTCCCTGCGTCTCCGAGTGACCACTCTGCCGGTCCTCTCGTCAGGTTCTCTTCTGGGGAGTCCGGGAAATGAAGAAAGTGCAGCTGTTGTCCGTGGATCGCCCGCAGGTCCTCATCGAGTGTGGGGGCCGGGGAGTCAAGTCCTGTGTGATCCAGAGCTACAAGAACAACCCGAACTTCAGCATCCAGGCAGACGCTTTCGAAGTGGTACAGCCTCCCCTTCTCCTGCCCGCTCATTTCCTTCATTTCCGCAGAGGAAACCCCCCTCCTTGGGGAGATGCTTTGGAGTTTGGGGGTGTCCACTACCTACGAGAAAGGATGTTCTAATTTAGTGAAAAGTAGGACTCTCAGGATGGGTTGAAAGAGGCTTTTCTTATTGCTGCCGTGTTGTTGTTTTGTTTTTAAAGGTTTGGTAAATCAAGGCAGGTTGACAGTGGTTCCCCGAGTGTGGCCCCCAATTCATCAGCATCAGCATCCCCTGGGAACTTGTTAGAAATGCAGGTTCTCAGGCCCCGCTCTAGTACGGCCCAGACCCCTCTGGCTCAGCACGCTCTCTGGGTGATTCTGATGCATGCCAAGTTGGCAAACCGCTGGCCCAGAAGCTCCCTTAACGAGACTTATTTTATTTAGCGGTTAGATTTTTAAAAAAATTATTTGTACATAGCGGATCAGTAGCTTACAGGCGAACTTCTGTTTCTGGAGTGATGTTTTCTGACCCCTGCGCTTCTGTTTATTTCAATATAAGCACATTTTCGTGCTCTCATCTAGAAGTAACTGAAGGTTTGCTTTGTGCAACCCAGTCAGCTCCGATGGTCCCATCTTCTAAATTAGCGGAGACTGGAATTGGGGAATGTGTGCGGTGTTCACAGACCTTTCACACCTGGGGTTGTCAGACTTTCAACCAGGGTGGGGTGGGGGGGGAACAAGAGGGCACTGACCCCTCACCCTCAGCTCCATTTTTAACGTATCCACTTCCATCTGTTTTCTTGGCTCTGGATCAGTGTTCATTTGAGTTGAGTTCTGCTGGTACATAATGACAAAATAGGATTGAAGGCTATTATGAGTTTGGCAGTCTGTGAGTTTTGCAATTTACACCTGGGATGACTTGTTAGTGCCACCTCTCTTATTTTGGGTAATGATTCCCTGGCTTGGAAGGCAATGCTACTGACTTCTGACCGGCTGCAAGGGTGACCTGGGGGGACAGAGGGAGGAGGGGTGCCTGGCTTGCTTTGGCCGGGCCCCTAAACAGGTCAGCAGGGCACCAGCCGCTGAGCTCAGCCCAGGCAGTGCCCCACTTCACCCTGGCCTCTCCTCCCAGGAGCTGCCTGAGAACGAGCTTCTGCACCCGCCCCTCAGCATCTGCGTGGTGGACTGGAGAGCTTTCGGGAGGAGCACCCTGGTGGGCACCTACACCATCAACTGCTTGAAGCAGTTTTTGTGTAAATCCAAGGAGCCCCTGGCCCTCCCCTCAGAGGTGGACGGAACCCAAGTTGAGCAAGGTAGGAAGTGCCTTCTAGATTTTCTGGAGCTTCAGACTCCAAAGCCGTAGTGCCTGCAGGGAGGGCTCTGCTATGGGACCCCGCACGAAGAGGGTGCCCCATGGTCAGGTCAAGTGGCGCTTTCTGGAGACTTTGCTCCTACAGTCCCCTCAGCCTCTTTAGCTGCCAGATTCTGACTCTAAGATTGACACCACGGTCAGCTCCTCTAAGCGGGCTTCCACAGATATTATCCAGCTCCCTCCCACCTCTGCTCCCTGACATTTTCTTTGCTTACTGTTACTTTGATTTGTTCCATTTTGGATCTCAGGTGCAGAGTGGAGTTAACGGCACTTCTCTGCTCATGCTGTGGAGCCATCATTGGTTTGGTCAACACTTCTGTTTCATACCACTGCCCCCCTGTGCCTTATTCCCCATCCCCTCCCCCAGCCCCCTGCCTACTGCAGGCCCCACGCTGCCCCTCTTTGTAAGATTTCAATCCATTTAATCAACATATATAATATGATGCTGTAATCTTCACTTGGTTTCGTACTCTTTTTGCTCAAATCTATGCTTTAAGACCTATTCATATTGATATACGTACATTAGCTTGTTACCCCTACCTGCTGATCTACCCCACATTGCTTTTCCTTTCCCCCGATATTGGACCCCTAGGCTATCTCCAACTTCCCACTTCCACAAATGATGCTGTTGTGAATATCCTTGTGAGTACTGCCCAGGGGAGGATCCTGCCTTGGGATTCTTTGGAATATACATCCAGGAGTGAGAACACGGACTCACAGGGAATGTGCAGATGTAATTCCACCAAGTACTGCTAGAGGGTGCTCTAGAGAGCGGTACTGGTTTACACCAGTCTACACCAGTCTACACCAGTCTACATTGCTACCATTCTGCATCTGGAGTACCATTTTCTTCTTCCTCAATACCAGCTGCCATTATCCACTTTTCTGAGTTTTTGTTTTGGTTTGGTTTGGTTTTTGCCCCTCTGCTGGGTATAAAGTAGTATCTCATTTTTATTTTAGCTTGGTTGTCTCTGATTACTGCTGAATTTTACACGTCTCTTCACATGCTTTTGCCATCAAACAGCAGCAGCCCTGTTTGATCTCCCTCCTGTGATTTGCCTGCGCACATCCCTGGCCCATGTTTTATGTGTTTTTAAAAACATGTTCTTTTTTTGTGTATTCTAGATGTTAATATCCTGTAGATTATATCTTCTCCTAGTCAGATAACTGCTAACCTGCCTGGGGTCTCTGTCTTTGAACAGAAATTCTTAATTTTAATGTAATCCTATTCATCTGAATTTTAAACTTTATGGCTTGCTCTTTGAGAATTTTGTTAGAAAACTCTTAATTCTTGATCACAAAAATGTTGTTTTGTATTTTCTTCTATTAGTGTTATGTTTTTAACTTTCACATTAGATCTTCAGTTATCTGTGTTTGTATATGGTTTAACTAGGGATCCTGGTACAGTTCTCTCCATAGGAACATCATTTCCCCCCAAAGAGTCTCCTAATTTTCCCCATTGTTTTGTGCTGTCAGCTTTTTCGTGAATCAAGTAGCCACACCTCCCCAGTCTATTTTTGCACTTTCTATTCTGTCCCACTGATCTTTCCAGCTCTGTACCCAGCACATAGTAGATGCCCATTAAGTGTTTGTGGAGTAGGATTTGCTCTTGAAAAGTTAGCAACTGGGGAAGAGAAACTGTGAAGGCCACGCAGCCGTGGAGGCTCCCAACTGGGAAATGTTTCTAAGTACTGGATTCTACAGCACAAAATGGAGAAAAGAGGACCCTTGGCAAGAAAGGAGAGTGTTATGACCTTTTCATTGGATCGACAATCCAGTTAAAAATCTCACAAAGTCCAGGAGCCTACCCCTATGTCCTGACAAGCATGTGTCATCATCATCATGTGCCCAGAGTCAAGCTTGCAATTAGGAGTTCACAGACCTCTAGAGCTTCCAAAGTTTCCCTGAGTTAACTGGCACTGGGAAAAAAACAATCCACACAGAGGGCCTGTGTCCTAAACCTTGTATGTATTTTCCTTATAATCACAGTTATTTAAAATTATTCCAAAAAGATCAATAATAAGTACAGTCATTAATTGATTCCTGATGCCTTACATCATGATCTCACTTATCCTCCAGTAAGATGGGGTTTGTTTTTTTTTTACTGTCATTTTTATAAATAAGGAAAATGAGATTCAGAGATGTTAGGAACTTGCCATATTTGAATCCAGATCTGTCTGATTTCCAGTACTGGGTCTCTGAAATGACCACTCTGTTTAGCAGCCCAGTTTCCTGACCTGATATATTTCCATTTCACCTGTTTCAGATTCACTAATAGCCACTGAGCCCTCCAGATCCCTCTGCTCCTCCCAGGAGCCGCCGACAGATCACATCTACGTGAATGTTGAGCCACCTCCCACCGTGGTACCCGACTCTGCCCAGATTCCGCCAACCAGCGTGGTTGACATCCCCGACTCATCTCCTATGCTTGAGCCTGATCCCAAACCTGCAGACGAGGAGCCACCAAAAGATGGCAAAGCTAAGGTCAGAATGTAACCCCTCCTCATATTTACAAGGATTTGCACTGGAGGCTTGATACAAATCCTCCAACCTGCTAGCTGTGAGACCAGAAGCAAGTAACTTCACGTTTCTGAGCCTCAGTTTCCTCATCCATAAAATGAGTACACTGATACCCACTTCACAGCATTGCTGCGGAACCAGAGAAGTCAGTGTATATGAAATTCAAGTGCTAGTCATCTGTGGCAGTCGTATTTAATTGAACAGAAGCTGTTCTCAATTCATTAGCTTGGAAAGACAATAGTTTCCTTACCTAGGCCTAGTCCACAAATATTTAGAACCTACTTTGTACAAGGACAAGTAAGACCAAGAAAAAAAATCTAAAATCTCTGGAATCTAAAGAGAAATGAGGCTCCTTATCCTCAGCTGAGATTCTGGAAAGCAAGATTAACAAGCACACAAAGAGCCATAATGTGATGGCTCTTTCTAAGTCCTAAATTTGAGTGCAAAATCCTGGTGTATCAACCGAGTGAAGAAGAAGGCAGTGTTTTTTAAAAATTTTTGTAATGTTTATTTAATTTTTGAGAGAGAGAAAGAGAGCGAGTGTGTGAGTGGGGGAGGGACACAGAGAGAGGGAGTACACAGAATCTGAAGCAGTCTCCAGGCTCTGAGCTGTCAGCACAAGAGCCTAATGCAGGGCTCAAACCCCCAAACCATGAGATCATGACCTGAGCCAAAGTTGGATGCTTAACTGACTAAGCCACCCAGGCGCCCCAAGAAGGAGGCAGTGTTAAGAAAGTCCTGAGGGACTGCCTGCCCAGCAAATGGTAAAGGCTGAAATAAAAAGCAGAGTAAGACAGATTCATGGATATTTGCTCAGGCCTTTCTTATCTCAGGGCATCTCAAGGGGTTCTCTGTACCCCACCAGCATTGCACCTGCCACTTTATGTTGGAATGCCCACTTTAAGTGTGTGTTGCCACTATAAAAGTGTGGGCCCCACCAGGTCACAGATGATTTTTTTTAAAGATCCTTGTACCTCCTGTACTTGATAAAGTGCCTGACACATTAAGGTACTCAAGAGATGTCTGAGAGCAGATGATGGGTACATGGTGAGTCTGTCACAGGACCATTGTCTTCTCCCCAAATGCCTCCTTTCTGCTGTTTATGTGTCGCTGTCTCTCCTATAGCCCCTTACTTACGTTGTTGGTATCACTGATTTGTACCCATTCAGATCAGAAATGATGCTAAAGGGAAATTGTCTACATTATGTCACTTAATCCTCACAACAGTGAAGGAAGCAGGGATGAAGGTCCCCTAGCTGAGGACGCTGAGAATCACAAAACTTATATTAACTGCTTGGCAGCTAATGCCTTTTCTGCCCTAGCATGCCACGCCGTACCATGCAGCGTGTGTCTCCTCTACCCAATTAAGCTTCCCACATGTGGGGATAGTTTCTCACTCCCCTTGGGTCCCCAGAGCCAAGCATAATATCTCACATCCCCATGTTTAAATAATAATAAATGTTTGCTGAATAAATAAGTGAATGGATGGCTGGATGATTAAAGGGTCATTTATTGAAGTGGCACAGAGAGTGTCAGCCACAAAATCTGCCCATGCCTTCATCTGTTCTCTTCTTCAGGAAAGCAGCCAGCCACCAGGCCTAACTAATAATCCATGCGTTATTCCTCGCCAGGATGCCAGGAAACCTACCCGAAAGTCAACCAAAAGGAGAAGGAGGACCATAGCGGATGAATCTGCTGAAAACGTCATTGACTGGTGGTCTAAATATTATGCCTCCCTCAAGAAAGCCCAGAAGGTAGAGTCTCTCCTGTGACAGTCAAGGGATTTGATAAGAAAACACAGCTCCCTCCACCCCCCAGTCCCAAAGTATCCCCTTTTAGATTCTGCTATAGGTAGGGCCTTCTCAGGTGTGATTCTGTTAACTGCAGAAAGGTTCGAAGCCTGGAAGGACCAGGGATCCAAAATTGCAAAATCCTCACCCTCTGGCCAGGGCTGTCCCTAGGACACAGGCTCTGTTGCCAATGCTGGAGGGACATTCAGTCTGGCGTAGTGTCTGGAGATCTTCGCCCACATCAGACTCAGAAAGATCCACCCACAAGCAAGGGGGTCCCTGGATACATGTGCGTAGTGAGGGGGGAGGGGCTCCTGGTGCACCTGGAGATACCCAGATCAAAGGGCCCCCGGTCTCCAGCAGGATTCTAAGTTCATGTGGGAAGCTATCACAGCAAAGGCAGAGGACCTGGCATTAGTGAATGGGAATAATCAACAGATTGCCAAAGCAGGGCTTCGTGCACACAGAACAAGAAAGGGATTGAGTTATAAAGAGGGAGAACTGCTGGAAAGTGGGTCAAGAGATTCAAGGGAAAGCCCAGTGGCTGAATTTGGTAAAACTTCTCATCCTTGAGTCAACAAGGAAAGGAAAATTAGTCCTATGTTATCATCACATTCAGATGAATAGAAACTCTTCTGATTCTTTCGTTTGGAAAGTCCATAGTGTCTTCATCTAGGACCTCCCACGAATACTGATGTATAGTTAAATAAACCAACCAAATGGTGGCCCCTGCCTCCAAATTCCGTCCTGCTGCTGCAGTGCACGCTACCACCTCTAGGGAGGGCTCAGCCCTCTCCCCTTGCTCTGCTAAACTCCCCAGCCCCTGGGACCAATCCCGAAACCCCCCAGCCCAGTATGCCAGCAGGTAAAACCCACAGTGCAGACTGGGTGATATTCCAGGGAGGTAGAAACACTGGGGAAGAGGGGTAGTAGCTGAGAAGGGGCTGTGCACAGAGGACAAAGAAGTGTGCAGCTTGCTGGCTCTTTTCTTGGACGCAGGGACACCTCTTCCATAGGGCCGGCCATCTCACTGCAGTCAGGTTCCAGGTCTGTCACCAAGGCTTCACTTGGGGACAGTTTGCATAGTCTTTTAAGATGGCATCTCTGAGAATGCAGAGAGCTGTTTGCAGTCAGGATCCATACTCGAGGCATGGCAGTATCGATAATCTTGTCTCCCTCTTCTCTCAAAGGAAAAGGAGAGCAGTCCCAAGGAGAAAAGGGGCAATGCAGGTAAGGGGCTGTCCTGCAGGTATGTGAGCATGGAATCTCCCACTGGGGAGAGAAAATTTCTAAAAGAGAGCAGTGAGAGGCACGGTAGTTCCTTTAAAAATTTTTTTTAATGTTTTTATTTATTTTTGAGAGAGAGAGAGAGACAGCATGAGCAGGGGAGGGTCAGAGAGAGAGGGAGACACAGAATCCGAAGACAGGATCCAGGCTTTGAGCTAGCTGTCAGCACAGAGACTGATGCGGGGCTCGAACCCACGAACTGTGAGATCATGACCTGAGCAGAGTCGGACGCTTAACCGACTGAGCCACCCAGGTGCCCGGAGGCATGGTAGTTCTATGCTCCCTCATTTCCCAAGTGAGGAACGATCTCTGTATAAAGAACAATACTGTATAAAGGTCATGTAGCTAATTTGAGCTGCACTGGGACCAGATCCCAGGGCTGCTGAACCCAGTTCAGTGCTGGACCACCCCTCTGGCTCCTGTCTTGATGTAGAAACAGCAGGGCAAAGCAGGAGGAAGCTGGCCTGATGGGCCAGCGCCAGCGTGGGGAGCTTTGATAGAGGTGACCTGGATTTTAGATTCCCAACTCAGTCTATGAGGATCGGGTAAATCTGTCTTGGTAGAAGTTCAGATGAAAGAGGCCGGGATTTGAAATGACCTACAAAGGGTAGGTCTTGGCCTAAAATCAATAGTGACAACAAGTGGCCAGTGCTATTTCAGGTGACCCTGAAAGAAGTAGGAAAACCAGAACCAGGCTCACTGGGTTCCTTGGACCACTCCTAATCGGGAGATTTAGTCCCAAGACCAGCCGTATGACATTGGCAATAGTATCTTCACTTTGTAGGTGATGAAACAGAGGTACAAAGACATTGAGGAGCCTGCTCAAGTTTACAGGGCTGGAAAATAGCAGAGCTAGGGGTCGACCTCACACAGTTTTTTCCTTAGAGACTGCTCCTGGAAAATTCCTGAGTAATCTCTTTAACTACATTTGTGACTTGCTGCAAGACCCTTAACATATCTGAGCTTCAGGTGCTGAACTAGATGAATCTCAAGTCCCTAAGCAGATCTAAGAGGAAATATAACTAAAAGCTTTGGAGTCTGTCCAACTTGGGTCTGTTCTTAGCTAGTTGGATGGATGACTGGGCAGCTTACGTACTTACTTCCCTCTCTGTGCCTAGTTTAATGAATTCCTACATATACCAGGACAGGCCAGCACATTGCCTGGCCCCGGGGGGATCTGATGTCATTGCTTTGCTATGTGAGTGGCATCTCCTCCCATCCTGCAGCAAAATGTTGCTACTTCTTTTTGGAAACAAAAGTCATGACATACATGCCGGAGCAAAGGGAAAGAGGAGTTTGACTTTGTTCCTTCTCAACAGCCCTGGGAAGCCTAACAATTTCCACTCAATATCCACAGGGGTGAAACCAGACGAGGTGGTGGTAAATATAGAAGATGGGGCGAAGAAGAAAGACAAAATGCTCAAGAAGAAATTCAAAGGAGATGAAATCCCCAACCTGGCCATCTTGCAGGTGCGTGGATACAGCCATCCTGGCCATGGATGGGGTGGAAGGCTCCAGAGGCGGGTTCTGTTACTGCTTCAGTCAACCCTAGTAATGCCTTTGTCTGAACTAACTTAGATCGTCTTCATTATAATCACAGATGCAGAGAAATGAACCTTAACAAACATGCAAAGCCAAACAATGGAGCTTGCTAATTTTTTTTCTATGTCCTCATATTGAGAAGGGGCATAACTTACATTTATTAGCCTGGATTCGGCAAGGAATTTGCAGCGGATGAGTTCCCCTTGGCTCACCTTTCAGAGATTGACATTTTCATGCTCAAAATATGATCAAATAGCAGGAGTTTTAACTCTCCCTACAGTCAGCTCCATCAGACCAATCTTAACATTAGTCCGAGGCTATTAGCTAGAGGCATATTTATGGATATGAAAATTGGGAGTATTAGGGTGCCTGGTTGGCTCAGTTAAGCATCGAACTCTTGATTTTGGCTCAGGTCATGATCTCAGGATTCCTGGGGTTCAGCCCTGAATAGAACTCTGCACTGACAGCTTGGAGTCTGCTTGGGATTCTCTCTCTCTCTCTCTCTCTCTCTCTCTCTCTCTTTCTCTCTCCCTCCCCCCCCACTGCTTCTTTCCTGCTTGTGTGCGTGTACATGCTCTCCCTCTTTATCTCAAAATGAATAAATAAACTTTAAAAAAGAAGAAAAAAGAAAATTGGGAGTATGAAAATTATATATAACAAATTTAGATAAGTAATTTTGACAGGAAATTTGAATAACTGATTCAATGATATTACCAAACCTAAAACTCAATTCGATTTTGCATTTCTAAAGTGTATATATATAACTTCGCACTTGAAAAATTCATGGCTGTATGTATGGTAACAAAAACAAAAATTCTATCACCTTATGTGTAAAGAATTAGGTGCTTAATGAACATTTATTGATTTGAGTGTCCTCAGAATATTAGTCTATGTCCAAAAACCAAATGACATCAATTTGCTATAAAAAGGTTTCTCATATTTGTAGTCATATATATATTTTTAATTTTGGTGTAGCTATACTTACTGGAACTTTAAAGTTTATCCAAAAGGTTTTATAAATTTCAGAGTGGTAGCTAGTTCCAGGAATGCTGAGTCAATCATATTCCTTATCTTGCTAACAATAAATTAACAGTGGCTTCTTAGATTTTTCCAAAGGGCATATATCAAGGCTGGTTTTGGAGAATCTTGGCATTTCTCACTTAGTAAATCCTGGGCCTTCCTTCCTCTGATCTCACTCTTCTCCCTTCTCCCTAAAGATATATGATGGTGACCTTGAGAGTGAATTCAACCATTTTGAAGACTGGGTGAAAACCTTTGAACTCTTCAGAGGCAAGTCTACAGAGGATGACCATGGCCTCGATGGGGACCGAGTCGTAGGGAAGTTTAAGGCAAGTTCCAAAGTTAACTCTTTTATGTGGGTCTCCTGTCTGTAAATGTCAGACATGACTCAGTTCTGTTAATGAGACTGTGGTGTGGGAAGTGTGTAAGAAAATTCCTTAGTCTTTACACAAGACCCTTTCTAGAACCCAACAAGGCTTAACCCCGTCTTTTGAGTTATTTGGTTTGTGGCCAGTGAAGTGAGTTGGAACTCGATCTGATGGGGTATAAGGAGATAGAGCTGTTACCTAAAAGGATCACTGAATTTTATTTTGCTTCTTCCATGCCTGACCTACCCAATATATGATCTATACAGATATACCAGTTGGATAATTAAACTAACACCAGACTCCTGGTGTCAGCACCACAAAGCAGGGGTTGGCACTTACTCTGAACTGCTCTGCGCTGGGCCATGTGATGCGGGGCAGCGTGTTGGAAATAGCATAGGTACCGCAGTTCGCCACTTTTCCCATACTGTAATGCTGACTAGCTTTGTGATCTTGTACTTGACCTCCTTGAGCCTCAGTGGCAGCATCTGAAAACAGAAAATACTGCAGTCAGGCTTGAAGCAGATGGTGGGAGAAAGTACCAGCTCAGCGCCCCGTGTGTACGAGGTACTCAGCATCCCATCTGATGCGCCTGGCCACATTCCTCACCTAATAATGTGAGGGGGGGTGTTACTATATCAACACCGATTCCCTGATACGGTGAAGAAGCTCAGGTGCAAGAGGTTATGTGAGCTGAGGACACCCAGAGGCAAGGGTAATGCCAACCCAGGTCCTGCTGGGTCCCAGGCGATGCTCATTTTCCCAGCACTATGCCCTCTATGGCTTTTGATGGTGCATATGACCATCTTGTTTCACTGAGTCATGCTTTGTGGTTCCAGGGCTCCTTCTGCATCTACAAGAACCCCAAGGATTCCAGCACTGAGGACTGTGGGCAGCTGAGAATCCAGCAAGGGGTTCCTCCCAACCACCCCGTCAAAGTCCTGATCAGGGTGTACATTGTTGCGGTAAGCCACCCTTGTTTACGCTGAGGGACTGTCTTAATCTGCTCCGGCGCCCTAACAAAGTAGCACCGAACGGGTAACTTAAACAACAGACATTTATTTCCTCGCGGATCTGGAGGCTGGAGGTCCATGATCAAGGTGCTGTAAGAGTTGGTTCCTGGTAAGGCATCTCTTCCTGGTTTGTCAATGGCCACCTCTTTACTGTGTCCTCACATAGCCTTTCCTCTGTGCATCTGTAGGCACACATGCACACACACACATGCACATACACAGTGAGGGTGAGTGAGTGAGCGAGAGAGTGAGAAAGAGACAGAGAGACAGAGACAGGGAAGGGGAGACCTGGTGGCTCTTCCTTTTCTTATAAGGGCACCACCCTTATGACCTCATTTATCCTTAATTGGCTCCCTAAAGGCCCTATCATCTCCAAATATGGTCACATTAACGGTTTGGGATTCAACATAGCATTTTGAGATCACACACTGCAATCCGAAACAGGGGCTATGAAGTTTGGTTGGTAACATGCACATTTGCTGGCTTTTCACTTAGGGAAGATACTTCCCAGGCATGTGAGATGGCTTCATTTGCTCTCTGTGGCTGCCTGATAGCTGGGAAGAAAACCAAATAGGACTGGGGCAGGAAGCTCACGGGCAAGAGAGCAGAACCAGGGTCACCCAGGGCAGCGCGTGAAGTCCTCCCCCGTGGCCATGCCTCTGCACTGTTGCAGTCAGAAATTTCAAGTTTATTTCCAAGAAAAATATTGTTTCTGCTCTAGGCTTCTTTCTGATAATGAGAGCACCACACTTTTTTTTTCTAAGTTTTTATTTAAATTCCAGTTAGTTAGCATACAGTATAATATTGTTTCAGATGCACAGTATGGTGATTCAATACTTCGATACATCACCCATCGCTCATCAGGGCAAGTGCACTCCTTAATCCCCATCACCTGTTCCCCAGTCCCCCCACCTGCCTCCCCTCTGGTAACCATCAGTTTCTTCTCTACAGTTAAGAGTCTGTTTCTTGGTTGAGAGCACCACACTTTCATTATGAAACTTTTTGACCTGATTGCCTGGTAACTTGGGGCCAGATCTGATGTTCAATCAAAGCAAATCTCTGCTGAGCCTTTGTGGTTCATGTATTTGTTTTCATCTCCTGCCCTTGGAGTTGATTTTCATAATCTCATTTGATTGCAGTAGTCTTATTTTATACCAAGTCCTTGCTTAAATTGCCTGCATCCATTTTTAGAAATATAAATGAAGCATAAAACAGAGGTGAATTATTCGCTAATACTCAGGGAAGATGAAAATGGTGCCTTTCCCTGGTACGGCCTCCATGTGTCCTCTATAGTGCCATGTGCCTAGCGTGTTCTAATCACTAAAGCTGTGGTGATGGGAAAGAAAATACAGGGTCTCTGCCCTCAAGGAAGTGACAATCTAGTTGGAAAGATTAGAAGTACTTACAAAGAATCATCGGCAGTTCCAGGTAATCCACATTGAACACCCAGGCATAGGATAGTTTAGACTCTTGTTTGCAAAATTTTATTCAGGAGGTCACTCATGGCATGGGAGACATCATTAATATGCATTCCTCAGGAAACAGACCCTGTGTTCAAATCAATTTGAGAAACAGTGCACATAATATTTTTCCCCTTTCCCAACCCCTGAGATTCGCAAAGCCCATTAGCACATTCAGGGTATGAGAACTCCAGAAGCAAAGACGCCTATTCAACTGTTGAATCTTTAAGAGCATTTTCTAAACTTCTTGCCCCACACCTTTTCCCCCGCCTACAGAAAATCCCGCAGAACTATCGTTCTTTGGAACACAGTTTGGGGAATCCAGAAATAGAGGGTATGAACAGTAGGAAGGAGACAAGGAAATATCTTGGACAACGGAGATTGGAGAGGATTAGTATTTATTTGCTCGTTCAGCAAATATCCACAGCACGCATTTCATGCGTCTTGGTATCCTATAGACAAAGTCCAGGAATACGGATCAGGCCTGCTCAGGAAGCAGCATGGGGGTGAGAGGGCGTGGGCTGGACCCGGAGGACAGGTGGGGCTTGGACAAATGCAGAGTAAGTGGGTGGTGGGCCTGGCTGCAGAGAGGAGAGACTCCCTGCAGTTAGGGACAGTCAGTGCTTTTCACTGACATTTCTTTTTTTTTTTTAATTCTTTAAAATGTTTGTTTATTTTTGGGGGAGAGAGAGAGAGAGAGAGCGAGAGAGAGCGAGAGAGAGAGAGAGAGAGCGAGCAGGGGAAGGGGAGGGGCAGAAAGAGAGGGAGACACAGAATCCGAAGCAGGCTCCAGGCTCCAAGCTGTTAGCACAGATCCCAAAGCAGGGCTCGAACTCACAGACCGCAAGATCATGACCGGAGCTGAAGTCCAACACTTAACCAACTGAGCCACCCAGGCGCCCCTTCACTGACATTTCTACTACAGTGATTGTGTGATTTGCTCTCTCATGCTAAGATTTAATCAATGAACTAAATAATAAGTTAATTTCATTTAATAAAACATCCAAAAATGTAAAACATAGTACTTAAAAGTTGAATCAAGAAAGAAATAAAATCTCTCCACCTCTGCAAGCCTAGCCCCAGAAATAACTTACTTTTCTTAAGAATACATAAACACATCCAGATCTATAGTTGACCCTTGAGTAACATGGGGGTGAGGGGTGTCAATCCCCCCTTACTTGAAAATCCATGTATAGCTTTTGACCTGCCCCCCCAAAAACTACCTCCTAATAGCCTATTGTTGACCAGAAGCCTTACTGATTACATAGTCAATTAACATGTATTTTGTATATCATTTGTATTATATACTGTATTCTTACAGTAAAGTAGGTTAAGTGTCTGATTTTTTATTTCAGCTCAGGTCATGATCTCATGGTTCATGAGCTTGAGCTCTGCGTCAGGCTCTGTGCCGACAGTGTGGAGCCTGCTTGCGATTCTCTCACTCCCTCTCTCTCTGTCCCTCCCTCACTCACGCTGTCTCTCAAAATAAATAAGTAAACATTTAAAAAGATCATAAGGAACAGAAAATACGTTTATAGTATTATGGTGTTATTTATTTAAAAAAAAAAAGCGGACTCAGTTCAAACCCATGTTTTCAAGAATCAACTGTATTTACACTTTGTCTACAGCTACATCCAAGTATTTATTTAACAGAGTCTTGCTTTATGCATTACATACTGATCTCTCTCTTTTTTTTTTAGTGTCATTTGGATATTTTTCCAGATCAGTATATACAGGTGTTCCTCTTTTTTGTGGTAGCCACCTAGTGTTTTCTTGAATTAATGTAGTATCCATTTATTCATCCTTTCAACAAATATTAAGACCCTGTTCTAGGTCCTGGAGATAATGTAATGAACGAGATAGACAGTGCTTTTTAGATCACGTACTAGCCAGGGGGTGGTGTGGGGATTAAGACAGTCTAAAAATCACCCCTTCCTCTTTCCCCCTCCCCCTTCTGCCCTCAGTTTGTTTTCAGTATTCAAGAGTCTCTCGTGCACTGGGTGTTATATGGAAACCAACCTGACAATAAACTATAAAGTTAATTAAAAAAAAGTCTAAAAATAAACAGAGGGACAGATAAATGAGATGAATGTTAGAGATAACCGCTATGTAAAGAATTAAAATTTGGTGATGTGATAAGAGCAAATGGGGAAGGGGTATTTTGGATTGAGTTTCTCCCTAGGTAATTGACACACAGATTGTTTATAAATGTGGCTATTAAACAATGCTCTAATGAACATCCCTGAAAACAGAGCTTTGTGTGCTTATTACGCATTCCATCTGTAGGACAGAGTCCTAAAAATAGGATAGTTTCTCACTCAGCTCTCATCTCTGCAGAATTTGTCCATCTTGTCACTCCCCTACAGACCCCGCCCCGGGCCTTCCCTTACAAAGCGTTTCCCTGTGGTGAGCTAATGTCCAGCTTGTCTGGAAGGAGATCTCACTCTGAGAAGCAGACTATTACTCACCTGGCCAATGCTGAATGCAGGCCCGATGGGGTCATGGATTCACAGCCCATCAGTTGTGGGATGAGCCTTCGGGTCCCCCCTTCCCTGTGATTTTACAGCTAGATCTCCGAGAGAGATGTGGCATGCCCAAGATCACACAAGATATGGGACCAGAACTCAAAGTCATGCCTTCTGGCTCCTGTCGAGCATGGTGCTCATTACTCTGTGTCAAGTGCTCCTTTCCACTGGGAGATGACTCCAGAAAAAGTTCAACTTGAGAAAAGCTGATAACTTTTCTTTCGGCGGCAGAATGGAGAGGCTAAAGCGGTGGTTCTTAACCTTGGCTGCACACTGGAATCATCTAGAGAGCTTCTAAAAGTCCCAAAGCTCAAGGCCGATTAAATTAGAATCTGCGGATGGAACACAGGCATCCATAATTTTTTAAAACTCCCAGGTGATCTGGGTGTGCAGCCAGTGTTAGAAACCACTGGACCCAAAGGGTTTTCTTTTTCCTCTCCAGGCATTTAATCTCAGCCCAGCTGATCCGGACGGCAAAGCAGATCCCTACATTGTGATCAGGCTTGGCCAAACAGAAATCAAAGACCGGGACAAATACATCCCCAAACAACTGAACCCAGTATTTGGAAGGTCAGTAGCCATCTGGGTCGTCATGTGCTGCGTGCATTTGCTCCTGCTGTGTTTCTGGCAGGGTGGAGGTGGGGGCTGGTGTGTATGTGTATGTGTCTGAGTAACTGTGGCAGAAGTTAAGAGCTGACCTCTGCCTATGGTAACAGCAAATCAAACCTAACCTGCATGGAGAAGGGCCAGATTCTTTCCTTAGTCCCTTTAGGAATTTGGTGGCATGTAGTGACCTTTATGGTCACCTTTATGGACCACCATAGTTTTCCAAGAATGACTTTCCTAGATCTCAAATTGAAGAGGCACCTTGAATGGTCATCAGATTCAGCCTCCTTCCTTTGGGCAGAGAGATTTCCTTTTTACAAACAAGGCAAGTGCATCCCAGAGAGGTTTAGAAACTTATTAAGTTCACACAGCGCATGACTGGGGAAGAAGGAGCCACACCTTTGGTCTTTTATCTCCTATCAAAGGGATTTTTCCATCCTATCATTTTGCAGCTCATCTCAGGTGACCCCTGAAGTAAACCAATTGAACTGCATCCTCTGCTTGTGTTTTGCTTTCCTGCGAAGTGTTACAACATTTGTGCATGTTCAGGTGAATGAGGTGTTCTCCAGTTCACAGCAGCCCTACTGCCCCCATTTGTCTTCTAACAGGGTGTGGCACACATTTGTGTTTGCAGACCTGCTTGCTCTTAACTTTGGAGTCAGGTAGATGTGGGTTACATTCTGCCACATGTAGGCTGTGTAACTTTATGCAGGTGACTTCCCTTCTCTGATCCCAGTTTTTCAATCAAAATAATAGTGACACTTGACTCCCAGTGGCCTTTAAACGATAAATATACACCACATTGTCCACACTAGCACATAGCTGATCCTCAGGAAACATTTGCTTCCTTCCTTTTCCCTGTGATAATCATTTTAGCAGTGGATATGTCCTAACTGTATTCAATTTTTTTTTCTCTTGCGTAACAAGGAGTGTGAGATGAACTCTCCATCAGCCCCATTTAAGTTCATGTACACTTTCATGCTCACGGTGGGGCCTCTGACATGTGATCAGAACCAACCTCTTAACACTTTATTGCTCTGGAGGAAATGAAGCAATAAATGATCTTGCCTGTTCCGATTAATGAAAATGAGTAGAACAGTGCTGCCAGGAAAACTTGCCCTTGCTTCCCTGATGCAGAGATGACCTTTATTATTACCTTCCCTTTCTGTAACCAGCACTTCATTTTGCCAGGTCCTTTGTAGTCATTTTTTATTAGCTACTTCAGTGCCATGAATTAGGCTGGCTTAATGAGCCCCGTTTATGGCTGTGGTAAACAAAAGAAGAGGCTGATGGAATGTTCCCTCCAGCCTCAGGCACTGTGGTGCCTCTTCTGGAAGCCCTCCATGTGTAGATGCTTTGTTGGATGAGTTTCTCATTGTTACTCAGGGACAGAATTTGCTGGGTCAGTCCTGCGTGTTCCAGCAGGGAAGGTAGAGGGCCCCTGTGCCTGACCTGAGGTCTGGGGGATCTCTCTTTGTGACCTCACTGAATGAGGATGTCACAGGCTCCACCCCCTGATGCTCCTGGCACTTTGCCTGCTCTCCTTTCCTTCATGAATTGATATACTTCTGTGTTTATTGGCTGTTGCTCATCTCCCCACGAGAGGGTAAGCTCATTGGAGCAGGGACTTGGTCTAGTCTGTTCAATGCTGCATCCCCAGGACCTACAACAAAGCAGATAGATGCTCAGCAAGTATTTGTAGAATGAATGAATGAATGAATGAACAGATGGATGGACAAACCTTCAGTTTCCAGTCAGATTTAGTGGGCCCTGCCACTCTGTGTCACCCTGAGGTGGTACATGTCCACAGACTTTGGCATTTCCTCATTTTCTTAACTCACAGTGCCTGGCACACAGTGAATGTATAATAACATCAAATGAACAAAATGAATACATAAAAGATGAATGGGACATGTTTCCTCTGAAGCTTAGAGGTACTGAAATGTTTCAGTAAGGCTCAGCTTTTACCCATTTCATGATGCTTTCCCTCTCTCTTTCTCTCTTTTTAAGTAATTTCTACACCCAATGTGGGTATCAAACTCACAACCCTGAGATCAAGAGTCCCATGCTCTTCTGACTGAGCCAGCCAGGTGCCCCAATGCCTCCTCTTTTCTCAACCACCATTGTATTTAGAGGCAGTATCTCATTGACACACAAGTTGGTATAAGCCTAGGTTTTCCCCGGGTGACTGGAAGTCCAACCATGGTGAGCTGTTCTGGGTGGTTCTTTTAATGACAGTGCCATAGAAAAGTCAGGAGATGTTAATCTGCGAACACTTTGCTTGGGAAGACGGACCAAAGCAACTTAGTCTTCTGTCATGGTTGCCAAGGTAGTTAAGCACTTAACAAGGCTTCCTTGCTGGTAGCAGCTGTGTGACAGCCAGCCTCAGAGATGGTGGCTGGAGGCTTCCTTGTGAGACACATCCAGAATATCAAGAACAGTATAGAATCAACATCTTGGGGCCTCAGGCAATGCCTGCCTTCCAGTGGAAGACGCGTGGATTTCTTCCCTGCACAGCCATACCTCTAGACCTGCCCCAGTCAATTACAGTGCGTGGAGCTGTGGTATCTTTGCTTCTTTCTCTCCGAAGAGGGTTAATTGGCTCAGATATTGGAGTGGCTGCCACACTGGAGAGTGAGAGCCAGGGCTAAGTGGGTCTGACCGCAAGGGCAGCAGCCCAGACAGGCCAGCGGTGTGAAAGGAAATAACGGGGCCTTCCGTTCTCCCTTCCTCCCCTTCTCCTCTTGGCCCCTCGCTCACAGACCAGCCCACCCGCCCTGTCACAGGGCAGCCAGAGTTGGGAACATCTGGAGAACACTGGTGCACTCAAAACCAATTTTTAATTATCTCCTCTAATGCTCAGCAGCACGGATAACACATTGTCCCAGGAAATCCCACAGCACTGTTTTTCCTTTCGGTACCTTGCCTTGGTGTGGTATCCGGGAATGAGCGCAGAGCTGGGGGGATCAGGGAACTGGCACTGATCCTAGTTTGACCTCATATACGGTCAAGTACAGGCAAGTCATTTATGTTCTCTGGATTTCAATTTCCCCTTATCTGTAAAAAGAAAGGGTTGGATATGGTGATCCCTGAGATCCCTTCCAGTTCAGAGGAACATTCAGTTGTGTGCTCTCTGCAGGTAAAGCGAGGCCTTCAGCCACTCAGAGATGAAGGAGGCAGGTCTCTGTTTTCGAGGGGCTCAGAATTTTCCAGAGATGGGTTTGTAGTCCCGCAATTCTGTTTTTAGGATTTTCTATCTTCAAAGGGGTTTTCGTTTAAAACAAACTCCGCTGACATTCCCTGATGAAGCAACAGTGGAGGGGAAGGGGAATGGCAATTACTGGGGACCAGTTGAATACCTGGAAACTAAATGTGTGCTTTGCGTAAACAGTATCACATTAAATGACCATTAAATCATTGAAGACATATTGATCCCCATTTACACATAAGGAGGCTGAGAGGGATGAAATAACTTTCCCAAAGTTTTAAACCCAGGAAAGTGCAGGCTCAAATCCAGAATTAGAAGTCAGGGGGCACCTGGGTGGCTCAGTCGGTTGAGCTTCCAACTCTTGATCTCAGTTTGGGTCTTGATATCGGGGTTGTGAGTTCAAGCCCCATGATGGGCTCCTCACTGGGCACGGAGCGTACTTTTAAAAAAAAGAAAGAAAAAAAAAAGAGAATTGGAAGACAGTTCTGGTCAAGTGCAAACCCTCAGGTTTTTCACACCCATCTTGCTGTCATCCTGGATGAAGACTGCAGGACGCAGCCCATGGAAGGGGAGACTATGGGCTACTGGAAATTGACAGCAGAATTGGAAATTGATTGATTCTCAATGAAACACTAAACCAAATAAGTACCTGCTAAACATTCACTGAGTTGCTGAGTGTTGAGTGAGTTCTTATGAACCATAGGCTAGCGAAACACGGAGCTGGAAGACGTTCCCTGTGTTGCCAGATGCTGTTGACTCCTAATGCCTTTACTTGGACCACAGGTCATTTGAGATCCAGGCCACGTTCCCAAAGGAGTCCCTGCTCTCCATCCTCATCTACGACCATGACATGATCGGGACAGACGACCTCATTGGTGAGACCCGGATCGACCTGGAGAACCGCTTCTTCAGCAGACACCGAGCCATCTGTGGCTTGCAGAGCCAGTACGAGATGTAAGTTCTTCCTGCAGGGAGCTGGGAGGAGGGTGGGAGTGGGCACTGCTGGTGCTCAGCTGCTGCGCCTCACACCGCCATGCTTTCACACCTCCATGATTTCACACTGCCATGCTGTGGGACGACCAGCTGAGGCTCAGCTTGAATGTCTCAGAGGGGTTCCATGTCAGCAGGGCTGCTTGGGGAAATTGTTTACTGCACTCCAGGGTTGGGGCTGGGGAGGCAGTGCTGATTTAGAACCCCAGGTGGGGTCTTCAAGAGTCAAGAGCTGAATTATACATGTTCACTCAATTGGCTGGGCCTAGTGGGCAGACTTTCCCGGTGAAGAATAATGTTAGAAGAATTATTAACAGAATACAAATACCCATTATCCCATTTAATTATGACAAACACTCCTGAGTGCTTAGGATATACCAGACACTGCACCTTACTCAGTTCTTTCAAACCCATGAGGTATTATCCATGCCTTACAAAGAGGAAGGAGTGGACCCAGCTTTCACTCTTTACAATGATTTTGAATTCTGCTTCATTTCCAAATATAGACTACCAGCTCTAAATTTCTTTAAGTATATTTTATCTGATGTCTTAAGAAAAAATAAAAATCTTACAAACGTCAGCCAGGAAAATATAAAAACATTCATTAGATTTCCATGGTGTAATTTTAGAAACATTTTTCTTGAATGTGAAATAATATGTATTCACTGCAGAAAATTGAGGAAATTCAGAATAATGCTCAAATTATAGCACCCAGACATAACTTCTATAAAAAAATTCTTAAGTATTTCCTTTCAGGATTTTTCCTACACTATTTTCCCCCAAAGTTGGCCTCATGCTATCTATCCATTGTCATTTTATAAGCTGCTTGTTGTCACCTACTCTTAACAACATTCTGTAGTGTCATTAAGTATTTTTTGAAATCATTATTTTGATAGCCTAGAAATCCAGTCTAGTCTGGGGACTCTGGTGAATGTATAACCTGCCCTGGGGTGTTTACACACCCGAAGTACCTGAGAAGGCACCGTTCAGAGAAGAGTTGGCTCTTCTCACTCTGAAGTCAGGGGAGGAAGCCTCAGGCACGCGTGGTGTATCTTCTGTTCAGTAGAACTTCCTAATGGTGGAGCTACCAAGGAGCATAACCTTTGTTCGGTACATTTTTAAAAATAGGGATGCCTGGGTGGCTCAGTCAGTTGATCATCCGACTCTTAATTTTAGCTCAGGTCATGTTCTCACGGTTTGTAGGTTTGAGCCCCACATGGGGCTCTGTGCTGACAGCGTAGAGCTTGCTTAGGATTCTTTCTCTCCCTCTCTCCCTCTCTCTGCCCCTCCCCTACTCATGCACATGCTTGCTTTCTCTGAATAAATAAACTTAAAATAAATAGATGAGAGCCCCCCAAAAAGCATCCCAAAACAAAAAAACAAGAGCACGTATTTCTGGGGAGGCCTATGTATGTATGGCTCTGGGAATGGTTTGGGTGAACTTTTCAGTATCCTCATGTCTCTGGCATAGTAGGAAAACTGCTTTATGGTTATGTTTTATTTAAATACTTAAGTTACATTCTGATGGATCCTGTGTCCCAATGAGCAGAGAAATCCAACCTTGTCTTGGTCATGGGTCACAGGGAGCATTTCAATGCAAGTTAATAGTATTTAAACAAACAGCTGGTGTTTAAGGGAAGAAGGAGTTGGAAAGATTTAGAAACTAACCACCAGGAAAATCCCTGATTAGAGAAAAAGCACATCTAGACTCGCTACCTGTGATATGAGTCTCCACTATGATTTTGGTGGCGGAAGTGGGGGAGAAAGCAGAGATATTGAAAGGATGGGCTAGGCTTTCCTCTTAGAAGAAGTAGTCAAATGGCACTTCTGCAAGGGACAGAACAAAAGAAGAACTGCATGCAAAGAAATCCATAGGGACAGAGAGCAGATGGCTGGCTGCCAAAGGCTGAGGGGGGCACGGATTAAGGAACAACCACTTAATGGGTACAGGTATTCTTTTGGGGTGATGAAAAGTTTTTGAAACTAGACAGTGGTTGCACAACATTATGAATGTACTGCATGCCACTGAATTGGTCAATTTTATAATTATGTGAATTTCACTTCAATTTCTTTTTAAAGTACATTGCTTAAAAAAAATAAGAACTACCTTCCAAGGACTTTTATGTCAAGCTACTTAGAAGTCCTGCCTTTCATACAAGCACATAGATGCAGAGGTATTGACTAGAAAAGAGAGACAACAAAGCAAAACACGCAAGACATCTGAAGGAAACCACCAGATGCTTTTACTAGATACCTTGAGTGTATCCTCCCAGAAAAAGGCAGGCCTCACCTTATGCATCCTTCCTCCTCTTTTCAGAGAAGGATACAATGCCTGGAGAGACACATCCAAACCTACTGAGATCCTCACAAAGCTCTGCAAAGACAATAAACTGGATGGACCCTACTTTTGCCCCGGTAAAATACAGATAGGAAATCAGGTCTTTTCTGGAAAAACAGTCTTCACAGAGAAGGACACAGGTAACTCCCACAGTGTAGCCTGCTGACGTTGTTCTTCTTTTGAAAAGCCTGCTTCTGGGGCGCCTGGGTGGCTCAGTTGGTTAAGCGTCGGACTTCAGCTTAGGTAATGATTTCATGGTCTGTGAGTTGGAGCCCCCCCGCATCAGGCTCTGTGCTGACAGCTCTCCCTCTCTCTCTGCCCCTCTCTCACTTGCACTCTGTCTCTCTCTCAAAAATAAATAAACATTAAAAAAATTTTCTTAATAATAAAAAATTTCTGGCTGGGGACCACAGTCCTTTATTGTAAAGTAATGCATGCTCATGGTAGAAAATCACTCACAATCCTCAAATTCAGAAACAAGCATGCTGGTGTTATGATGATTTTCCTTTGTTCTTTGAACTATTATTTATAATATTCCATTTTATGGTTGTGTCCTTTATTTACATTGTGTCCATTTTTTTTGGACAGTGCTACCATGAACTTCCTCATACATATTTTTGCACACTTCTGATATTTTTACAGCACATATCACATAAGTAGGAGTGTTGTAAGGTAGGCAGTCATCTCAAAATAAATATTATAGAAAATAAATCATTGGACACAACCCAAATTACCCTCACACATATTATACCAACAACTCTATTGTTTCGGTACCAAGAAGCAGATTTTCCGTACAATATCATGGGACATACCAGGAAGATCCCAGAGAGGCTTTCTTTAAATTTTGGATGAGAGAAGAAAAGCCACTTTTACTGTACTTGAACGATGCAGAACAATTCTTGTCATGCCATTCCGGATTTGCATCTACATACCTGCAAAACCTAGCTTCAGCACATCCGATGCAGAGAACCCAATTAGGGGCGTATTACTGGATGTTTTCACACTGTTATGTTGATCCCGCCACTTTCATGCCAACATTCCTTTTTGCCTTGTTATTTTGACTCCAAGAACCTCTTGAAGGTTTTTGCACGCAGAGTACTTGATATTTGGATAGTGTATTAATGACATATTAATGAATTTTTGTTGAGAAAAATATTTTTTCACAATATATTCTATTAAAGCCAATTTCTGTCCTTGGTCCATATTCTACACTGCATGATGAAACCATGGTTTTGCCCACCAAAAATCTGAAATGATGTCCATCAAGTCTGTACTCAGCTGATTAAACTTTAGGACAAAAGATTTAGTTCATTGATTATGTGTTCATCCCTATCAACTTGTACTGATTGTAATTATTGCTATTATGAGATCTGTGTGTGTGTGTGTGTGGCCTTTTTCTAAAACCAAGCTCAACTTCCAGATGTCAGAGGAGGTCATGCTAAACTTTATCAAAAAATTTTTATTTTTTTCAACAATTCTGTAAGTATTTTTTCTAGCAGTAGTTTTTACATTGTATTGCCTTCTTTACTGACAGATCAGAGAACCTTCCCTATGAGCAGGTGTGTTAGTAGGAAGGAGCAACAATGAGGAAAGACATGACCTCCATGAACACATATTGTGTGGATTTCACCACCTTGTTCAGGGCCGCCCTGGTTCACCAGGCCCTCTCACACTATGACATCAGCAAACAATCTTAACTCTCCAGGAAATACACCCTTTCCTGTATCTTGAAGCAAAGCCTGTAGTTCATAGACTCTAGAGAAATCTGAGTAAAGGTGCAAATGGAGCCCCTGACTCTGAGGCCTCGACTGCTCTCTGGTCTTCTTGTCAACCCATCTCACTTCCCATTTTCTAAACCTCTTCTCTCTTTCCCTTCCCTTCACTCCACCCCTACCTCTTTCCATTCTCTCTTTGTCCTTTATCTCTTTTGGTGTTTTGCTCTCTCGCTGTGCCTCCGTATATTTATTTAACCTTTAAGGAAGTGTTTACAAGTGCACCTGACAGCCCATCACTGTTCCATTACAGAACTTATATCTGACAACTGTCTTTATTTTTTTCTTCCATGCAGATGAGACAGTGGAGTCTTACGAGCACCTGGCTCTCAGGGTTTTACACTCTTGGGAGGATATACCAGAGGTTGGGTGTAGGCTGGTTCCGGAGCACATAGAAACTCGGCCGCTGTACCACAAGGATAAGCCAGGAATGGAGCAGGTATTGGCCAAGACAGTTCTGGCCCCAGTTGGAGTGTTCATCCCCAAGGAACAGGGCTTCATCCCTAAAAGTGAATCTTATGTGCCTTGGAATAATGGTTCTCCACCAGCTACAATTTTGCTTCCCTGCCCCAAACATTTAGCAGTGTCTGGAAATATTTTTGGTTGTCTCATGTGGGTGGGGGTACTACTGGCATCTAGTGGGTAGAGGTCAGAGATGCAACCAGACATCCCATAGTGCACGGATAGCCTCCCACAACAAGGAATTATTCAGCCCCAAGTGTCAATAATGTTGAGGTTGAGAAGTTCTGCCCTAAAGCCAGGGTTGGATTTAGTGCTTTTTGCCTTTTTAATGGATTTGAGTTATCAAACTCTTTGGAAAGAATGCTGATATTTGATATACCAAAACCCATCTGATATACCCGAGACTTTGTCCAGAATCTATCAGTAACTACACAGTTCACTAGTTTTCTCAGAGAAGCAATAGCTGGTGGCCTATTTTGAAGAACTGGCAAGAGGAAGCTGTGTGGAAAAAATAACCAGAGATCTGGGTTATGAGTTAGAAGGGAAGAGAAGATCAACTTTATTAAGAGGCTTCTTAATAGGTACTTATTAATTATAGGTACATAATTAATATGTACTCATGTACCAAGCCCTTGACATAAAATCTCACCTAATTAGGATGACCATAGAATTGTTTATCCAAATGATGACCATTTTCAGAGTGAAAGAGGCCACTGTTAATAACCAAGCTGGCACAAGGGACACCACCAGGATTTTCCCAGACAAATAGGGCGTATGTGGGCCACCTTACTTTTACTCCTCAATACAGCCTCATGATGTACTTCTTATGATCCTTACTTTTAAGATGAAGACATTGAGGTTCAGAAGGTTTAAGTAAGTTGCTCAAAGTTAATCAGCAGCTAAGTAGTAGAGCTAGGGTTTTACCCAGGCAGTTTGAGTTGTAGTCCTGTCCCAGCCCTGGACTCACTCACTGTGTCACTTGGGCAAAACACACGAGCTTAACTAATGGAGCAGGAACCCCCACACAGCTATTTCAGCGGTGTTGGGGTGTAACACTAGTGCTAGCATGTGTGGGAGAGTGCCTCGAACAGATAAGCTCTTATCAGATGTAGAAGCCTATGACTGTTTCCTGAAATGTACTACTAGATTTTTAAAATCTTTTGGTTACTGGTGTCTTTCATTTTACAATGTGGCTTTTTGGGTACAAGTGAATGTTAATATCTTCTTAGGATTGTAATCCTTCATTAGTTGGTCCTTCTCTTCCCAAATTCTAACTCTTTGCTGACATTGTCACTTCCCCAGGAAAGTTTTTTCTAGCCAAAGCCCCTCCTTCACCTAAATCCTACAAATCCTCCCTGCTCTGTCGGAAAACCCCCTTCCTTCCTCCCTCCCTCCCTCCCTCCCTTCCTTCCTGCCTACCTATAAAATCTCCCCTGACCGTCCCAGTCCCTGTTAGTCACTCACCTTCTTGCCTGAGCTGATGGAGTACCTAGAATGTATACAACAGAGCTGAGCACTGAATCCACTGCACCTTCTCCCCACATGGGCTCTCAGATCCCTTGCAACAGGGTAAATTCTGGTGAATGGAGTCCACAGCAAGGGATGGGAGGCCTTATTCTGCCACTAATTAGCCACAGGATTCATATCATTTCTTTGGCTTTCCCGAATCTTAGGGGGTTTTTTGTTTTTGTTTTTTAATGTGTAACACAGACAATGTGGCTGGAGTAAGCAGTAATGGAGATAATGATGTTAAGGCACATTGGAAACAATGAAGCATGATATATCTGACAGATAGTATTATCTTTTTAATCCTTAGGAGTTTATAGAAAAAGCAGGGTCTCTGGAGTCAACAAAGGTTGAATCCAGACCCTGCTGCATATTGTCTGTGTAAGTATGGGCAAAATGTTTTCTCATCTGCCAAGTAGGAATAATAACATCTACGCACTGGGGATATTGGGAGAATTGCTATAATGCTTATCAAGTACATAGCACTTTGTCTACCACATCGTAGGTGCTCAATAAGGGTTAGCTTGTCCTTTATCTGCTTCTTAACATATTCTCTAATTCTTAATAAAAATTTAAGTTCTTTGTCAACAAATATTCTAAACATGTATAATATGAATAATATCCATGTGATATGATATGACATATAGCTAATATCTATTTCTAGTAAAGAGATCTGTTAAAACCATAAAGTCAGTTGTCCATGTGATACCCTCACCAGAGTTAAAGGAGATCTTTTCTTAAAAAGGGCCGCCTGCAGATGTGGGTGGACATGTTTCCCAAAGATATGCCTCAACCTGGACCTCCAGTTGACATTTCACCAAGGCAGCCAAAAGGGTAAGTCATCTGCAGCCCTACCTTCAGGGGAAGAGACCATAGTAGCAGACTAAAATATCATGACATTTGATCATGACGTTGATTCTTGCATTGTAACATCAGTTACATTGATAAGTTAGCACTTGATACTCATATCTCATTTCCATCTGGCCATTTACAGCAGGGGTGAGTGATAGTAATGGTAACAGTGGTGATGAGTGAAATGGCCCCTGTTTTGTGTAGGGGCTACTGAGCTTCAATATTCTGCAACATCCTGAAAAACATCAGCTAATGGGAGGAGTTTCTGCTCAGAGAACTTTATGTTCTTGGTGATTCAAGCAGGGACACTTGGTTTTGATGGAACCAAGACCTTAAGTGTTGATATTTTTGAACTTGGTAATGTTGAGGAAGCCTATAGACTCAAGGGAATTCCAGAATCCCATAGACACCAGCTGACTCAGCTTTCAAGGTCTTTAGCCTAATGCTGCCTTCCCTTACCTCAGGTATGAATTGAGAGTAACCATCTGGAACACTGAAGATGTCATTTTAGAGGATGAGAATATCTTCACAGGACAAAAGTCAAGTGATATTTATGTTAAAGGGTAAGCTCATCAACAAACTCCATGCCCCCTTTTCTTCCCCTCCTTCCTCCTATAACCCCTAACTGAACCTATGCCTCCTGGAAGATACTCCACCCACCTCCCACCAAAGGAGTCCATCTTACCTTCTTAAATAAGGTCACTTCCTTTGTCAAATATTATTTGGTCACTTTGCTAAGAATTATTATCTTATAAAAATATTTTTGTGAGGAAATCTTATTATAGAAACATCTCTTTCAGTTAAATGTTGGATACCTAAGCTTTTTGAGTGACATTCAAAATACCTTTACACCTGAAGTAGAGAGATGTGGGACAATTGATGAGAGATTCAGTGTTAAGAACATTGTAAGACTAATACAGAAGCTAAAAGTCACACCTTACTCTTTGATAGTTCTACTGAAAGGAAAGATGCCAACCTAGAACTCAGGAAACCACATTTTCCCTCTCTCTCTCTCTCCCCCTCCCTCTCTCCCTTTTTCTCATGTTGGTTATGGCACAAACACCTTGGTAGACTTCCTTTGAGCCCTTAATCATGGAGAGAAATGAGGTGGTAAAGTGATTCAAAGATGTCCCCTTGAGTAAAACCCATCTCAGAAGTAGTGAACTCATCTCATCTCATTTTGGTATCTCTTTGCCTTCCCCAAACAAGAAACATTTTTCTTCGTTGACTCCGTTTTCTAGTATGCCATTGAATCCTGTCCATTTTGCTTCCCAAATAGTCATCGGCACTGTCCATTCTCCCTGTCTTTACCACACCACAATCATAGTATCTCCCTCCATCATTTCTCACTGGGGCCACTGAGGTACCAATACCATGTTGCTTGGTCTCTCTGTATTCACTCTTGACTCCAGTAGCTTGTTCTCTATGTTGAAACATGGGTTATCTTGGGGTGCCTGGGTGGCTCAGTCGGATAAGCATCTGACTTCGGCTCAGGTCATGATCTCATGGTTCGTGGGTTCGAGGCCCGCGTTGGGCTCTGTGCTGACAGCTAACTCAGAGCCTGGGGTCTGTCTTCGGATTCTGTATCTCTCTCTCTCTGCCCCTCCCCCACTCGCTCTGTCTCTGTCTCTCAAAAATAAATTTAAAAAATAAAAAAAAAACAGGTTATCTTTTCAAAGAATAATCTGATCAAGTCAACCCTATACTTTAAAGTCTTTAGTGACATTCTGTTTTCTCTGCATAAAGATTCAGATCCCTAATATGTCCTAAAATATCCTGTATGATTAGCCCTTCCTATCTCTCCAGCCCCATCTTGTTTTCTGCTCTCTAGTCATGCTGAGCTTCTTTCCCTTGTTTTAATGTGCCACCACAGGGTCTTTGACATCTCTCAGTAGTGACTTCTGCCACCCCCCTCCATCCCTCCTTCCCCTTCCCTCTATGGCTATAACTCTATAAAGGAAAAGACCACTCTGTGTGCACCCATCACTCCTCTAACTAACACACTCCTTGACTCATAATGGATACCACATATAGATTGGTTGAGGGAGCACCATCTTTACCTAAATAATTCATCCATACTCTGAGTGGTACCACTCCTCTAGGATGTGGAAGTTCTTTATCCTCCCCTGACTTGTGGGAAGCGATATCTGCTTTCAGAAAGCAAATGGTTTGTAATTATCAATTAATTTGAATTAAAAGCACCTATTTTCTCAATAATTCACCATGGATGAAGTACTAGGGGAAGAGTATTAATTGTAGCTTACTCTATACTGAGGATGGAGGAGGAAGACCAGATAGTACTAAGAGAAGATAACATTATATAAAATTTGGAGGACACAAAGCACTTATAATACTTCAGAGCAACCCTATGAACTAGGTATCATTACTTCCACTTTCCAGATGAAATAGAGGCACAGGGAGGTTAGATAACTTATCCATGGCTTTCCAGGTAGTGACGGCAGAGCCAGGATTAGAATCTAGGTGGGTGCAGACAGGCTTCTACCCTCCCTGCCACATTGATACAGGCCTCTGGGTATTTTTGAGGTCCAGAACCAGAGAGGAGGGGGCCAATCATAGGCCTGATACCAGAGGGAGAGGAAACTCAGATTACACTTGCCGTTCACATTTCCTGAGTTTTCCCTCTTTTTTTTTTTTTTAATGTTCATTTATTTATTTTGAGAGAGGTCAGGGAAGGGCAGAGAGAGAGAATCTCAAGCAGTCTTCACACTGTCAGCGCAGAGCCCAATGTAGGGCTCAAACTCATGAACCATGAGAGCATGACGTGAGCCAAAACCAAGAGCCATATGCTTAACTGTCTGAGCCACCCGGGCACCCCTGAGTTTTCCTTCTTTATTGCATGGGGCGTCAGGGCTATCCCAGAGCAATCAAAGACCTTTCCCAAATCTAGCTTAGAATGAGAATCTTGTTTCTGTTTCAGACCCTTTGACTCCTATTTATCTCTTTCAGATTCAGTGGAAACTTCCATCTGAATCTAACTATATCATAATTTAAAAACTATGATCTGTGACCACATTGAAACTAGTTAAATAACTCTGGATTATACTGATGCCTGAGTAAATGTACTCAGAGTCCGTAATTCTTTTTCTATTTTCATTCAGGTGGATAAAGGGTTTGGAAGGTGACAAGCAGGAGACAGATGTGCATTACAACTCCTTGACTGGCGAGGGGAATTTCAACTGGCGCTTCCTGTTTCCATTTCAGTACCTCCCAGCTGAGAAGCAAATGGTTATTACGAAGAGGGAAAACATCTTTTCCTTAGAGAAGATGGAGTGTAAGACACCAGCCGTGTTGGTGCTTCAGGTTTGGGATTTTGAAACGCTGTCCTCAGATGACTTTCTGGGTAAGCTGGTGGCTTCATAAAGCTCACATTAATGTTAAGGGTTTTGTCCCAGTTTTGGGAAAGTTTGGTCTGATTTAGCTACAAAGATAATTTCAGTGCAATTTATGATAGTAAAAAAATTTAGAAACACTCCAAATAACCATTCATAGGGGATTGGCTGAATAAGTTACAGTGCATCCTTATGGTGGAAAAAAAATTTTCTATTTATTTATTTATTTATTTATTTATTTATTTATTTATTTATTTATTTTTGAGAGAGAGAGAGAGAACAAGTGGGGCAGGGGCAGATAGAGAGGGAGACACAGAATCCAAAGCAGGTTCCAGGCTCCGAGCTGTTAGCACAGAGCCCAGTGTGGGGCTCGAACTCACAAACCATGAGATCACGACCTGAGCCAAAGTCAGACGCTTAACTGACTGAGCCACCCAGATGCCCCAGAAGATACGTTTTCAAACAGACTCAAAATCATCTTTGCTTTACCACTAAGAAGCTGTTAAATTTTGAGCTAGTCACTAGTCCCCTCTGTACCTTAGTTTTCTCCAGCTGTAAAATGGGGATAGTAATATTACATACCTCAGAGAGTATTTGGAGCTGTACATGTGATAATATAATTTGAAAACTCATACATATAAGTACTCAAATGATAATCCTGCAGCCATTAAAAATACTCATTTAGTGAGTTGGGAGTTATATAGGATGCATTAAATGAAAAAAGAGCATAGAAAAAAAATCCCCTTTCGGTAAAATATATGTTTATATGTATCAGAGACAGAGATAATCAAGGACAGGCAAAGAAACAATGACTGTCATAGGATAAGAACTAATGAGCAGTGGTCAAATTTGGGGGGATGGAATTATGGAAAACTTTTCTATTAATGTCTTGCTTATGTACATGCTCTAAATGCTCACAATTAACAAATATTACTTCTGTAATAGGGAAAGGTTCTTAAAGAGAGAGAGACATAAAATACTCTCATGTCATTATCTTACCTTCTGTAATATTCACTCATTGAAAAGACTTTGAGAGAGCCCACTAGGTCTTGGATAGTAGCTATAATGACAGTAAGACTTAGTCCCCCACCTGGAGGAGGTTAGTGGGCTCAAAGAGGAAAGTGAACTGGGGAGGAGGTTCTTATAGGCGGATCCACGCTAAAGCAGAGGAGAGCTCGGAAGATAGGCATGTATTCCCCACGCACTCAGGGAGTAGATAAGATGCCCAGCAGTGACAACACCTGAAACTGAGGCTCAAAAGTTATATATTGTAGCTCTGACCCTGTCTACTACCTGCTACCACATTTGGTACATATCTTGGTCATATTTGCATCCCCAAAACCTAGCACATGCTAGTGATCCCATGGGGTACTGGTTGAATGACTAGCAAGTGAATGGATGGATGAATGAATGAATGAATGAATGAACGAGCGTGTGGGTGAATAATTGGTGGTGATGAATTCTAAAGCCCTCTGTAACTGTTAAGGGCATCTCTTCACAGGCTCCCTGGAAATGAACCTCAATAGTTTCCCCCGAGCAGCCAAGACTGCCAAAGCCTGTGATCTCGCCAAGTTTGATAATGCGAGTGAGGAGAGCAAGATCTCCATATTTCAGCAAAAGCGCGTGCGGGGCTGGTGGCCGTTTGCTAAAAGCAAAGAACTCACGGTAAGTGGCAGCTGTAGGAGACGGGGTTGGGAGGCAGACAGGGGCCATCGTGCTCTGTAAATGAGTCATTTTGTTAACTTCAATTCAAATGCCTTGAAGTAGCACAGAGTGCTTTAGGGCAAAGGTTCCGCTGAGAAGCAAAAATTTTGAAAACTTTATAAATGCATTAAGCTTCTATATTTCAGCATCCTTGATTTAATAGCCATGTCGGTGGTTTTCTAACCTCTTGGCTTGAATGTATGCTCCTGGCATTATATTTTATTTCCACATTTCTTGAAATTATGCATGAAGTCTTGACTAACGTACAGTTCTAATGGAATGACTTCATCCCTTCACCTTTAAATGCAGAGACTCAATTTTAAGAGTGATCCAGACTTTTAAAATTCCCTTGAGAGGGTGGCATCAGGGAGAGCCGGTTTCCCTTCCCCTGCATTGCCAGCCCGGTCCATAGCATACATGCTGCAGGGACTCAACCCATTCAAGATATTGGGAAGGAAGTTCTTGCAGCCTTCTTGGTCTTCCGTAAGGGAGAGCGGATGACCCACATGATGGGCGGGGTTGAGAAAAGGGACTGCATTGGTGGCCCCTTTCCATGCTGCCTCCTTCGCCTGGAGAGAACATGTTCTCCCCTCTTCTCCTGTGCTCAGTGGCAAAAGTACACCTGGGTTGGATCCCTTGTGGTCACACCTGATTTTCTCTCACTGCTCTAGGGATGCAGTGGGTAGGAGGCAAGGATTTCTTTTGCACCTGACTAGGTAAATGGCTGCTGCCACCCTGACTCCATGGCACCTAGTCTTATTGTGTTTTTTGGGAAGTTTTCTCTTCTTGCCATTCTCAGTTGAACCCCCTCTGATTGGTGAGGTTCGGTCAAGAGAATGAAGCTGGAGGCAGGCTCCTTCTTCCCCCTCAGGCCAAATACACTTTGAGGGTTTATTGCATGGCTGCCTCTGTACTCCGTTCCAGGCCTCATGGCTTAGCGCATTGTAGATGCTCAGTCAATGAATTGATTGCTGCATGGGTGAATTCAGAAATGAAGGAAATATGGCCACTATGTTCAACAAGCTCAGAGTCTAGTGAGAGGGACGGATGTGTCAATAACCCCATCATGCATGAAGTTGTCAAAGTGTAGGGAGGGGACCTAATTCTCTCTGAGGATGTCAAGGGTCAACCAGAACATCAATTTTTCAAGAACGAAGGATGATGACAAGGCATTTTCTTGATGAAGAAGAGGGTAGATAACTGCTTCAAGTAGAGGAGTCATGAGGAACTCAGCATGGAGGCACCAAGTCTCCCCACATGGAAGGCTACCTGCCCACTGGTCAGAGTTGCCAGAGTGTGGTACGAGGTTGGGAAATGGGATTGCCAAGTCCCCAAATCCCAATTTGTGTCTTTTGACATAATTGCTCTTTTTGTAAAATAATCGACAGTAATTATGTATGCATGATTACATAATGGCATTTATTCCATTTTTATAGCCCTTTAGACTCTGACAAATATGTTCAAACCCTTTCTGTTATTTCATTTGATCCTAGTTGACTCTCTTTTGTCTTCTGTGTCACTTATTTCTTTCATTTCATTCAACACATATTTATTGAGCATCTATTAAGTGATAGGACCTGGGAATACAATATGAGTAATAACAGACATAGTCTCTGCCAACATGGAGTGAGACTTACAGTCCAGTGTCAAAGACTGACACACACAATGCCATCACTCACATGCACACCAAGAAAGCAAATACTTAAGACAAGGGCTGGGGAGGAAACAACATGCTGAATTAAAGCATATCCAGTGTGGGTGTTTGTACTCCATATGGTGGTTGGAGGCCTTTCTGTGACTGTGAAACTTTTAGGTTGAGGTCTGAAGAATGAAAAGTTAGTGAGTCGTCAGAAAAACACAGGAGGAAATGTGTTACCAAGTAGACACCACAGGCAGAGGCCCTGAGGCGAGAATACGTTTGGTGAGAGGGAGAAACTAAAATACAAACAAACCAACCCTCCCCCCCGCCGCCCCCGCCCTGACCAGAGCATGGTGAGTAGTGTGGGTGAAGCAGAGGGGAAACCAGACCCAGATCATGCAGACTGTGGACGCCATATTGAAAAGTTTGGGTTCTATTCTCAGAGCAATGGGAAGCCACTGAATGGTCTCCAGCAGGGAGGTGAGAGGATCTGACTTGCACAGGAAACACAAATCCTCATTGCTTCTATAGACAGTGAGTGGGAGAGGGTCACAATTGGAGAAAGAGAAGAACTAGGCAGAAATGTAGGAAGAAAATGATAAAAATGTGCCTGAAACATAAACCCAGGGAAGAGACCCTTTTGAGAAGGACAGTTGGGTTACTGTGTCAGATGCCCTTGAGTGGTCATATAAGAAGCAGAGAAGTTGTCCGTTCGATTTAGCAACTTGAAGGTCATGGCCACCTTTTGAAAACTAGTGTTGTAAAGGCTCATAGCAGCACTATTCATAATAGCCCAAGA
Source organism: Cryptoprocta ferox (assembly GCA_028646485.1). Lineage (NCBI taxonomy): Eukaryota > Metazoa > Chordata > Mammalia > Carnivora > Eupleridae > Cryptoprocta > Cryptoprocta ferox. Next base: position 15,518,010 of record CM053569.1, on the reverse strand, counting down.
GTGGAAGTGTCCAAATGTCCCTCAACTGATAAATGGATAAACAGAAGGTGATATAGCCATACAATGGAACATAATTTAGCCATAAAAAGGAATAAAGTGCTGATACAGGCTCCAACATGAATGGACCTTGAAAACATTATGGTCAGTGAAAGAAGGCAGTCATGAAAGACCATATACAATATGATTCCACTTATAGGAAATGTCCAGAATGGGCAACCCCATAGAAAGTAGGTTGGTGGTTGCCAGGGTCTGGAGGGAAGGGAAATGCAGAGTGACTGCTAAGCAGTACAGGATTTCTTTTTGGAGTGATAAAAATGTTCTGGAATTAGTGCTGATGGCTGTACAACTCTGAATATACTAAGATCTACTCAGTATTGTGCACCTTAAAAGGGTAAACTGTAATGTATGGGAATTATATCTCAATATTTAAAATGCGAGACTCAGGGCACCTGGATGGCTCAGTCAGTTGAGCATCTGACTTTAGCTCAGGTCATGATCTCAGGGTTCATGAGTTTGAGCCCCGCATTGGGCTCACTACTGTCAGTGTAGAGCCTGCTTCAGATCCTCTGTCCACGCCCTTCTCTCTGCCTTTCCCCTGCTTGCTCTCTCTCTCTCAAAAAAATAAATAAAAATAAAAAACAAATAAATAAATAATAAAAAGTAGCGTTGGCAGAATGGTGAGGACAGACACAGGTTAGCATGCACTGTGGAGCGAGTGGGGAGTAAGCTGGTGGAGACAGCATGTGTAGACTCCGGAAGCATTCATAATTCCACCTTTCACGGGTCCCCTCAAACCGCACCAGCCATCCTCAGCCACTCCCTGTTCGGTCCCACACCCTTGCTTTTGTGTCATCTGGTGCTTCTGCCTGGAATGCCTTGGCTCACTTCTTCTCTGGGAAAACTCCTCCTCCTTAAGTACTTTGTGACTCTTTTGAGCAGTCACCCCCTCTGGGAAGCCTCCCCGAGACCCTAGCCCGGAATAGGCTTGCCGGCCTCCTTGCTTCCATAGCTCTGGTCACACAGGTTTGCAATGTCTGTATATGTCGTTGTTCCTCTGCCAGAAGCAACCTGAGGCCATTCTGTTCCTTTTTGGAATTTTTAGCGTCTAATGTGGTGTCTGGCACATAGTACATGCTCAATAAATTTTTACTGAATGAATCAATTCAGAAACAAGACATTGACCCAACGATCGAAGAGATTATATGATTTCCTTCTCTTTTTATTCTGCATACTGAGTACACAAAGTGTTCAACAAATACTCTTTGAGAATAAATATATCAGCACACATTTATTTATAAGGCTAAGTGTCACTGTAATGTGCCAAAGAAATAAGAGAGAAGACAGGTAGGTTTTAATGGTGGGAGGTTCAGAGGCTACAGAAGTAGGTTATTTGAGGACCTATGGAGAATAGATAAAGGGGTGTTTAGGTTGTGAGAGTCTGTTTTTCTAGACTACCTTAAGTATTATGCAGTGGTTAACACCAAAGATTGTAGAAACAGATGGCTTAGGTTTGAATCCTGTCCTCTCCTAATTAGCTGTGTGACATGAGGCAAGTTACTTAACCTGACTTACCTTCCTTATCTTTAAAATAGGGATTGATAGTATATACATATCTCATGGGGTTTTAGCAGATAAAGGAGTTCATATGCATTAAGTGTTTAGAACCATGAAAAGAAATGAAGACTACCTGAATGAGAACAGGCTCTTTATTTCGAGCTCGCTGTGACATAAGGGTCAGCTACCATCCTTCAGGTTTGGTGCAGATTCAAAGGGGAGTAGGGAAGCTTTATGGTGGAAAAAAGAGATTTCAGGTTTACTCCGATTGGAGGTTGTTGGCAGGTGGAGTAACTGGAAGTGGGGCATCCTATGTGACTTGTTAAGGGAGAATATTGAAGGGGCACAAAAATCAGGGAATCAGCCTCAAACAGGCAGCTTGGAGGCAGGCACCCACAGAAACTGGGTTTTAGGGGTCCCCCTTGATGTTTAATTTTCAAAGAGATGGCTCCCAGGTCTTCAGGAAAAGGCAGTTTCTGGGTATTGAAGACAAAGTGCCTATCTAGTATTTAAAAGGATTTATACCCACTTCATGAAAGATGAGAGGGCTTACAATTACATTTTCTAGAGTGACGCTCTTAGAAAAAGGAGAGGGAAATCTCTTCCTTTATTTTCCACAGGAAATGTTAAGCCTCTTATTTTTAATTTTTAATTTGGGTTTGTCCTTACACATCTTAAAGGGAAAATGAGAATTGGCCTCATCCACACCACCGGGCAGCCCGGAATCCCGGCTATAACCCAGCTGCCCTTCATCCTCTCTCTCCTAGAGGAACCAGTAACCACCCCGAGGAAGCTAAACCAGTAGCCCCCTCCCTGTGGTCACTGAGCTGGACCAGCGGGAGTAAAGTGGAGAAATGGAAAACCTCTGTCAGGGTCCACCACCTCCTGAGGTCCTTCCGTCTCCAAGTCTCAAATTACCACGTCTGTAAAAGGAGTGGGTTGAACTGGGTGCCTCCAAGGTGCCTTTCCAGTACGGACACCCTCTGCTTCTGAACTCCCCCAACCCCCCTTCCTGAAGCCAGCAGTCAGGAGGTCACTGTTCCATTCCAGTCACCAGCTGCCCAGCAGGAATTTGCTTACAGCCCCTGCCACCTGCCAGGCTTATTTTTAAAGCTGTTTATCTGTACACTCAGGCAGTGTAACTTAGACATTTGGATCACAAAGCTCCTAGTGTGGAATGTGGCTGTCCTTATAGTGAGTGAAGAACATCTCCAGGTGGGATTTCCAAAGAATGGGCACCCTTGGGACAAAGGGAATGTGTACTGAACAGGTGCTTCTTGAGACACATTGCACTGTGCATTTTATATGTGTTATCCTACTAAAAGCACCCCTTGAAGAAATCATTTCTTAGGGGCGCCTGGGGGGCTCAGTCATTTAAGTTCCGACTTCAGCTCAGGTCATGATCTCACGGCTCGTGGGTTCGAGCCCCGCGTTGGGCTCTGTGCTGACAGCTCAGAGCCTGGAGCCTGCTTCGGATTCTGTGTCTCCCTCCCTCTCTATCCCTCCCACACTCATGCTCTGTTTCTGTCTCAATAATAAATAAACATTAAAAAAATCACTTCTTTAGAAGATGAAGATCAAGAAGTTTCTTTTACAGGTTAATCCTGTAAACTGACTGCTAAATAGCCCAGCTAAGTCTCAAGAACACAAACAACTAAAATTAAAAGGGAGGTTTCTATATTTCTAGTTTAGTGTGAAAACAATTATCAGTAGCTACTATAGCCACACACTCATTCACTAGATGGTGAAGGTTCAACAATGAATAACGCAAATCCCTGGCATCCAGAAGTTCCCAGCTTAGCTGAGGAGGTGGTAGACACACAGATCATCTAAATAGCATGTAACAAATGCAGATTCTCTAGGAGCAGAGTGGGTATTTTCATGTGAAGATTATTTTAAGACATAGTAGGTAATATGCACTTATAGGATATTTAAAAGGCACAAGAATGTAGAAGGGAAGAAATAGTACGCACATACACACAACACAAAGAAAGCTATTGCTAATGTTTTGGTTATTCCCAATTTGTGTAGATTTTGGTTAATTTTACATAGTAGTGATCATTCCATATTAAAAATAATGTCATTCGGGGGGCTTGATGTTCTAATAAGCATCGCCTACATTATGTTATACTATCAGTGTTATTATCAACTCCTCTATTCTCAAAATAGAAATGCTCCAAATAGTTTAATCTTCATGTTCTTCCACAACATTTATTCATTTAAAAAAGTTAAGCGTATGGAAAAGTTGAAAGAATAGGACAATGATCAACCCTATATCCATATCTAGATTCAACACCTGTTAATACTTTGCTGTACTGATTTTGTCTATATGTGTGAGTATATGGTCTCGCCTTCTCTCCTCTCCACACACACACATACTTATTGGCTGAACCATTTGAGAGTAAACTGTAGACATTCTGACACTATACCTTGTTAAAAAAGAAATTCAGAGAGCGGGCAAGATGGCGGAGAAGCAGGGAGCTCTGTAATCCGTGCACGCCCGCATGGTTTGAACTGAGAAGGACTGAAGTGAAAAAACTTGGATTTGCAAGTGGGGGAAAGAAGAAACAGACGCCAGAAAGAAGACAACCTCAAAGATGCCTGAGTGAGTGACTGTGATCTGGGAAATTAGGGGACGGGCGGGTCCCGGTGGTAAAGGGGAAAGGAGCCCCCGAGCCCAACACAGGGAGAGCGCGCTGTGCCCCGGAGAAACCAGGGGAAGAGAAAGAGAGACGGAAAACGCACCTAGAACCATCTCTAAGGGAGGAAAAACGCACCCGTCTCCCCATATATAACTGCCGAGCGCGGGAGAGAAATCCGCCCCATCTGGCCGGCGAGTTCTTCCTTGAGAGCAGCGACAGCGGCATCCACTCCAAGCTGCACCGGGAGCGGCAGCGGCACAGATAAAGGCGGCGGCGGCTCCACGAAAAGGGCGGCGCAAGCCGGGCCGGGAGGCCGGCCGCCAGCGGGAACGCATCTCATCCCCGGTGACGGTGTTGAACTGCACGGACTGGGATTTGGAAGCGAGGCGGAGCTTGGAGAATACAGTTTGGCTCGCCCGCGGCACGGGGAGATCGGACTCAGAAGGGCGGTTGCAACGCTTGGTTCCGGCAAAACTTTGAGGCGGCGCCATACTTCTCCCCGCAACCACCAAGGCGGGGCCTCGGAGAGAGCAGCCCCCGAGACCTGACCTGACGC
>CM053569.1:15399275-15512758 GCA_028646485.1 Cryptoprocta ferox | reverse complement strand
TTCCTTCCTTCCTTCCTTCCTTCCTTCCTTCCTTCCTTCCTTCAATGTTTATCTTTGAGAGAGAGACAGAGACAGAGTATGAGCAGGGGAGGGGCAGAGAGAGGGAGACACAGAATCTGAAGCAGGTTCCAGGCTCTGAGCTGTCAGCACAAAGCCCGACTCAGGGCTCAAATTCACAAACTGTGAGATCATGACCTGAGCCAAAGTCGGATGCTTAACTGACTGAGCCACCCAAGCGCCCAAGAACACACTTCTTTAAAAACAAAGTTTGCTACATTTTTGAAAAATGTGAACGTGTGATGTAATCACAAGTTTACAAATACTTTTAGAAATCTGTAATTATTGACACTTCAATTGACCAGTTTATATCTTTCTGAAAAGTAAAGTTAACATTAATTCTTTCAATGTGTAACAATAGACAGACTTCTCAGAGGGAAGGAATCATAACAGGAGACCTAGCATTGACATTTCAGCTTTGGATTATATATATAGCATATTATATATACATATATATGATATGGATGATATTTATGATGTAAATATGTAAGATATCTATGAACAGATAATAAATATCATATATGTCAAATTAGGATCTTTTTTTACTCTTAAAATGTATATATCAAAATTGAAGTTTTATACACATAAATTATATGTGTAATGTATATTTATATATAAATAATTATATATGCATATATATATAATTTCAACTCTGACATGCAGATTTTTTCTATTTTATTTTATTTTTTAATTCAAGTATAATTAATGTACAGTGTTATATTGGTTCCAGGTGTATATTATAATGATTCAATAATTCTATACATTATTCAGTATAATAAAAACCCACTTATAAATGATACAAAAATACAACATATCAAAATGTGGGAGATGCCGCTAAAACAGTATCTAGGAGGAAATATACAGCTTTAAACACTGTATTAGGTACAGGGAGAAGGAAATGAACTCAAAATGGATTACCGATGTAAGCCTAAGTCCTGATACATAAAAATCCTAGAAGAAAACACAGTAAAGAAACTCCTTGACATCAGTCTTGTCCATGATTTTTTGGATGTGATATGGGATAAAAACAGGATATTAAAAAGATATCTGCATTCTTGTGTTTATTGCACCATTATTAGCAATAGCCAAGGAATCAACACTACCTAAGTGTCCATCAGTAGATAGATAGATGAGAGAGAGAGAGAGAGAGAGATACAGATAGAGATGGAGATGGAGATGGAGATGGAAATAGAGGCATGCTACAGAATATTATTTAACCATGAGAAAAAAAGGAAATCCTGCAGTTTGTGACAACATGGATGGCTCTTGAGGGCTTTATTCTAAGTGAACTAAGTCAGAGAAAGATATGTATGGTATCACTTATAGGTGGAATATAAAAAATCCAAAGTTGTAAAAACAACCACAATGGTGGTTACCAGGGGCTGGAGGGATGAGAGAATTGGAGAGATGTTGTTTAAGAGTACAAGCTTGCAAGTAGTAGATAAATAAGTCTTGGAGACTTTATTCACAATAACTGTATTATAATAATTTCAAAGTTGTTGAGAGTCTAGAACTTAATTATTCAAATAAAAAATAATAATTATGTAATGTAATAGCAGTGTTAGCTAATGCCGTGGTGGTAATCATATTGCAATATATACATGTATCAAATCAAAATGTTGTGCACCTTAAACTTACTACATGTTCTTTGTCAATTATATCTCAATTTTAAAAAGAAGGGTTTAAAACAAGTCATCCCATGGGGCTCCTGGGTAGCTCAGTCGGTTGAATGGCCGACTTCAGCTCAGGTCATGATCTCACAGTTCGTGAGTTCGAGCCCCGTTTTGGGCTCTGTGCTGACAGCTCAGAGCCTGGAGCCTGCTTCTGATTCTGTGTCTCCCTCTCTCTCTCTGACCCTCCCCCGCTCATGCTCTGTGTCTCTCTCTCTCTCAAAAATAAATAAAATGTGAAAAAAAAATTTTAAATAAGTCATTCCCAGCTCAGAGCCTGGAGGCTGCTTCAAATTCTGTGACTCCCTCTCTCTCTGTCCCTCCCCTGCTTGTGTGCTCTCTCTCTCTCTGCCTCAAAAATAAATAATAAAAAAATTAAAATAAGTCATCCCAATTCCACCTTAAAAAGTAAAAGAAAAAAGCAATTAAACCTAATGTACAAGGAAAAAAGATAAAGATCGGAAATCAATGAAATAGTTAACAAGGAAAACAAATGATAGAAAAGTTAACAAAGCCAAAAATAGTAGAGAAAAAACAGGGAAAACAAAATTGTTAATATTAGGAATAAAAGAGGGGATATAATTATATATCCTACAGACATTAAGAGGATTATAAGGAAATATCATAAACAACTTGGCCAATAACTTTGGCAACTGGACAAATTCTTTGGGCAACACAACTGATGGAAACTAACAAGAAGAAGTGAAGGACTCAAATACTGCTACATCTATTTAAAAAAATTGAATTCATCATAAAAATTGTCTCCGCAGAGCCAGATGGAGCCACTGGTAAATTCCATCAGACACTTACGTAAGAAACAGCAGCAGAGTGTGTCAACAGTTGAAGAGTCTCAGTAGTAGGTCACTGGTCTTCATCGCTGGTGCTACCATTCACGTGAATCCCAGTCTCTGTCCCCTTCTCCCAAATTTAAATTCCAGGGAAGAAATTTAATTACGTTGGCATAGGTCAGGTAGATACCTCTAGAAAACTCGAGTCATTCATGGCCAGTAGGGTGGGAAGCATGGACACTTACACAGAACTGACCAGGGTGCGGGGACCAACTCTAAGATCTGACATGCTCCTGGAGAAGACGGGGTCACCCCAGACAATCACCCCAGAGCACCTACATACTTCACCTACCAGAGCCTAGCCTGAGAAACACCCTCTGCCTGCAACTGGATCCGCATAGTCTCAGAAAGAACAACTAACATCCAAACTGCCTACATTGGCACAGTCTTGTCATCTGAAAACCTGTCCCAGTCACCATGAGGTTTCAGGCACGACAAAAGAGACAATGTTGATCTAGTAACACATGAGAAGATCAACCAGTGAACAAACCCATGGAGTACAACCCATAAGAGAACCCATCAGGTTTTCTTTTCTTTTTTAATTTTTTTAAATTTTTTATTTATTTTTGAGAGAGAGACAGTGTGAGCAGGGGAGGGTCAGAGAGAGAGGGAGACACAGAATCGGAAGACAGGCTCCAGGCTCTGAGCGGTCAGCACAGAGCCTGACGCGGGCTCGAACCCACAAACCGTGAGATCATGACCTGTGCCGAAGTCGGATGCTTAACCAACTGAGCCACCCAGGCCCCCCCCCATCAGGTTTTCTTAACCAGTCCCCAGGCTTACAGGACCCTAAGAGAAGCAAACACTCTCTCTTCCCCAACCCCACCACCACCAAAAACAAAGACAAAAACAAAAAACCACACACATACACAATGATCCTTTGAGATTACTACAGCAGGTTCTGTATTATAATCCCTATTTTCCAGATGGGAAAGGTCACAGTTAGAAAGGGGCAAAGGAGCCTGACCCATCTCACTCTAGGATTCTCCTATCTTATATCATATGATTCCTGCCTCCATAGTTTTACTCCTTAAGAGATAATTTTGGGCCCTCTTTGATTTCTGTTGGTCTAACCTGGGTACCACCTGGATGGGGAAGCAGTGGGGTGCACCCAGTGGCAAAAAGGTTTCCTGCTTTTTTCTGCGCTCTTGCATTTCCAGATCCCTCAAACCTTCCTGCTTTGCCTACCTCCCCATTTTGTTGAGATTTGTTGTGTCTACCAAGGTTGAAATGAGAACAAAGATCATGAACTAGAACTGCCATTCGGTTTGCAAAAGGTGACAGAAAAGGGCAAAAATACATATTTAAAGAGGCTCATTTTTTAAAAAGCTGAGTGATTATTTCCTCTCAGAATAAAATTATGTAAAATCATTCCCTGCAAGGAGGGGGAAAGATGGCCTTTGGAGGATGAAGCTAAACTAATTTTAGCTCAATTTGCATTTCTAGTACATTAACAACTTCAATTTGAAGTGTGGAGGGGAGGAGAGAGGCTGACCCAATTATGCATCTTAAGAGGGGGCAGGACAGAGACAGAGATATGCCTGCAAATACTTACTTGGGCCAGACAGGTATGCTGTGGTCACACAGCCTGCAGGCAGGTGACATTCCTCCCTCCTCTTCACCCCTCAACTCTGGAGCCAGCCAACCTTCCACTTGAATGACGTGAAGACTCCCAGGGGCAGCATGATTCGGTGGACAGAGTGAGGGTGGATTCCTTGCCTTGGGCAAGTCACAGCCTCTTTGCTTCCTGTTCTTTTCTGTGAAATGGGACTATTTGTGGCTCCCATGAGGATTCCAGGTAATCATGTATGTAAAGCACCTGGCACAAGAAGGGTAGTATGAGATAATAGAAAATATGTACTGGTCTCTGCCCCGGCTCGCAGAGCTCCTGAAACCCTTGTTATTTCCTAAGTGTTAGGAGCACTGGGAAAATCTATCGTTCTAGTATTTGATCTTTGACTCAAGTTGCCGACACAGGGCTCCTGAAACCCTTGCCATTTGTTGGGTAATGGGAGTGTCTTTTGTTCCACTGGGTGCCTCTGGGAGGGCTCCTGGGTGGAAGGAGGAAGACAAAGCCATGATTAGAAGCCTGGAATTTTCAGCCCTGCCCACCATTCTCTTGAGAAGGGAGAAGGGCTGAAAAGGGAGTTAATGATCCATCATGCCAATGTGATGAAGCCTCCATAAAAATCCTGAAAGCATGGGGTTCAGAGAGCTTCCAGATTGGTGAACACGTCCATGTACTGAGAGGTGACGCATCCCAACTGCACAGGCACAAAAGTGCCTGTCTTCAGGACCCTCCCAGATCTTGCCCTCTGTATCTTTTTATCTGGCTGTTCATACAGAAGTTATAGGAAACCTGGGGACCTGCTACTTGTGATTGGCATCTGAAGTGAGGTGGGAGCAGTCCTGTGGGGCTGAGCCCTTAACCTGTCAGATTTGATGCTATTTCCAGGTAGATAGCATCTGAATTGTGTTAAATTGTAGGACACCAAGTTAGCATCATGGAGAATTGTTTGGTGGGGAGAAAAGATCCACACATTTAGTGACCAGAAGTATCAGACATTAAGTGTCCCGTGTGATTAGTAATGAGAAACTCACAGGAGGAAACAACTGTAGGTTTTCCCCTACATAAGTAGTCATTAATGTAGCTGAGCCCCACCCATCATCCCTATTATCCGTCCATCCATCCATCCATCCATCATCCATCTAGAAATACCATCAGTGGGAAATTGCGTGAAACAGATTACAGGTACACCCTGAAGCTCCAGAAGCTGATGGGTTCCTGAAAGTCTTTTTCACTTCCAAGTTGTGTAAATCAAACAAAATGCAAAATGCACCCGGTACTCCCACCATTTGTAAATAGATACATAAAGAAAACCATAAAGCAAAGACTGGGCTCTTCATACCTCTGATTTATAAGTAGGTTTTCACTTAAAATAATAGACTCTCAAGATGGAAAGGGACCCAGGGCTCTTTGTTCTACTGGGAGGCTGTGGATGCAGAGGAAAAAATATACCCATTATGTGGTTTCATGCAGATTGAAATGAAAGAAATAAATATCCCTAGCTTTTAAAAAAAAAAACTCCTGCCTTTTTAATAGTGAACTTTTCGAAGTGATTTAAAGGTATAGACAATATCAAAAATCAACTATTAGGGGAAACTTTTCCTTCTTAAAAATCTATTTCTTCCTTATTTTACATCTTTAGCATTTTTCCTCTCTGGGTATAATAACCAAAAGTATGGTATAATGTAGACTCAAAAGATGGAGAAATCAGAATCTGATTCTCAGATCCACTATTTAACCTCTGGATATTTTCCTATCTACAAAGGTTCCTATCAGGGGGACTTGGACTTAATCCCACACAGTTTGTGGTGCTGTTGGTGTAACTGGTGTGCTAAGCAAGCATGATGTGCATTGTGATCAAAACACATCTGGTTAATCTTACACCCTTTCAACTTGATCAGGTAGGGGTGGGAAGAGGGGGGGAGGGGTGGTTTCCCATGCCTGTGAGTGACAAATCCCACAAGCCCAGGCCTGCTCTATTCCCACTTAGTTGACGTCCAAAGGCTACAAATACAGCTGCAATTCAGCAATGACACAGTCCACTTCTTTTTAATGATCCAGAATTCTGAATGGGACTTAGCTTCTTATCTTCCCTTTCCAAGCTCAGGCTTGCTTCCGTGAACAGGGGAGAGGGAGATGTCATCCGCTGCTCTTTGTTCTCTCCCAGTTCACCTTCTGCTCAGGAGTTGCTCTTTCGGATCTGCTTGCCAGGTTCAGAGAAGGGGAGGTAGGACTGAGGGAAGAGTAGAGGACCATTTCTCACTTAGCGAGTGACTTTGCACTCTGGCCCTGGAGGTGGGGAAGACATCAGAGAAAACATTCCAAAGGTCTGAGGGTCCTTCCAAGCCCTCTTCACTAAGCCTAAGGCTAGAAGGTGACAGTCCACTCTCTTTATGAATCTTCTCTCAATCTTTCATAATTTCAAATCAGATAAGAGTAGACAAAACAAGTTCTCCCTTCATTCCCATTGTAAACCCTGCATGTGGGAAGGTCTCTCTCATACTGGCTCATAACCAGCATATTGATATCTTTGAAAACTGGATCAAAAGAGTCTCCTTTTAACGTCCTGTCAATGTAAATATAAGAAATAATATATCTCACATGTTTGGCTTATAGTAGGTGCTCAATAAATTATTGACAAGTTATAATCCTTATTAATTAATTGTTTCTTCCATCTGGCAGATGAGAGGGGACTTTATGGGAAAATCCCAACAGGTGCCTGTTTAAATGCACCAGAATGCTTTTCTAAAAATGCTCTGTAGTCAACCAATTTAGATTTCCCAAAGCCAAGTTCTGGTTAATTATTCAACATTTTAATATATGCCACAAGTAAAACCACATGCTTTAGAATTAAAAACTCTGTTCAAAAACGTCCTGGGGTTGGCACATCCAATGGTTGTTGGTGATGTTCCAGAATCAGAATTAAAACAAAAGATTCCACTGTGGGTTTGAGGTTCCTTAAAAAAAAAGTGTCACTTTCTCAAGCGTGAAACTATTTATTCTGCAGATCCCGATGAAAGTCTAAAATACAACTTTAAATTATGGTTCAGAAATCTTACTGAAAATCTGCCTCCATCAGCTCTTTGGAAAATATAGATTTAATTCTGGTACCGTCACCTCTGAGCTTGGCAGAGAACGAGCTGGATGGTTTTCCAGACAAGCAAATCAATCAAAAAGCATTAACCTTCCAGGAAACCTGAGACTTCTAAGTACCCAGACCCCATGTTTGTGCACAGACCACGTGCAGATGGTCTGTTTGTGTCCTGCCCTCTGCAAGCTGTGGGCATTGAGGTTGTCCTGCTGAGAAAGCTGAATGTTTTGCTTTTCTCCTGGCAACATCATGGAATCACAGCTGCTCAAAACCCACTGAAATCTGGCCGACTCCCATGGAAAGCCAGCACCCCTTCCCTATGGAAGCTGGATGCAGCTTCGATAGCCAGAGGGAACTGAGATGAAAGACCTTCTCATCTGAGCAGGACCCTTTTGTTTAGCCACCGAGGACTTGGGTAATTCCCTTCAGATATTTGACTCTGAAACCCACCTTCCTTTGTCAGTGCAAAGTCAATCTCCCATGCCCCCTCCCATGCCCCCACCTCCAGTGGTGCTTACTGCTTTTTGTCTCACAGTTGGCAGCCTTCTTGGCCTCTGCCCGTCCTCAGGGCTCTCTCTGGTACCCCCCTGCACCACCTATACACCAGCTACTTACTAAATTACTGAAGCCCCCAATTCCCCACCCCCACTAACTGCCCATCACTGCAGCATTCAAGTAGAGACTAGGTAACCACTTAAAGGGAATATCACACAGACAAAATGTTACTTAAAGCATCACGGAGAATCTGTGCATTGGGTGATGAAAGCCTGCTCTGTGAGACTCAGCGAGGTGAATGAATTTGCCCCATGCACACTGCCCAGACAAAGCCCTCAGACCCCGCTTTCCTGCCTCGGCACAATGCTCTTCATTCTGTGCCTCACCAAATCTGGGAGTTGGGGGGGGGGTCTCCTTCACACTGGTTGTTTCTCCCTCAAACAGTTTTTCTCCGGCCACATGCATCCATTGCTACCCTTCTTAAGGGGACCTTCTAGATTAGACTGGGTGCTCCCAAATCCTTCCATCAGAACTCACTCTGAAGTAGACCTGCATGGAAGGATACTTAGTAATGTTGGGTGAAGAAATATGAGGAGGGTGCAGAAAAATATGTGTGGAGTTATCCTACTCTAATGCATCCCAGAGAATGCACACTGGATCATTACTATTACTCTTCAGGAGTAGTGCTATGAAATGTAGGGAGGGAGTTTAACTCTTACTTTGTGCAGTTACATTATTTAATTTTTTAAAATTCAGTGGTTACCCTAGACTTTGCAATATACATTTATAACTAATCTAAGTTCATCTTCAAATAACACAATACTGCTATCAATACTCTATTACAAAGTATTGCCAATACCTTCCACTGATCCCTCATAATATTGATGTTATTCATTTCACTTATCCATATGCTATAATCATCCAATATATTGTTGCTATCATTACATTAAACAAGCAGTTATCTCTAGCTCAGGTAAGAAGAAGGATAATAAAATATTTTCTTTTAACCTTCATTTATTCCTTCTCTGATGTTCTTCCTTTCTTTATGTAGACCCCAATTTCTGACCTACCTAATTTGCCTTCTCCCTGAGGATTTCTTTCAACATTTCTTACAGGGCCATTCTGCTAGGGATTAATTCCCCCAGCTTTTCGTTTTCCTTATTTTTCTTTCACTTTTGAAGGATAATCTCGCTGAGTGTACAATTCTAGGTTGGCAGAGTTTTTCTTTCAAGACTTTAGATATTTCACTCCATTCTCTTTTTGCTTGCATGATTCTGATGAGAAGTCTGCTGTAATTTTTATCCCTGTCCCTTTATAGGCAAGATGTACCCCTCTCCTGGCTTGTTTCAAGAATTTTTCTTTGTCTTTGGTTTTTTTTGAAGTTTGACTACGATAACAAATAGTGTAGATTTTTTTTTTTTTTTTTGGTATTATTCTGCCTGGTGTTCTCTTAGCCTCCTGGATCTGTGTTTGGGGTGTGTTATTAATTTTGGAAAGTTCTTGGCCATTGTTCAATTATTTCTTCTGCTAGATTATTTGTTTCTTCTCCTGGTATTCCGATTATGTGTTATCTGGCATATCCAATTAGGTTCTATCTTTTGCTATCCCACAGTTCTTAGGTGCTCTGTTCTGGTTTTTTGTTTTTCTTCCTTCTATTATTTTCCTCTTTTCATTTCAGTTTGAGAAGTTTTATTGGCCTATTTTTTAGTTCACTGATTCTTCTTTCAGCCATGTCTAGTTGGCTAATGCAGTCATCAGAGGCATTCTTCATTACTATTACAGAGTTGGGTTTTTTTCTTATATTTCATTTTATTATTTCATAGGATTTCCATCTCTCTGCTTACATTACCCATCTGTTCTTTTATGTTGTCTACCTTTTCCATTACAGCCTTTAACATATTAATCATTGTTATTTTAAATCATAGTTACTTTATTTCTTAAATTTATTTTTGAGAGACAGAGAGAGACAGAGCGAGCAGGGGAGGGTCAGAGAGAGAGGGAGCCACAGAATCTGAAGGCAGGCTCCAGGCTCTGAGCTAGCTGTCAGCACAGAGCCTGATGCCAGGCCCGAACCCACAAACCGAGAGATCATGACCTGAGCCGAAGTTGGACACTTAACCAACTGAGCCACCCAGGCGCCCCCAAATCATAGTTACTTTAAATTGCTGTTCTGATTGTTCCAACATTTGTAACATATCTAAGCCTGATTTTGATGCTTACTTTGTCTCTTCAGACTGTGTTTTCTTCTTGACTTTTGTCATATCTTATAATTTTCTTTCTCAAAAGCTGGACATGAGGTATTGAGTAATATAGGAACTGAAGAAAATAGGCCTTTAGTGTGATGTTTTACGTCTAGGAATTGGCCTCTGTTTAATATTTGCTGTAGCTGTAGATGCCAGAACTTTAAACTCCTCCAGGGTCTCTGTGTTTGTCTTTAGGTTTCCCGAAGACTTGCTCCTTCAATAGAGTATGCACCTGGCAGCTCTTTTGGCTGTATCTCACCGTCATTATTCTGGTGTCCCATTGATAAGGTAGCAAGATGTGGTAAGGATGTGGTAAGATGTGGTGAGGAGGGGAAGCATTCTAATCTTATTATTAAATTTCAGTTGTTCAGTGAGCCTGTGTCCCTGGACTGTGACCTTCACAAAACTTCTTCATCTCCTCCCATCCCCCCTCCCCACCTTGAGTGACACAGGAAGCCTGCAGCAAGGTGAAGTCCAATAAATGCCCTGTCCCCAAGTGGACTAATGGTCTGATAAAGTCTTTTCCTTTCCTGGGTAGGTCTTTCTTATGCAGAATGCTTTGAAATATTTCCAAATGATTCCTTTTCTCCTCCCCCTGCCAGAACCACAAGGGGATAATCATTCTCAATCACTCTCAAATCACTCTCAAATCATTCTACACTCAGTCTTCAGAAATTCATCAAAATTACCATTTAAGTGTTCCCATTAGTTTTTAGCCCCAGGATGTTTCTGCTTCAGGTAAGCACATCTTGGCTCTGACTCTGAATTCACCTGGCTCTCTACATTTCAGAGTGGCTGTTTGCTTTGTGATCTGTTTTCTGGTAGGTCCAAGAAAAGTCAATGATTTTCAGGCTGTTTAGCTTTTATCTTATTATAGGGATGGGAGTTCTTTACACATTGGAGCTGAAATGAAATCTATTATTTAATTTTAACAATGAGTTTCATTGTTTAATTAAAGAAAAACTTTTGAAGAATGAGACATCCTTTATAGGGGTCTATCTTTGGCCTGTAGTTGTTTATCTATAGAGTGAGTAATCCTCTTCTTACTTTAGCAAGGAGTTATACCTGCAAGCCTTTTTTCATCCTAATAGAAATTACCAAGAGAATCATTGTCTCCCATAAGGAGTAATGACTATCCTTGCTGAGCCCCTAAACAGACATATCTTGTCTTAGACAATAGCTTCCTACACCCACTTGGGAGCTTGTTTCCTGGACCCAAGACAACATAAGTGCAAGAGATTCTAGAAATTCAAGAAATACCTCCCAATCTCCCCTTCTCCCAATAAATTCCAATCCCTGTAATGGGGTACATGATCCTTCTTCATAGAAAGATAGCTATGGTTTCATTTCCAAAGACCCATGGATGAAAGAACTCAGTGACAGGTCTGCACTGAGGTGTAAATGATTGATAGTGGATATCTTCCTAAAAGCAGTCTCTTCGAAGGCAGAAGAAGAGCTATGTGAGCACGCAGGGCCATAAAGAAAGGTGAGACATTCACACAGGGGAGGAGAGAGGGAGAAAGCTGCCAGGCCTTCCCTTCCCAGCACGCTGCTGCCAGCTCTGAGGATTTCTCTCCTCACTCTCCTTGAGCTAAACCTGGCCAAGGCCCGCAAATAGTACAGGCTTTCCTGTAGTACACTGAGATGGGTCATAGAGCAGCACAGGACTGTAACAGCTGCCAGATAGATAGATAGATAGACAGAAATAGAGATATATAAAGATATGAATATAGGTATAAATAAAATATAAATATATATATATATATATATATATATATGTAACTTGGGAAACCCCTTGATGCTTCTGAGTATGGCCTCCTGGCGGGGGTACTGGGTGCCTCAAAACAAATGGATAAGCATCTCACTTGACCTTGCTGATGGGGATAGATCTGCAGTTTTCTCTGTGGTGTTTAGCCAGGGTAGAGAAGTTACCGTCTGAAGGTTTTCTGTCTTCCTAAGCTTCCTGTGCTCTAGTGACTAGAGAATATAGGTCTTTCTTGGGGCTTTTGATGTCTATGCCCAGTGACGTTTCCAGGTTGCTGATTTCATCAGCTCAAGTCTGGGAGACATAAGGCAGACAAAGCAAAACCCCAAGGGACTCACCACCGGGTCATTCCTTGGGTCCTGAGGTCTCTAGCCAGTCTGCCTTCTTCTCTCCACCTTTCAGAGTCTTCCTAGTCTTGTCTTATATATTATATCCAGGGCTTTTAATTGCATTTAGTGAGAGAAATAAGAAAAATTATCTATTCCATCCTCCCAGAAGCAGAACTCTGCCCTCTTTGTTTTATTACCTGCTTTCAGTGCAACACCTTTTCATGCAAATAAATATATTTCATATTGCCATTTTAGTGGCTGTGTATTATTCCGCTACACTGATATACATTGCTTCAATTAAGTCATTTATCTGCGGCTGGACATGCACAGTTTCTTCTCCTCCAATACATTTCTTCTATTATGAATAACATTGAAGTGAATATCCACATAGCTAAACATTTGTCATATTCTTAATTATTCCCTTAGGCTAAATGTCTGGGCACTGGCACTGTTAACCTAAAGGGTATGTACCTGTTAACACTTCTCAAAAGTGTGGCTGGTTGCTCTCCAGAGAGATTGTAGCAAATTAGGCAATGCTTTGTACCCTCTATGTATATGCAGCCCTCTGTATCTTCAATATCACTGTGTATTATTTTTTAAGTGGCAATCCAGTAAGTTAAAAATGGTATGTCACATTTCTAAAGTTATCTTTATTTAGTTGTGAGACTCGAGAGCAATACAAGTGTCTATTAGTATCTTGTCTCTAGGCAGTAAGAGGAGAGATGAGAAAAACCGAGATTGAAAGCTTGAAAGGGTCTGCCAGGTACGCTAGAGTCCTGGCAGCCTGTGGCACACCTGGTAGAGTAGCAGCCCGTGGGCAGGACTTGGTCACCAGGCCAGACTGAGACGGCAAAGCATAGGGAGCGAGGAGGGCAGCTCTCATCTGATGGGACAACAAATCTCCTCCATCATTCAAGAGGTCGTTTAATTTCTCTGGAATTCTTGGGCCGGTTTCCTAAAGAAGCATCTGTCGACCAACAGAAATGGTAGTTGTCATCACAGTGAATGGATTGAAAGCTTGATTTAATTGCTCTATAACTACTGGCTTATTATATATAAATAAATACAAGTGCGCGCGCGCGCGCGCACACACACACACACACACACACACACACACACACAGCCCTCCCCTGTTTTAATCCTGGTCTTCTGATCCATGCCGCACTTAGTCACTATCAGACTATAATTAGCGCATGTCACACTCCGGCTGTCATGACAGTCGAGTAGGATGAGTGCAAGATGATAGTGGTTGAGCCTGATAGAAAGAGAGAGAGCTTTCTTCTAAGCAGTCCTCAGTAACCGCTTAGGTTTCATCGCTGACCATTCTGCTGCTCATTAAGTGAATGTGAATAGTGACTTGCATTTATTTTCAAGGGATTTTTTAACTGCAAGTCCTTAAAGGCAGGAACTCCCCAGGTGCCCCGCTCCCCCAAATCTGAACTCATGGCCACCTCATGTCATTGCTCCATTTCAGTTCACTGAATCAGAATACACTGAGTTGTATTTCATTAGGTTGCTGTGTGTAGACTCTGGCATGAATGGGACCCCTACCCTGGTACTAGGGATGGTGGGCATCCCGGGACACTGGTACCCAATGCTCTAAAAGTACATTTCCTTCTTCAGGCTGTTTCATCTGGAGCCATTAGATTTCATCAGAATGGGTTGTGTCTGATGTGCTCAGGGGCAATCTGATACTTTGCAACGCATGAGACTTCACATAAAGATGCACTTCGTGCCTTGAATTACTGTTACAGAATTGGATCCCACCAACATAGAAATTTTTATAAATTTCATTATGTTCCATTCCATTCAATAAAAGGAAAAAAAGTGCATTTATAATCATATACATTACATCATATAACTTATTCCTGAGCACTTCCATTTTGGCCGGGCATTCATGAAAACAGAGTAGGCCAGGTACAATTACACCTTTGATGACTGGAATAATTGTACTCAGAGTAGCTTCTGGTAGTTTCTGGCTCTGTTTCAAACTTTGCTGCTCCTCAACCACTCACATATCGCCAGTGCCAAGCAGAAGAAAAGGCGTGTTCCTCTAATGATACAACCTCTCACTCTGCCTCTCCATGTCACTGCCGCTGAGGCTGGCTCAAGGATTCCTGAAGGCATGACACCCTGCTGTTCACAGCTGGCACCTTGGTGCAGGGGGAGCTCATGTTTCCTGACTCCTGCCCAAACAAGGCCAGCCGTGGTCTGGTTGTTCCATCTGTGACTGGTGCATCCTGAGGTTGCCGAGCCCTGGGACCCAGCACATCCGTTCTGCAAGCAAGGTGTGCAGTACACTGAGGTATGTGCACTCAGGTATGCAGCCCCACAGCATTCTTCATCCTAGAAGTTACCAGGGAGAGCTGTGCCCTTGGAATTATGGATCACGGCTCAGCTACCCTTTCCAAAGCTGGCCTTGGAACCCTAATCTGGCTCCTTGGACTGCATTTCAATGGTTAGAACCCAGAGGTATCTGGGAAGTGGATTCTTTGTCCCATGCCCTCCATCCTCACCAGCTGTTGATCATTTTACAGATGTGGACACAAAGCTCAGCAAGATCTGTCTCACAGTGGCAGAGCCGGTGGATGTACAGGGAGGGAACTACAAGTAGGCATTTGTCACTGTGGGTACCCTTTGGTAATTTTTCACGGTATGAGCCCTGCCATTCCAAAACTTCTCACATTCCTACATTGCTTAGTAGCTTTCTGCACACATGGGACTCAGGCCCCACCAACTGGATGCATATAAGCCTGGATTCAGCAGTGCACGCACTGAGAAGTCCTCGTGCTGGGGAGCCCAGTGCATGAGCAGAGATGTGCACCCTCAAAAGCACTGCAATGGTGGACATTCTGGGGTCTCATCCTGAGCGAAGGTGGCAGCGGTGGTGGTGCTGTCACTGAGACAGCTCCCGTGGGCCGTGTAGCTTCAAAGCATACTGAGCCTTCCCAGATTCTGGGACCCACTTAATACCTTTAAATAAATCCTCTCCTTGCTTAAAATAGCAAGAGCTTATTTTGTTGTTTGCAATAAAAAACCTGACCAACATTAACTGAAACCCAAAATTTCTGATTCCCAAAGTCAGAGCTTTTTTTTTCTCAGTCCACAGTCAGGTCTTAGCTTTAAACTCACATCTTATCAACCCTCTCCCTTACTCCGATAAAGAATGGAAAATAAAGAACTGAGGGCACCTGGAAAGAGAAGCTTGGACCCTGAAACTGTCAGAAGGAATAGCAGTGGGTGGGTGACAGGAAAATTGAGGGGGAAGCAGGAGAGGTGGAAAGCAAAACAGAATCTGGAGGGGCAATGCAGACAAGACCACGCAATCAGACAAGAAATCACATTTACTGAGCAATGACTTTGTGCCAGGACATATTATAAACCACAGAAAAACCAAAAGTGAGTATCTAAGACAGGTGTTCACAGCAAATCTCATCTCCCGATTTCTTAAGAGGGTTCATTTAGAGTTCTTTAGCTCCTAAGTTCTTTTTGTGGGAACAGCTCTAATGAATCAGCACAAGAAATGGCTCGGAGTTATGCACGGAAGAAAGAAGAGGTACCGAAAGGGGGGAAGGGATGAAAGGCTGGCATTAAGAGGGAGGGTAACAGAAATGAGAAATAGGAAAAAGAGGTACCACCATGAGGGGACTCTAAGGAAGGCAATATTTTAGGATGGTTGGGGAAGATTTGCTGGCATTGCCTGGTGTAACCCTTTCCCTTGTCTCCTCTTTCAAGAGCTTCCTAAAAGTTAACGTTACCTTCAAGAATTTTAATATGTATTTGTTATTCTTTTGGAAGTATCACCGTCCTGGGACCAGTCTTAAGAAGAAACAAATACATTTTCTCATTTGACCTTTATTATAAGCTTGTGAGATGAGCACTGTTATGACTTCAGTTCTCAACTTAAGCACCCGAGGATCAGAGAGGTTTTATGGCTTACCCAAAGTCACACAGCTTTCTAAGTGGTGAGACTGGGATTTGAATCCAGACTGAAGAGATTCCAACAGACTTGCATAGAGGAAGGTAGAAGTAACATATGTTGACCTCCTTCACATCACAATCTGCCCATTTGCTCCCCCGGACTGATCACATGGATCTGGGAATTCCCGAGCTGATGTAGGAATCTGCCAATGACTTAGATACATCACTTAAATAAAGAAAAAAAAAATACTCTGAAGTCCCACATGACAACTATTCCCACAGTCTAAGGACAGAACCTCCAAAGCTATAATCAAGAGCTAAGCTGGATTAAGTTATTCAGAAATAAAAATGAATTAGACTACAAGGATAAAATAGGTATGTAACATCCCCTTGGTCTGCTGGTGACGCAACTCATTTCTCAAGGCAATTAAGTTGATATGCACTTTTTAAAAGTTTAAATGCAATGACCTCATAGTTGTTTATATCCATACAGACCAGAGAGTGATGACTCAGGAGGAAAGTCACCATTGTGTAATAATTTTAGTCTAAGGTGCTAGTACCAGGCCTGGGAAACACAATTGTTCTGTACTGTGTAAGAGCATCACAGAGGTTTTCTTTTAGCCCCGCCATACCCCTAAGAGGTTAATACCATTAGTTCAAAGCTTATAAATGACTCACTGGGGTTGCAAAAGCTTAAGTGATCTGCTCAGTCGCTCAGCTTCTGGTTTTAATGAGGAGACCGTAGGTCCTGGCATAAAGATGGTCCCAGTTTATACCGTTATCTCAGGGCAATTAAAGAGCCCCCCTTCGTTCTCATCGTTTCCCCCTTTTAGATGACAATTTGTGGGATCACCCTAGTCACTAGTGACAACACTGAGGTGAACCCAGGTCAGACCGACTTGATAGCTTGTGGTCACTGAGGTCTACGGGCCTGCACAGGCTACATTTTCATGAAGCAGGGCCTGACCGTAGAGGCCCTTATTCAATGAGTCGGGAGTGGGCCCAATGAGCGGAAGTCCATTTTAACAAAGACCGCCCAGGTGATTCTCTTGCTGATTGTTGGAGGGCCGTGTTTTGTGAGACGCTCTCCTTGTTACCTCGTACTTCATTTTGCGAGGGCCTCCATAACGAGATATCACAGACTGGTTGGCTTAAACAACAGAGGTTTATTTTCTCAGACCTGGAGACTGGAAATCCAAGATCAAGGTGTTGGCATGGTTGGTTTCTTCTGAGGCCTCTCTCCTTGGCTTGCAGATGGCAGCCTTCTCACCGGATCCTCACATGGCCTCTTCTCTGTGCACACGCATCCCTGGTGTCCCTCTGTGTGTCCAGATTCCCTTTTCTTATGAGATGCCAGACCAATTGGATTAGGGCCCCCCCAAAGGCCTCTTTTTAACTTCATGACTTCTTTAAAATCCCTATCTCCAGGGGCGCCTGGGTAGTTCAGTCGGGTAAGTGTCCGACTTTGGCTCAGGTCATGATCTCACGGTTCATCGGGTTTGACCCCCACATCGGACAGCTAGGAGCCTGGATCCTGCTGTCGATTCTGTGTCTCCCTCTCTCTCTTTGCCCCTCCCCCACGTGTGCTCTGTGTGTGTGTGTCTCTCTCTCTCAAAAATATATAAACATTAAAACAAACAAACAAAAACACCCAGAACAAACAAAAACAAACAAAGTCCCCATCTCCAAATACAGTCACATTCTGAGGTATCAGGAATTAGGACTTCAATATACAAATTTGGAAAGGGAGATGGGGACACAATTTAGCCCACAATGCCTTACTAGGTACAGAAAGTGGTCATGGAGGGAAATTGTAAAATCTTCTTTTCAGAGGGTCTTTAGAAGTAAAACAAAGGCACACCCATGAGAAACAGGTGTGACCCAGGTAAACGTGAGACCTTGTTAATTCCATCTTTGCCACTGGTTTGGAACCGCACCCGAGACTGTGGACGTGCTTTGGCCCACTAGTGTGAATTCCAGAGGCTGCTGGGAAGAGCTACTTTTCAGCCACCACCACCATCATCCAGCCCTCCCCCATCCCCAACTGGGTAAAACAGAGCAGTGAAATCAACTTCCACTGCTAGAAGGTGTGAATGGGTGGCGAGTCAGATGCAATTTGGATTAACCTGCATGGCAGACCATGTTATTTTTGTACCCTAACGGCATTCCTACTCTTCCTTCCTGACAGAGGTTACTGGAACTACAAAGGCAGGAGACCTCTCGAGCAGCTGGAGTGTGGGCATGCGGCTCAACTCTGGTCAAGAGGATCCAAGGGGAAACCTGTTAGCTGGTTTCTGGAAAATAATCTTCCCCTGGTTAAGATGGAGTATTCAACAGAAACCCCCTGCCTCCTGCCCAGGACATGATTATCTGTAGACGCAGATAATGCCATCTGTGACCTCAGGGAGAAAAAGTGCCCTTAAGAGGGTGACCTGGAGCCCTTACCTGTGAACCAATTCTGGAAACACTCACCTACAGACTTACCAAGTGAAGCTATGAATATCCTAGTTATTGACCATCTTTAAGTAGGGTTTCCCTTACTTTTAAGCAAAACCCTCCTACTTGATATAAGGAAAAGGGCTCCAGGCTTTATGTTTAAACTGTTCCGGTTTGAAAATTAGCATATATTGCATATATAAAAACCACAAAATAAAATGTATATAGAAATAAAAACCACAAAAATAAAAATGTACATAGCAACCAATCTTAAAAAGGTATACTCCGTACAATTATTTTGAATAATCCAGCTTATGTCCTGGTTTATAACTTTTATCTGGGCATATATACATATATTTATTTTACAAAAAAGGCATCATACTCTGCCCCTTGTTTTACAATCAGTTTTGCGTCTGTGCCTAATGTTATATCGTGACGTTCTTTTCACAGTTTTGGTAGTGGAAACATTCCATTGTGTATATATACCAAAATTTAAATGATCATATATTGATGTCATTTGTAGTTTTTAACCAATTAACTGCTGTTATAAGTATGATGATAAACATCTTATGTATATAAATTTGCTCATTTGACTGAATACTTCCATAGGATAAATTCAGATACCTGAGTCAAAAGATACAGATACTGCCTGTAAGGATTTGGGTCTGAATTGCAAAACTGCCTCCAGGAAGGGTGTGGCACTGTATTTCCCACAAGCAGTATATATAAGACACCCTGTTTCCCCATACCTTCCCCCAATGCTGGCTTTTATTCTCTTTTTTTTAAATTTTTAATGTTTATTCATTTTTGAAAGACAGAGACAGAGCATGAGCAGGGGAAGGGGAGAGAGAGAGAGACAGGGAGACACAGAAT
This sequence comes from Cryptoprocta ferox, assembly GCA_028646485.1. Lineage (NCBI taxonomy): Eukaryota > Metazoa > Chordata > Mammalia > Carnivora > Eupleridae > Cryptoprocta > Cryptoprocta ferox. The sequence goes on along the minus strand of CM053569.1, from coordinate 15,493,463 downwards.
CCGAAGCAGGCTCCAGGCTCTGAGCTGTCAGCACAGAGCCCGATGCGGGACTTGAACCCATGAGCTGTGAGATCATGACCTGAGCCAAAGGCAGACGCTCAACCAACTGAGCCCTCCAGGCTCCCCTGGATATTATTCTTTTAAGCATTGCCAATCTGATAGACCAAAAAAGAAAATTTATCTGAAAAATTTTCATAAGTTTCTGATTAGCAAATAGGGTGGACATTTTGGCTTCCTGTTGAATGCCTGGCTAGCTCAGAGCACAGAAAATTTCCTTCCGATTTTACTCAAACACAGGCTTGTGAGGCCGCTGAGCACCAGGCATGGCCAGCAGCCTTCACTCACTTTCCCCAGTTGATTACAGGACTCACTGTGTCTGCCTCGCCTCGGTAACAGCCCATTACTCAAGCAGCACAAACAGTCCCCGGGGCTGCCCCATGGGGCTCGAACCCACGAACTGTGAGATCATGGAGCCGAAGTCGGACGCCCAACCGACTGAGCCACCCAGGCGCTCCCAATCTTTCTTTTTAAAGCCCACAATGTTGTTGAGTTATAGTCAGTGTTTAAAACAACCACTTTAGTATGTCATTCGTTCATTCATTCAACACGTATTTATGGAGCATGTGCTTGTAGTGCCAGACACTATGCTTGGTGCCCGGTGGTGGGGGGAGCAGCTGTGAACCAAACAAAGTTGTTACTCTTATGGAGCCTAGATAATAATGTGAGAGAAAAGAAGAAAATAAACTGTAATTATCAGAAAGTGAGACATTCCATGGGGTGCCTGGGTGGCTCAGTCGGTTGAGCAACTGACTTGATTTTGGCTCAGGTCATAATCTAATGGTTCATGAAATCAAGCCCCGTGTGGGGCTCCGAGGCCTTGTGATTCTTTCTCTCCCTCTCTCTCAAAATAAATAAATAAACTTTAAATAAATAAATAAATAAATAAATATATAAATAAAAAGAAAGTGAGACATTCAATGATGAAAACTAGTCTTCTAGTTGCTGTATCTCAACTTAGACCTCCTTCCTCTCCTTGATTTTCTTCATCCCTGCACTGGAAGGTAGGGGGAAGACGGGAAGAAAAGGAAGCAAAATGTGTCAGGCAATTAGATTGCTCCCAGAGCCCAAATTCAGAATGAGCTTGAAGTTTGCGCCCAAAGTCGTTCCCGTGTTATGCTCATTTCTCTTTGTTAGCACAGGGCAGTGAATTCTTCATAAAGGCTTAGAAATAATTCCAAGAAATGTCAGTTAGCTCATTAGTCCAAAATAGAAAGTCTGTTTCCTTCTTTTTCCTGCAATCCACTAAGGCCCACACTAAAGCATCGCAGGGCCGCTGCACGGCCAGCCGACATCTGAGAACTGACAGCCTCTCTCGAAGCTGCAGTAACACCAAGTATTTCTCAAAGAGAAAGGTGGTTGGGAGTCTCCCTGACACAGACACTCACAACCTTCAGTTCAGTTCAAGAAAATACTGCTACTGACGTGTGCCATGCACTGCTGTACCGTTATTATCCTCCTTAAAATTTGAGGAAGAAACTCAGGCTCAGAGAGGTTAGGTAACTTACCCAAGTCACCCTGAATTCAGATCTAGGTGTGCTGACATCAGAGCTTGGTATATCCCCCAAAGGTTTACTTCAAAAGTTGAATGAGATGATCCAGGGGCACCTGGCTGGCTCAGTCAAGAGAGCATGTGACTATAGATTTGGGGGTCATGAGTTTGAGCCCCACGTTGGGAATAGAGTTTACCTAAAATAATCGCAAGGCCTCATTCCAAATCTCTGTACTCTGTACCACCCCACAGTGCCTATACCCAAAAGGGAATAAATCTTTTAACAAAACAGTTGGGGGGCACCTGGGTGGCTCAGTTTGTTAAGTGTTCGACTTCAGCCCAGGTCAAGATCCCACACTTCATGGGTTCGAGCCCCGCATCGGGCTCTGTGCTGACAGCTCAGACTTGTTTCAGATTCTGTGCCTCCCTCTCTCTCTACCCCTCCCTGCTTGCACTCTGTCTCTCTGTCTCCCAAAAAATAAATAAACATGCATTGTGTTTGATGTAACATCTGGTAAATGGTTAAGATTTCATTCTATGAAAGCAACCTTCTCCTTCTCCTCCTTCTTCTTCCTCTTCTTCTCCCTCACCTTCCTACCTTCTTCCTCCTCCTTCTTTTTGGTTAATTGAGGAGGTTCTTCAAGATGGCAGCTTTGGGCTCACGTCCACCATTTTTTTTTTTTTTTTGAACCAAACTAATAAGAGATGAGGTGGGGAGGAGTGAAACCACATGGTGGGGGCTGGAATTCACCTTTCTGCTGCAAGCTGGGGATTCCGAGACCCTTTCTGGTAACTGCGGGCCAAACTATGAGAAGTTCCTGATTCAGCCTGCATTGTTGGTGTCTCAAAAACCTGCCCCATTTTCTCCTCCATTTGACTATGAACCACTGGAGGACTTACTCCTATTTGTAGCCCCAGTGCCTAGAGTGGTGCCTGGCACATAGCAGGCACTAAATGTTGAATGAATGAAGAAATGACAGGATGAGCTGCCTGACTATCCAACTTCCTCTTCTCCAAGGTTGGATCCAACCCTCGTGTCTTCAGTACTATTCATTTTGCATTTCCCCCACCAGATGCTGTATTGGACCCTTTAGGTATATTTTTGTCCTTAATTCTCACACCAGTCATTGGGGTGGGAAATATTAGCTCCACTTCACACCTGTGAAAAGTGAGGCTCGTGGCATGTAAGTAGTAGTCACACTGCTCTGAAGCAATGAGGGCAGCTCTGGTATTGCCCCTTCTTCTTAACCCACGCTATCCATTCTTTCCCTCAAACAGCATCAAACAAGCACAGACTGAGCAGAGCCATGTAAGGCTCAGCACACAGGAAGGTCATGATCCACGGGGCCCTTGTCCTCATGGGGTTTGTAGTCCTGTGGGGAATGGACAGCAGTGAGCAGTTAAAATGCAGGGTGCTGAGTGCTCAGTGCAAGAAGAAACATGCAGGGACTGTGGGAGACAGAGGATGTGTACCCACCTCACTGGTGGATCGTAAGGCTTCCGGAGGAAGTGGCATCCAGGCAGAGCCCTGAAGGAAGCTCCATGAGTTACCAAGATGGAAAGAGGAAAGGGTGTTCCCAGCAGAGGGAACAGTATATGCAAAAGGCCAGGGAGAAAGAACAGGTCTCAGGAATTGCATGGGGCTTTGCTGGGGTGAAGGATGTAAGCAACACAGCTTCCAAATAATTGGGGCCAGATTGTGAAGGGCCCTGCTGTCCAGGATATTTAAAGATTAGGGGCTCAATTTGTAGAAAAGCCCTACTTAAAATGGGAGCAGGGCAATGTGATTTGATTTGCATTTTCAAAAGATCACTCTGGATACTGTGTAGACAATGAACCAGAGGGGAGCAAAGGTGGGTGCTTGAGCAGGCTTTATACATGCACGGTGGGGAAGACGGTGGACTGCATTAAGGTAACACCAGAACAACATGGGATGAAGAATGAATGGATTTCAGAGGACCTACTGCCTGGGTGTAGGGGACAATGGCAGAAGTAGAAGGAGGTCCCAACACTCCTCTCCAAATCTCTGCCTGTGCTTCATGGCAAAGTGTCTTCGGTCCAGTGCATTCTGCAAAATGGTGGCAGCTAGTGGCATAAGGCACTTTGGTGCTCCTGCTGGGCTAGTGCAAGACTGGGTGAGCAACTCCAATTAAAACCAGAACACCTTGGGTGTCTGAAGTTCCCAATAGGGTAACAGTGTGCTAATGATAACAGTTTCTATGCCAACAGTATGCTCTGCCTCTTCTCCTGGGCTTGTCTCCTTAGAATCACCTAGAGAGCTTTGAAAAATCCTAATGTCAGGCTACATGCCAGACCAATTGCTTTAAACTTTCTGAGTAGGACCCAGGCACAAGTATTATGACAATGCTTCTCAAACTCTAAAGTGCCTTTGAATTACCAGGGAAACTTGTTAAGATTCAGATTTGCATTCACTAGGTCTAGAGTGAAGCCTGAGATTCTGGATTGCTACGAAACTTCCAGATCATGCCCATACTTCTGGTCTAAGGACCAGAATTTGGGTAACAAAGTCTTAGGCTGTTCCTCCTCCCAACCCTCCTGCCCATCAAAATCAGTGCCTGATCCTCATTGGTCTATTTTCCTCAAGGTTGTAACATCAGAAATGCAGGCTTTCTTCTGGTTAGTTTCTTTACTTCTGGAAGCTGGTCTGAGGAAAGGGAACTAATTATTATTGATTCACCTACATTACCTTGTTTTAAGGAGAAGATACTTAGAAAAATGGGAATTTAAAATGTTCTTGCAGGCAGGTCTTTCTGACCAATGCAACATGGTCTTCTTCGCCCTTCCTGCCATGAAACTTTCAGTTTTGAACAGGTTCACATGGTTCCTCTTCCCCTCCACCTCCCAGTTCTAACAATATTCTTTAAGAGCATGCACCCACAGAGTGAGGCAAATGGCCCAGCTGTTCATTTAGGGCCGATGGGCCTGGTTTGTATTCTGGCCCCACCGCCTAGTGACTCTGTGACCTTGGACAATTTGTTTAGCTAGTCTGTGCCTCAGTTCTCCCACCTGTAAGTTGGGAATTATCATACATAAATTAAAATATGTATAAATAAAGGCTTAATCCTGTCATTAGAACCATATATAAATTTACTTTTAGTCCCTACAATTGGACCAGATTGTCATATCATCCCATTTTGTGGATGGGTTAAGTACCTGGTTTGAGGTCACACAGCTAGAAGTAAGTGTCGGGGGCAGGATGTGAGCCCAGGTAGACTGGATCCAATGGTCATTCTCTCAACCACCACAGTGCACTACCTCTCGCCCGCACGTGCTAGAACTCGGACAGAGGATGGAGGTCTGGTGACCCCCGTCATGGCTCTCAGGTAGGGTCGTGCTGCCAATGTTTGCCACAGTCAGCTGCAAGCTCTCAGTCCCACAATCCCTCTGCAGCCTCCCATGTTACAGAGGCCCTGATGCCTGTGCACACAGGGTTCCAAAACCGTGCCCCTCCCCATCGACCTTGAAGCCGGCATCTGGAATACTGCAGGCAGGCTCTTCTGCATTGATCACTCCAACAAATCATGCACATAGTCCTTCACTTCTGGAGCATCTTCTGAGCTCTGAGTTGGGCTCCTGTGTTAAGCTCTGGGGATGTCCAGATCAATAAGAGCCATCCCTGCTCTAAGACAGCTCACGTGGGGCCTCACAGAGGGGGCATACTGGTGAGAGACGATTTGTGATAACCCACAGGAAGTGATCAAAACGGGGGAATAAGCAAAGAGGAAAATTCTGCCTGGGGACATCAGGGAAGGCTTCTAAGAGGAGGTGGCATTTCAGCTCAGAAACAAATCAGGCCAATTAATGAGTTAATCAGTTCACTGGCAACACTGTGCTGAGTGCTAAAGATGTGAGAGTGTCCTGAGTAATTTCTGTTTCCTTCTGCAGATTCCCTGGTCACCTTCTCCTGCCTGCTCTGTGTCCCAGGAGGCTGACCCATAGGACTGTTATCGATGTGCTGCTTTGTCCCATGGCCTCTGGTTGGGTTTGGCAAGTAAGAGTACCAACAGGAGATTAGCAGGTGGAAGAAGAATGAGGTCAGGCATGTATTTGCTACAGCATGGCTGTTTCAGTCAGTTCTGGCTTCTATAACAAAATACTGTAGACTGGGTGGCTTATAAACGGTAGATATTTGTTTCTCACAGTTCTGGAGGCTGGAAGTGTGGGATCAGGGTGCCAGCATGGTGGGCTTCTGGTGAAGTCCCCCTTCCAGGTTGCAAGTTGCCCCCTTTTCATTGTCCTCACATGGCAGAACGACAGAATGGAAGCAAGCATTCTTTTGGCTCTTACAAGGGCACTAACCCCATTGTGAGGCCTCACCCTCATGATCCCATCTGACCCTAATCACCTCCCAAAGGCCCACCTCCTAACACCATCACTTTAGGGGTCAGGATGTCAATATATGAATTTTGGGGGGACACAAACATCAGCCCATACAATGTCCCTATGGGGTTGCCTATGATTGATTGGATCCCTCCACCAAAGGCCATGGCTCCTGCCAGGTGTCCCCCTCCACATGGCTCTCTCTTTGAGTTCCAGACACCTTCACCTGTCCTTTCGGGCCCGGTGGGGTAGACCCTGCCCATGTCTTGCAAATAGTCCCTTTATTAAACTCACCTCAAGCTATTTGATTTGAGTGTGCCATCTGTTCCTGCCAGAACACTGACCAATACACAGGATAAACAAGGAAGACTTGGTCCCTGATTTCAGGGAGCTTAGGTATGTTGAAGAATGTGGGGGGATATTTGGGGCAGGGGAAATGCATCTTAGCACAGACTAAGGGTCTCTGGGGTTCTGAGAATGGTGGGACCTTCAGTGTGGACAGAGCATAGGGTGTGGGGATGAGAATAGCAGCAGAAGAGGCAGACAAGGTTCTCACCAAGGTACTTACTGGGCACCCACTTTGTGAGAAGCACAATGCTACCTGCTGGGTGAACCCAGAAATAAGCAAGGCCTGGTTCCTGTCTGCAAGGACTGACTATAGAAGTAACAGAATGTCCCTCATAAAATAAGTTTGAATAAGAAAGAAAACCATTACTTATTTATCCAGTCAATGCACATGTACTGGACATCGGCTGTTGGGCATTGACCTCACAACATGTCGGAGATCAGACCTGTTGGAATGAAACACTGGACTTGGAAGCTTTGATGGTGGGAAACCAGGGCAGGAATAAGTCAGAGGCAGAATATCGTCAAAATCAAAAACCAAACCAAACCAAACCAAAACAAAACAAAGAAGAAATGGGTGCATGAATATCTATTGTTTATCCACCGCTTATTCCTCTTCTTTCTTCTGGTTATATCCTCCTTTCCTGTTTGAATAAATTCTCTGTACCCTACACCCCACCCCCACGCCATTCCCAAAGGGACGGACAAGTGACTCGGGCGTTAATCAGAAGACAGCACTCTCCAGACCACTGGGATTGGTTCAGGGAGGTCTGTGCCTCATGCAAGACCAAATAGTGTCCTCCCATGAGATTTGATAAAGGGGTACTGGGAGAGAGAGGACCTCTTTCTCTGAGATCACTCAGAGCAGTGATAACCAATTAAACTCTGACTTGCTAGAGTCTGTTTTCACCATGAGGGGAGAGTTTGTCTGAGAAAGGAATAAAGCTGGGATTAGAAAAGGAGTGATGATGGAAAGAGAGATGGAATGGTGGAACACCTGGATCCAGCAATACCTGAAGCCACAGCATCCCTTGGACTCTCTAATTACGAGCCAATAAATTCTCCCTTTTGCTTGAACTAGAGTTTCTAACCTTTATAACACGAGGAGTTTTACATAGAGGCCACCAGAGAGACCCTGGATAGCAGTTAGGAGTGGTCTCTGAAATAAGAAAGGGCCTAGAAAACAGGAAATGAGGGAAGGCAGACTCCCTACCCTTGCTAGGATTGTCTTGGCAACCAAAGCAAAAGAACATCTTCTTTACTCCATCACGTAAAGCTGGAGCTCAATGGGCCCAAGCTCTACCCTCTACTTTGTCACTTACTCTGTGACCTCAGGCAAGTCACTGTCCCATTTTGAGCCTCAATGTCCTCATTTACAAAATAAACAGACAAAAGTCAAACTCTTTTGGATCAGACTTCAACCCAGGTGGCTGCCATGATTGTTTTCCAATCTTATTATTGTTAGGGCTTCATGTTCTCCCATCAGTTCTTAATTCCCTTCCCACCTTCCCACAGGCTGCTAGTTTCCTGAGGGACAGTTCAGAGCCCCAGCTGCCCAGTTCAGCTGGAACATTCTACTACTTTCCTGTTGCCACTATAACAAATTACCACAAACTCAGTGGCTTAAGTCAACAGAAATTTATCCTCTCGTAGTTCCTTGAGGATGAAATTAAGATGTTGGTAGGGTTAGTTCTTTCTTGAGATTCCAGGAGAGAGCCTGCTCTTCACCAATTTTAGCTCCTGGCAGGTGCCGGCATCCTTTGGCTTGAGGTGGCACCTTCCTGATCTCTGCTTCAGTCACCACATTGCCTTCTCCTCTACTGTAGCCAAATCTCTCTCTCTGCTTCCTGGTGATAGGCACCCATGTGATTGCAGTTAAGGCCCATCCAGGTATCCAGGATCATCTCCCAGGTCAAGATCCTTCCTCAGATCTGCAAAGTCCTTTTCCGCCTTAACATACACGGATTCCAGGAATTAGGACATGGATATCTTTGCATTAAAATGTAATACATCCTCACAATAGAAATAAGTGAAAATGGAGAAAAGCAGAAAGAAGAAAGATCATCCATAGTGCTAATGATAATCACGATTAACATTTCATTTTTTAAAATTGCAGTTGTTACCATACCACTGGAATATTATTTTTCAAATTAATATATGCATATTATTTAAAACATTTTTTTGAGTGAGAGAGAGAAGAGAGAGGCAGAGACAAAGTCAAGACCTTTGAAAATCCAGGCAGCAGGGGAAGGATGGGGTGTGTGTGGCATGGCACTGGTGCCCTGATAATGACCTCATCCTGGATTGAGGGGAGCTTGGATGACACAGAGAGCTGGTTGATAGATCTCTGGCCAAAGAGTCAGAAACCTTGAGCCCCATGTTACGAACTCTGTTCAAGTGTCCCAGAACATCCTGCTCTGGGGCAGTCAGGGAGGGAACAGGGAGACACTCAGGGACAAGAAATTTGGGGGAAGCCACCACTGTCCTGATGCTCCTGTTGTGCTGTGGCTATTGTCGCCTACGACATCTCGATGGGACAGAAAGTAAGCAAGTTTTTGAGGAACAATGGGAATCTATCAAAATGACACAGAGGGCAGCTTGAAGGGGCCACTGCTGGCCAAACCGGGCACAGTTGGAGCCCTACCATGAGCAGTGGTAGTAATGTATTATTAAACCATAGAATAAAATAAGAATCCACAGGTCCATACTGATATAAATTTTAAAAATTTGGGAGAGTAGGGAAATGTCCTTCTTACATTAGAAAGCCAGCGAGTGAGTGTAGAGGAATGCTAGAAGTAGAAATCCACCCGTTGGGCAATTATCATCACAATTTCGGATTCGGGCGTCTATTGATATGGACATTGAAACTGGTTGGGAGAGGGGCACCTGGGTGGCTCAGTTGGTTAAGCTTCCAACTTCGGCTCAGGTCATGATCTCACTGCTCGTGGGTTCGAGCCCCGCGTCGGGCTCTGTGCTGACAGCTCAGAGCCTAGAGCCTGCTTCAGATTCTGTGTCTCCCCCTCTCTCTGCCCCTCCCCCACTCATACTCTGTCTCTCTGTCTCTCAAAAATGAATAAACATTAAAAAAAATTAAAAAAAAAAAAGAAAAGAAACTGGTTGGGGGAGATTTTAAGAAGAACCTTCCCCAAAAATACTCATAATTCATCACAAAGGCAAAAAAGAGTAACTTTATAGGAGACAAAACGACCCCACCTTCACCCAATTAATGTCACCAGTAATGGGAGAAATAGACATCATTCGCCTCCTGACACCATTCACTAAACAGAACACAACGTACTTCCGTATATTCCTACCAAAAGTCTAGAGTCTGAATCTAAGTTTGAGAAAACATCAAATAAGCTTACCCAACAATGAGAGGTGTAGACTAAATGACCTGTACTATTCAAAAATGACAATGTCATGAATGACAAAGAAAGAACTAAATGTTCGAGATTATAGGAGGCTAAGGAGACACGACCACTGAATGCAACACATGACACATGATGCACTTTCTCTATAAAGGAAATTTTTGGGACAGCCGGTGAAAATAAGATAGTTGGCTAGCCAGCTACATGAATAAGAGCTATACATTAGATAATAATATTGTAGCAACTTAAATTTTCAGATATTGATAATTTTTACTGTGATTCTGCAAGAGAATAATTCTTATTTTTAGGAAATACATACCGAAATATGTAGAGATAAAGGGGCATCATGTCTTCAACTTACTCTGGAACAGCTCAAGAATGAAATTGTGCGTGTGCACACTTGCACACAGCTCATGTAGTGACAGAGAGAGAGCCAAGTCCTTCCCCTCCCTCCTGTGGTCAGCTCCTTCCCATCTGTTAGGCTTCATTGTAAGTCAATCATTTTCTCTACCATTTTCCCCCTTATTTTTCTTTTTCTTTTAAAATTTTTTAATGTTTTATTTATTTTTGAGACAGAGAGAGACAGGGCACGAGTGGGGGAGGGGCAGGGAGAGAGGGAGACACAGAATCCGAAGCAGGCTCAAGGCTCTGAGCTGTCAGCACAAAGCCTGACGCGGGGCTTGAACCAACGAACATGAGATGATGACCTGAGCCGAAGTCGGAGGCCCAATCGACTGAGCCCCCCAGGCGCCCCTCCCTTTATTTTTCAAAATCCTACCATAATGTATAAACATATGAGATTGTGTGCTTAATCCTGTGAGCCACCTGAACGCAAGGATAGCTTTCCCCTTGATTGCCTCCCTACCTCAGGGCTCAGCACCACCTGCTGCATAGAGGTCACTTATTAGCTCTGTGACCTTGAGCAACTTATTTAACCTCTCCCTCTTTTTAACCATAAAAATGGGTTTACCTCACAGGTTATTTTGAGAATAAGTGAGATCATTTGCCCAACCCTCATATTGACTGCCATTCCCTTCCCTTTCTTCCTGGAAAGCACATATATTATTCAGGCCCCCCTATTTTAAGTGACAGAAACTGAACGACAAAAAAGGGAGGCTCTTAGCTGGTATTTCTAAACCACTGGAGAAGGAGGGCAGGAGGTAAAACCAGGAACTCCAATGCCCTCAGCTGCCCACCTCTCAGTCTCCTTCTCAACCTTTCTGTGTGTGCATATGTGCATGTGGAAATGTGTGCATGTGTGTGCATGTGTGTATGTGTACATGTGTGTATGTGCGCACATGTGTGTGTGCACATGTGTGTGTGTGCATGTGTCATATCTCTGCTTCCCCCCGTGTCACTTTTACTCTCTCAACTGCCTATCCTTCTTGGGTGGGAAACTCGGCTCTGCAGCTGTGGCTCCCATTGTAACTTACTTCCGGAGAGAAAGGGCGCATCTGTTCCCCTCGCTCCAGTTAGAGCAATGCCAGGGAAGGGCTCTGACTTCCCTGACTTGAATCACGTGACATTGCCCTGATTACTAGGGTCAGAGAGGTCCAGACATATGGCTCCCATTCAGATTAGGATAGGCTGGGGACAATACCCCCAAAAGAATGGGATGCATTTCCAAGGAGGAGCGGCAGAGTTCCGGGCAGAAAAAACAATGATGTTCACCATGAGAAACACAATATGATACAAAGTGAGGCATGCATGACATAGTGATAATTACAACTGCTTCTCTAAGCTATTTATGTGTCTTTGTCCCTGGCTAAACTCCTGGCAATCTAGAAACAGAGACAATGCCTTAATCATGCTTCTTCCCCCTATATCTAGTACGGTCACGTGTGCACGGGCAAGGAGTAAGTGTTGCCCAAATAAAGGAATGAACAGTGTAAGCACCAGAGCTTTTTTCTATCCCTCTTGGTGCTTGTGATCTGAGTCTGAAGAAACAGTTACATAATGGCCTTCAATAAGTCTCCAAGAAATTTGGCTTCTCTCTCGTTAGTTATTTACGTCTTAGAATGGTCTCACTGAGACTTGCCCATTCTCCTTTGCCTTGCTTGGCTTCTTCTGTGAGTTTCCATGTTCCTATTTATAAATCTCAGTTGAGCCCAGCTCTCTGGGCCTCATTCTCTCCTCATTCCCTGCCTTCCTCCTACGGGCAGAATGCTTTGGTTAACCTGAAATGGCTCTCGGAGGAGGTACAGCTGTTCATACCAATGTCTTGTGCCTCCATCCAGTTCCCTGCCAAAGAGGCAGCAGCGTTTCCAGATTGCTTGCTTAGCTTCTGCCTCAAGGACAGAGGGGTCACTTAGCAGCTTCCCTGTTTCATGTATGGAAAAGTCCAGAGGCTGTGAGAGGAAGTAATGGGGCTAGAGTCCCAGAGTTCCAGACTAACTCAGTTCCGGGTTTTGCAAGTTCCAGTCCCTAGCCATGGCTAAGCCTTGGACACCTCTCCTCAACCTGTAGAAAACAAACCATATGAGACTCTTAAAAATAGAGAAAAAACTGAGGATTGATAAAGGGAGGCAGGTGGGAGATGGGCTAGATGGGTGATGGGCATTAAGGAGGGCACTTATTGTGATGAACACTGGACGTTGTATGTAAGTGATGAATCACTACATTCTACTCCTGAAACCGATATTGCAATGTATGTTAACTAAATAGAATTTAAGTAAAAATTTGAAAAGAAAAAAAATACCTAGAGATAAAGTCAGCCACCTTGGGCTGAGCACCCAGGCCCTGGGTGGGGTGCTGGGACACTGCAGTGATGCAGACCAGTTCCTGTCCTTGCAAGGCTCACGGCCCCGGCAGGCAGCTGGGAAGGAAAACCATTAGTACAATGGAGTGTGACGTACCAAGGTTTCAGGCCATGAGTTGCACAACATAGAAGAGATTAGAATGCTCTGCACCTGGAAAGACTTTGGTTTGCCTCCAGAAAATCCTCCAGGGCTCATTTACCAAGTACCCACTCATAGAAATAACTAAAGGAAATCCTTTAAAGTTATTATTTATTGTCATAGCAATTTTTAAGCTTGGGGAATCTTGAAGATAATCTGATCCCAGACCCTGAGTTCACAAGGGAACAAACCAGACCTACAATTACACAATTAACTCACTGCTGTGGTGTGCAAACTGCCCCCCAAGGATGTCATCTTACTAATGAATATAATTTTTTGTTGGACAAGGGAAAGAAATTAAACATTTATGCATAAGGCCTTGAGCTATACATATCATTGTCACATTTAACTCTCCCAGTAAGGATGTGGGTGTTTTTATTCCATTGACAAAGGAGGAAACCGAAGCACAGAGAGGTGAAGTGACAGCTCAAGGTCACACAGCTGATAAAGGATGGGGTGGGGATTTGAACTCAGGCTTACTCATTTCCAAAGTCTATTCCTCTGAGAATGGGAATGTATTGAATTACTGTCAAAAAACCTGTGTCCTCTTCTTAGATCTACCACTAACAAGTTACGTGAACTGGAAAAGTTCCTTCCGTTTTTTTGGGACTGAGTTTCCTGTTCCATAAATAGAATTGAGGGGGTCAGCGATGGCAATATGTGACCCACCAATGGCCACCCTCCCATCCTATGCCCAAGACAGATATATGATCAAGTCTCCGTTTCTCCCAGAGCTCAAATTGGGCTTCTAATGCAGAGAGTCATGCAATCAGTAGCAATTTATACAAAATAAAACTTATTTGCCACCCTCTAGCTCGATGAGCTCTCCGATCTTTGCCAGTTCTGTTTAGTCTGTGCGCTCTGGCCCTGGATTTTGTCATTTCTCTGCGGTGCCGGAAGAAAAATGGGAACAGCTTATCTGCGATTCTGCAGAAAGGATCCTGCCAGACGCAGAGCCCTACTGTTCCGGCTGATGGCAGAGCCGTACGCGGGACTCCAGAGAGGAGTGTCTGCTGTAAATGTGAGGGGTTACACCTCGGCTCCACAGGATGGAAATCTTCCCTTGTGCCTGACATTTACTGGGATGTCACAATGTTCTCTTGTGAAATGAGTCTCTATTGCTGAAATGGCTTAGTACCAACAATAAGGCAGCCAGAGAGGTATATGGAAAAACACCACCGTCCTCACACACTTACTGGCACGCCAGCCAGAAGGATGGGGTGGGGAGGTGACAGAGGACAGTTAGTCAGAATTATCTCTACGGAAGATATCCAGAAGTGCCCAGCTATGTCAGGTGGTTGAGCCTGGGACAGGAGGTAACATGGGAATGGAACATCAGAACAACATTGATATCTGATGCTAAGCTGACAAGTGCCATTGAATGCCATGTGCAGGGGACAACAGGCACTGTGGAGATCTGAGGGAGCAGAACACCTGACCAAGTCACCAGCCTGTCGAGACCTCGGCATGCAGGTTATCCCAACCTGCCAACAGCCGCCATGAAAACAGGAGTGGTCCGTTCTTCAAGGTGTCTATTTGAGTGCAGTGTCAAATGACCCCAGAATGCCAGTGAGTGCCCATGGCCCTGGCTCTGGGCTGGGAGGTGAGTCAGCCCAACTCTAGCCCTGGAAGGGCATCATGCTATCAGTGAGGTGAGTGGACAGGGACAGCCCTGAAGCTGCGTAGACAAGAAACCCACTTTCTAAGTGGGCCCCAGGTCCTCTGCCCTGCTGCGCCCCAGACTGGGATCTGTCTCAGGGGCTATCCCAGTCCCTGTTCTCAATCTCGGCTACTTGAGAGTGGTAGTTACTAGCAGAGCCCGTGGAGACTGTTTAGGTGACTCAGAGAAAACAAACCACTTTCTCCAAGAAAGAGAAATCCACCGGAAGGATCCAGATCTGTCCCCCTCCCCCTAACTTCTCTAACTCAGCAATTCTTCAAGTGTAACCCTCCAATCAGTAGCATTGACATTTTTTTGCCATCACACCACATCGATAATGTCAATTTAATATACTTCCATTCTTGCAAGAGTCCACATAGGTTAGCGAGAAGACCTAAAGCCCAGGAGCTTGGTAGAAATGTGAATTCTCTGCCTCCACTCCAGACCTCCTGAATCAGCGATGCTGGAGTGGGCCCAGCTTTCCAGGAGGCTCTGATGCCTGCTGAGGTTTGAGAATCACTTATCCGGCTAAACAAGCTGACCTTCCAGAGCATGGGGAATTATCCCTTCCCTCCCTCCACCCAACTCCACTGCATTAGGGAAATCTCCCCTTCGGTCCTGGCCCCTGTGGCAGGTGGGAAAGGGTCTGGCCTCAGGACTGGGCTATCCTTGGTACTGGAAGACAGGTCATTGTGGCCTGGGTGCACTTGTGGGCTTAAAATGGTAACATAAAACTGGTAGTTGGAAGGGACTGAAGTGAAAGGAAAAATAAGCCGCCCCTTCATCTCCTTAATGTTCAGCCATTATTATAATCCCATAATTACAGCCAATAACAGCTACCATTTATCTGGATGTGGTCACGAGCCACGCACTGTGGGGAGCACTTTACACGTATCATCTTTCAGTAGATTTTGAGGGATATGGCTTTATTTTACAAAAGAAGAAACTGAAGCACAGTGTGTTGACATCTCATTGGAGGGCATTCAGCCCTTCCTAAGTGTCAGAGTTGGGACCTAGCCCCACATCTGTCTGACTCTAAGTCTCGGCCACATTGCCTTAATCTGATTGCCAGTGTCCCTTACTGCCCCCACCCCCACAACACTTCATCAGGGTTGATGTGGGGCCAGAGGAAGACCAGGAATGTGAACTTCCTTGCACACAATCCATGGTAGTGCTTTCCACTAGCCTTTTGAAATACTCATCCTCTGCTGTCCGGACCTCATGAGGGCACCCCTGTATCACACCGATTCCTTTTATTGTTGCAGGAAACTGTCCACCCCTATCTGTGCACAGTCCAAGGAGAAACCAGGGTTTTGCCCCAAACTGGCTCTATTGCAAGTCACATTATGACAACATCCCAGGGGCATGTTCCTACTAACAGAGACAGTAGGACTCCAAGGCACGCCCCTTCTCCAGCCTCCCATGATCACAGCAACATCTCTGCATCCTCACCTCCTTCTCCTGAAGGAAACTAAGGCCCTGCGTGGTTGCCCAACCTGCCCATCGATGCCAGGGAAACAATCGAGCAAGAACCAGACTCCAGGTTTCTGGATTCCCAGCCATTCTCTCACGCAGCATTGCTGCTCTGGGAAGAGAGCTGGGAATCCTGCGTCTGGCTCCCTGGTGGAGGGCACAGCTAAAGGTCAGAATTGTCTGTTGGCCAGCCGGGGATGCTCACAAGCTACCAAGCATTGTTTTGGCTGCTTCCTAGAGAAAAGCAGCAACTGGTTATGGTGGTTGGACACAGTGAACCTAGAAATCAGGCAGCCTTGGCTCAAATCCCAGATAGCAGTGTATCTTTGGCTGAGTTACTTAACTTCTAGTTAAGCCTCAGTTTCCTTACCTGTAAAATGGGGGTAACACTATCAAGAGGTTGTGATGAGCATTATCTGTGTTATACTTGGCCCTTCACTTGTTGGATCTTACAAAAACACTTTGAAGTAGGTATTATTATCCCTATTCACATGAGAAGAAACAGACACAGAGCTAAGAAATATTCTGTCTCAGGTCCCACACATGGCAGTGATTTTAGTAACCCTTACTTTGGGCCAGGCATAAGAAAACGGGGTAGCTACACGTGTCCCTAATAAAACAAAAAATAAGAGCTGGGGCACAGAGAGACTATCCTGCCAAGATCATGAAGCTAGTAAATGGCAGAGCCACAGATCAACCAGGCAGCGTGGCTTGAGAATCAGTGCTCCTGATGGCTGTTGTCACCCCATTTCTCTGTCCGCTCCACCATGCTACCTAGTAGTGAGTTGTGGAATCAGCCATTTCATGGGAAAAAAGCTTTTCTTTACCTTTAACAGCTTTGGTCACCTGAGGAAGAGTTACAAGTCATAATCATCATCAAATGGAGGTAGTTCTAACAGTCCGAACAAGAGCTGATTGTCCAATTAGACTAAGCCGGGTGGCTCAGTGGGGCACCACTGGCATTGTGTTTGAGACAGTTCTTTGCTGTCATGTGGTGAGCGAGCTGCAGGTGACTTGCAGGCCAATCAACATCCTCCTCCAGGGAACCCTAGGGACTCCCCCAAACCACTGCAATACCACAAAATGCCCCCCATGACTTTCACTGGTTTTCTGGGTAAGGGGAGGATCCTGCCCCAGGTGAGAACCAATGAAATGGATTACCTACTTCTCTCTCCTCTTTTCGAGAATTCATTTCTCCAAGGAATTAGGAGAGAGCAGAATCAAACTGGGAATAGCCACCCAGAGGAGTGAGAGTAACTAAGTACCAAATGGAGTGTGGGCAAGCACTAGACTAGGAAGGAAGAGATGCTACCCAGGTTCATGGTCAGGGCCGCTCTGTGGCAACTACCTCCTCTGCTTGGAGGTCAGGGCAGAGGAGGAGGCAAAGTGGAGAAGGGGTGTCATGTAAGTGACATCCTTCATTCAGTGGCTGGAGAAGGCTACATATGGTGAGACTGGGCACAAGAGGAAAGGCTCCAGGGGCAGAAGTTGGGACCCCAGACCCTGGTAAGCTGTGTCACCATGGTCAAGTCACCTACCCTCCAGTCCTCAATTTCCCCAGCCACCTACTGATGGTGGCCTCCCTCCCCATGTCCCAGAGTTGCAGGCTCAAGGGACATCAGGCATGTGAGGGCACCGGGAACAGTGAATATCTCTCTCTGGTAGTTTCCTTTGTGACAAAGGCAAGTTTCTGGGCACTGAGTGGTGTTTCTTTTTGAATATCTGTCACCATTCATAGAAAAATGAACTATTTGCCAGGCCCACACTCAGTGATTCATCTGTCCCCCTGGGGACACCGAGAGAGCACTTCCTTCCCAGGACGACCACTGCCAAGTGCCAAAAACCTCGAGGGAGGTGTGCGTGGGGTGTCCTGAAAGCAGGGAAGGAGCATGTGACCCATGCACCAAGCAGGCTCTCAGCCTTTGCTGCCCCTCCATTGTGAATGCCAGGTCGGGGGCGCCTGGCTGGCTCAGTTGGTAGAACACGCAATTCTTAATCTAGGGGTTGTGAGTTCAAGCCCCACATTGGGGGTAGAGCCCACTTAAAAAAAAAATCATGCCAGGACATAGCCCTAAGAAGCATTTTAGGGCACTGCGGTTCAGGATCCGATACAGGCTCTGCAGAACTCCAGAGTGTTGTGTTTATTTTTGACAAAGGAAAGAGAACACTATAGGTTGAGCATGTGTTATGCACTAGACACTGTGCTAAGGGCCTGAGGCACATTTGTCTCCTTTAAGCAAAAATAAGCCTCCCATTATCTCCTAACATGTTAGGAGAGAGAATCCCTACAATCCCATAATGACAGCTAATAATTGCTACCATTTATCTAGAAGTTGTTATGAGCCAGGTGCCATGGTGAGTACTTTACATATATCATCTCCCAAAATCTGAGAGATGTGGCCTTGTTTTACAAAAGAAGAAACTGAGGCACTGTCAGGTTAGACACCCTGTGTATCAAAGGTCAGACCTCTGGGGCAGCACCCGGCAAAGCTGCTCACTCTGATGGCACAGTCACTGCCTGGGGGCTGAGGGCAGCCTAGAGACCACTTCCCCCAAATCCTCAATGCACACAAGGCCATCCAGCTACCGTGTCATCTGCGTCATGCCTGGTCTTCACAAATCCTGTCTGGACTGATTCTTCACTACTCAAGGTTTGGAGAGAGGAGTTTCTTTTTGATTCTCTCAGAAAATATGTTTAGGGAATAGTTCAGTATTTTTTACGTAAAAATTGTACTCCAATATCTTCCATTGTCTATGATTCTAATTTCTTTCTCTAGATTATACCAAGAGATTTCCGGCATCTGAACCTCATTTCATAAGGGACACCTTTGAGATAGAGTTCAGTCAACCAACTAACCAGCCAATTAGAATCCAACATTCAAGCTAGCACAGTGAACCATGGATTGCTGCCTGTGCTTCCTTCTTTCCACCTCAGGTCCCAGAGTGGGACCTATGGAATCGTTCTCAAGTGGAATACGAGAAGTGGTTTTTTCCCACAGTTAAGCAGAGGAGTTGAGCTCAGAAATTCAATTCTTCTCTGACTTTCTAGGCTCGGTGTTTCTGAATCATTCACTGCCATCTGCCTTCAGAGCCTCCAGGAAACAAGAAACAGGAAAGGGGAGAACAATGGAATCCATGGACGGTGGGCTGCCCCCTCAGCTTTGCCTCTAAGGGTCTCAGAAAAGTTACTCAGTCTCTTTGGTTTCAGTCTCCTCTACTTTACTATTAGGCTGGATTAGATGGTCTCTAAGGTCCCCTGCAAGACAGACCTATGCTAATTCTCCTGGGTGTCAAGCCTTAATACCTAATCTTTGCTCCTTCTATCCACCATTTATTTAGAATCTAGTGATTCGCTCCCAGGCCCAGTAGCTCAGCTAATTAGCCACCACCCATCACATTGCACAGGTGTATGAGTATAGTTGTCTAGTATATTTATAGATACATCCAAACCTCATTTTTGCCTGACGAGTCAAAGATACCCCCAAATATAGTGACTTTTCATCAGAAAGAGAAAAGAAATTCTAGTAAACAGTCACTAAGAATCTATAAACTAGTCTCCTTTATCTGTGGTTTTACTCATACTTACCCAAAGTCAACCGTGGTCTGAAAGCAGATGGTCCTCCTTCTGGCATGCCATCAGAGGGTCAATAGTGGGCTAACACTACATCACAACGTCTACGTCATTCACCTCATGTCATCTCATCACACAGGCTTCGTATCATCTCACATCATCACAGGAAGAAGGGTGAGTACAATAAGATAATTTGGAGAGAGACCACAATCACGTAACTTTTATTACAGTATATTGTTATAATTGTTCTATTTTATTATTATTGTTAATCTCTTACTGTGTCTAGTTTATAAATTAAACTGCATCATAGGTATGTGTGTATAGGAAAAAACAGGGTATATATGGGTTCAATACTATCCATGGTTTCAGGCATCCCCTGGGGGTCTTGGAACACATCCCCTGTGGATAAGCAGAGATACTATATTAACATTTTCCGTCACTTGCTGAGCACCAACTATGTGCTACATCTATAGATGTTAAATATACTTCATCTCATTTATTTCTCACTAAGACTGTGGAGATAATTATTTCCTCCATTTCAATGATGGGCTAACTGAGGCTTGGAGAGTTTAGGCTGACTTGTCTGAGGTGAAAACATTGGTGGGTGGGATAGGTGAGATTCCTAACATAGTCTCTTTGGCCCCAAAGTTAGTGTTGTTTATAGTGCACTATAGATCAAAGTGTTGGCTTCCTTCTCCATCTCCAGAGCCCTTTGTTTACTCCAATTATTCAAAGTTTGACCACACCCACCATTTTCTCCAGATCAGCCTCACCCACTGGTCCGTCAGTCCTACAACTGACTTCTTCCAGGGCACTTCCCGAATCCTACTTATCTCTCCATTCCCTACCCCACCCCCAGACCTAGCTCCCAGCAGGTGTACAAAGTATGCTCGCAGGCATGCATCAGTATTCCAAAAACGTCCTCTGCAATGAATACCACGCTGATGAATTTTGATGAAAGAAACCTTTTTTAAACATCATTTTAAGACAGAAAAATGGGCATTTGTCACACTGTCCGTTATAAATCTCATCAGCTAAGATTTTTTTTTCCTGCCCCAATTTTAAAAGTTAAGTTTGCTCCGTTGGGCTGGCCCATACATTTTGAAGTGACTACCATCGCTGTGATCAGATTACTCCCTGGGCATATACTCAAGCACAGGAAAGTGAAATGTGATTAGTATCTGCATTCGCCCCCATCCACCTGCTTGTCAGTGGCTGGTTCCATCATGCTAATGAGCACAATCAGGATTGATTCAGTCCCTGAGGTACATTGTATAGGCTCTGGAGTCCTGCTGATTCAAACCTTGATTCCCCCAGATTCCTAGGGAGCTCTGGAATACTGAGAAAAACAAAGGACTGAACAGCAAAGTGAATCCTTGGGTGTCACACACTTCCTTGCCCAGAGACCTGTCACTCTGTCTTCTGGACACCTTACCTTGGTTGATATTAGGAGAGAATGATGGGGCTCAAACAACGCATCTTATTGATTCAATGTCAACCAAGAGGGCAGTCTCTGGGGTGAGGCGCAGGGCTGCTTCTTGGCTTTAAACTTGGACACTTTTCTGCCAATGTCTTTTTTTTTTTCTCTGACATAAGGGCAGTGTTAGATCAGAAAATGCCTGTGGATTCACATGCCAACACCTACACTCCAGCTAGCACGTAATGATATTTGCATTGTTTTCCCTGTGGAAATTTTTGTAGTTAGTATGTTTTCTGTTTAAGGCTTTCAGTAAAACCCAGGTTCAGAGCTGAAGAGAGCTCCAACATTCCTACAAGGAAGCTTTGTGGTACTTTTTTTGTCAGTTTATTTATTTATTTTTGAGAGAGGGGGAGAGAACAGGAGAGGGGAAGACTGAGAGAGAGAGAGGGAGAGAGAGAATCCCAAGCAGGCTCCATGCTGTCAGGGCAGAGCTCAATGTGGAGCTCAAACCCATGAACCATGACCTGAGCTGAAATCAAGAGTCTGACGCTCAACCAACGGAGCCATCCAGGCGCCCCAAGCTTTGTAGTATTACATGCAGTAGAACTCCCAAAACATCACTCATTCCAGCAGTCAGTCCAGCTTCCAGAACATAGCCTGAATCCTCCCTCTTGTCCTCATTGCCGGCACTCCTATCCCAGCCCAGGCCACCATCATCTCTCACCTGGACCACAGCTGCTGCCTCCTAAATGGTATTTCAGCATTGCCCCCTGACACACCAGTCAGAATGCTCTTTGTAAGAGATAAACCAGATTGCTTTACTCCTTTGTTTAAACCTTCTAGTGGATTCCCACTGCCTTTAATTTCTTCTGTGTTTTTATTTTTTTAGAAACTGTTTATTTTCTATCAACTTTTTTCCATTTTGTTTGCCCTTGTGGAAGAGCAGCTTAGGACCACTCAGTGGTTGTTCCTCCCGATTCAGTGGCCTGAACAGTGGGAGCTGCGGACCCGTCTTCAGTAGGGAACTGCTGGATGGGAACGGAGGGCACCTGCACGCCTTCAGATCAGCCTGACTTCAGGCTGAGTAGCAGTGAACTCAGCCGTTGAAGCAGTCCATTCACCCTGAAATTCTTCCTTGGTCACAGCCTTTTCGGCAGTAGCCTGCTCTTCCCTTTCAATCCCTTCAGGATCTCTTCAGAGATGGGGCACCACCTCCCCTGTGTGTTCACCGGAAATGGCGCTACGCATGCGCAGAACTTCCCAGGACGGCATCCACCACACCAGACCCACTGAGTGAGCTCTCTTGTTGCAAGGGACGGCGATGTCCACATAGCACAGAGGAGAGTCTGTGTCACACAGAGTAATGATAGGTAGGTTAACCTAAGGTGCCTTTGTGAGAGGCTGGTGGTCAGCCCTGGGATGAATAACCACACAGAAGTCTCAGCTCCCAGAAGCCTGCCTGGATCTGGTTGGTGAAGTTTCCAGAAGCAAAGCAGCCAGCAATAGGAGTGGCTCCAGCAACAGCAGCAGCAGCAGCAGACTTCAGCCCAGCCCACTGGCCAGTATCCCAGATGACATGACACTCACATCAGCTGGGTTTTCTTTTTTTCTTTTTAATGTGTTTTATTTATTTTTGAGAGACAGAGAGAGACAGCGTGAGCAGGGGAGGGTCAGAGAGAGAGAGAGAGAGAGAGAAAGAGGGACACACAGAATCCGAAGCAGGCTCTGGGCTCTGAGGTGTCAGCACAGAGCCCGACGCAGGGCTCAAACCCACAAACCGTTAGATCAAGACCTGAGCTGAAGTCGGACGCTTAACTGACTGAGCCACCCAGGCACCCCTCAGCTGGGTTTTAATGGCAACAGTGGCAAAAACTCCCTCTTCTTCACTTTTCCTTCTGTAGATGCACTGTTCCATTTGGAAGTCAAGGCTGGTGCCACCCAAGTGGGTTCTTGCTGCAAGGGATTTGAGAACACCTTCCTCCTTTATTTTCAGGGCATCAAGGGCTCCAAAGATGGTGAAAGTTTCCCTTTAAGGTACAACCAGAATGCAGACTCCTCCGTGGGCGCGCAGAAAGGGATTACCACTGCATTTAAACTAAACTCTAATCTTGCCATGGCCGACAGAGCCCTAGAGTTCCGGCCCCTGCCTCCCTCTCTGACTTCTCCTCCTCTCACTCTCCTCCTCGCTCTCTGCCCCAGACTCGCACACCTCTGGCTGTCCCTGGAGCACAGCGAATGTGTTTCCCACCTATAGCCTTCACCCTTGCTCTTCCCTCTGTCTGCAACACATGTTGTCCCTGTCCTCACTGGGTCCTTGCTGGCTTCTTCTCACCTTTCAGGCCCATACGTCATCCTCCCTGTGACTTCTCCCTGAGCTGGACTTCTCACCCCCATCGCACTCCATCATGGCACCTTGCTTTTCTTCCTTCAGAACTTCCCACTACCTGCGATTATTGTATTTCTTGTTTGCTTTATTTTCTAATATCTCTTCCCTCTAGAATGTGGGGTCTTTGTCCTGTCAGGTGATGGACGCTTCTCCAGAAGCTAACACAGGATCTTGCACATACTAGGTGCTCAATAAATTTGTGTTGAACGAATGGATGAACTGTGTACAGAGTACAATAAGAAGCTGTTAAATCTGTTCATGGTGTGGAAAGGTTTCCTGGAGGAGATGACCTTTGGTCTGATTCTCGAAGCAGGAGGGGGTCCCAGGCCAGGTGCACAGGGCAGGAGAGGATGTGGCGCGGGGAACAGGTATGTAATTCATGCCACGGGGCTCCGTGAGCCAGGCCTGTGCAGTGTGTGTGGAAAGCACACAAGAGGAAATGACTCAAGAAAGGCAGAGGGTTGGCCGGAGGCTCCAACAAGGAAATGGTGCTTGAGTTGAGCCTCGAAGACTGAAGATAGAGCTCACAGAAAAAGACAAGGGAGAGGCATTTCGGGCAGCGTAAGCGACCTGGACCAGGCAGAGTATGGAAGAGAATGGTGAGAAGTGGTCTTGCCTGTGAAGGATTCAGGATTTTTTTCCTGAGAAGACTATAGAAAATAGAATGCTGTTTTCACCGTACTGTGGAAAGTTAAACAAATAAACACTATTGCTGAACAGCAAACAATGAGACTAGTAAAAACAACACAGATGAGTTAGGAAGGCTTGAACAGATCTGATTTAAGCACACATTCAAATAATTATATACGCACATCCGAAACATACTGTTTCTGTAATTTTTGTTTGTTCGAAGGGCTTTATGCATGACCAGATGCGCATGTTCTAACAGGCTTCTCTAACTGCAGTGAAGGACCAGATATTTCTGTTTCTAATCTATTGTACTCAACACTTTTGTAAAAGACAGCAAAAATGGCATGAATGTCAAATTGCAATGAATGTTCCTGAACACCTACTCTCAGTTTCTGTGTTTCCTCCTGGCCCAGTCAGAAGCATGTGGTTAACCAGCTTTGATCCATGGACCACACTACCAGTTAACACTTCCATAGGTTGAAGAATGTACCTTGGGGCACATTTTGGCTTAGGATTCAGCACACACCCTCTGACTTACCAAAAATAACAAAAGGAATGTTTTGAGTTTCTACATCCAGTTTTGTGAATGTACGTGTTTCATTCAGACACGTTCATGTTCAGGTGTCTTACTTTGCACGGATGGTGAAAGTGGCCTGGGCTATGCATACATGTTGGAATTCCAGTTTTACTAGTTCTATTTGACAAATAAAGTGACAGAAATTCTATGGGCTTCAGTATCTTCCTCTGGAAAAAAAAATGTGAGAAATAACACTTTCATTTCAGAGTCGTTTTGAAAATTAACTAACATATGTGAAGCACCTGGCACATAGTAGGTGCTCAGGAAATGTTGTGCCCTTTACCTTATTTATTATGTTCCTTGTAGTCCCTTTAGCCATGGGCTGGAGGAAATGATTGGGCTGGAGGAAGAGAGTGGTGCTGTCTCGATAGCCTTTAGTTCTAAGAATAGTTGGAGTCTGTCCTCAGACTGTTTCTGCTACGCCCAATGCAACAACTCCTTCATCCTAAGCAATTACAAGCCATCGCCTAGTTTCCAGCAGAGCCAACCTTATCTGCTCCCAATGCAGTTGGTGTGATGATAGCAAGTTCTGGAAGCTCATAAAGCTATCCTGCTCAGGTTGTCCATAAGCACTTTGAATTGAGCTTGCTATAGAAGAGAGCTCTGTTTGTTTTTTCCCTTCCTTTGAGCTTGCATTCATTACTCCTTGAGCTGGGTTTATAGACCAGAGCCAGATGTGTAAGATCTAAGGGAAGCTGGGCCTCAGGGGAGGAAATGGAAATTGCCTCAAAGGCCTTCAGGCGACAAGAATGGCAATGACTTGACAAGCAGGGCCTCATGGGGGCTTCTACAGCATCTGGGCAGACTCTCTTTGGACGGCCTGAGAGGACAGTGGGCTCGCCAGACCAACACTGGCTGATAACATCCACCCTGTGTGAAATATGCGCTTCCTGGCTGCCTTACCAGTCTAGGCGGAAGGTATGGGAATTAAGGAACCACCATGAAAACTGTCTTTGGCTCTGAACAGCGACCAAGAGCATCTCCGAACGCCAGCCCTCCCCCCCTTCTCCATACCCTGCCAAGCCCTGCCCTGGCAGGATTGAGGGAGGCCCTGGCAGCTGCTAAAATGCCCCCCTGGGATTGCTGGGCCTTTCTCTGCTCCATGCTTGTGCCCCCTGCTCTGTTCTCTTTTCCCTGACTCTCCTTCACGATGAAATGGGCTTTCCCTGTATGTAGTACTTCCAGAGGTACTGATGATAGCCAGCAAGAAAGAGTCCAACACATCCTGGTCTAATCTCAGCTCCTCTTCTTACTAGCCCTGTAACCCCAAGTCTCATCTTCCTCACCTGCGAGTTGTGGGTGACAATGATGCCTGTCTCCTGAAGTTGTGCAATTGATCGATAACGTGCTAAAGTGCTTAGCACGGGCTAAGTAGATACTTTTATTATTGTTGTTGTTATTGTTATTACTAACAAGCAGTTGGCATGCCTGTTCCCAGATCATCAAAGGTATATTCATTTCCCAGGGCTGCTAGAACAAATTACCATAAACTGGATGGCTTAATAGCATAAACTGGATGCATTAGGACTATAAAAATGTATTCTAGAGACAGAAATCTGAAATCAAGGTGTCAGCGGGGCCCAGCTCCCTCTGAAGGCTCCAGAGAAGAATCTCTGCCTTGCCTTTTCTGGCTTCTCATGGCTGTTGGCATTCCATGGTGTTCCCTGGCTTCTGGCCACATCATTCCAATCTCTGTCTTCACATTGCCTCCTCTGTGTGTCCCTATCCTCTTCTTTTCTCTGTCTTATTTCCCTTTGCCACTTTCTTCTGAGGACACTTGTGAAGGTACTTAGAACCCACCCAGATAATCCCATGTCATCTGTAACCATATAAGGTAATAGGCACTTTTTTGCCAGTCAGGTAATATTCACAGGTTCTGGGGATTAGGACCTTATTGGAGGTCCTAGACCTTATTGGAGGCCACCATTAAACCCACTACAGAAGACATTCCCTAGGAAAATGAGCTTGGGAAGGAAGGCTTCTACTTGCTTCCATGTTCAAGAGTCTCAAATCCTCACGGCATTTGGTTATCATCTGCAAAACCCTCCTTGCTGTCTTTCTAGGAACCCAATCATGACCATACCAGATCCTGACATGGTCAATAGGTCCCTGGAGCCGTGATATATACACTGCCTGGTGGTGAGTTCATGGGATGGTGTGATGAGACAGAATAGGCAATAGTGACTAGAAATATGTAACTGGAACAAAGGAACTCTTAAGAGAGAAAGAACCTCAAATTTTGGCTCACATTATACCTAACAGTGGGGATGTTGTAGATGGGCCAAGCCTAGGGTCATCTGGTCTTACCTTATGTACCTAGACACGAACTAAACCTTGATTAATCTTCACTCTTGATGTTGAGTGGCTTTGTTGCCCTCAAGACTGCTGAAATAAAGTATTACTCTCAGTCCCTGATCACTGAGGAGGGAGAGACATCATGTTCAAGGAGACACCATGCATATTGCATTCTATGGATTTGGGGAATGATGCCACCAGTACCTTGGATTTCTATGTACGGTAGAAACTCTAGGGGAGATGCAGGGGAGAAATGGCCTGTGAGGTCAGAGGTCTCAGGCAGAGTTTCCAAACCAAGAAGTCGGGGAAGTGGGGGTAGAAAGCCTCACCGTTCCTTCCTAGACCAGTCAGTCCCATGACCTCTGCATATCCTCACCTCACGTAGGACTCAGTGCTCTCATTGTAAAATGAGAGAGTGTAGTGGGCTAAATAATGCCCCCCCCCCAAGATATCCATGCCCTAATCCCCATAACCTGGGAATTTTACCTTATTTGACAAAAGGGACTTTGCAGATATGATTAAATCAAGGATCTTGAGATGGAGAATTATCCTGGGTTATCTAGGTGGACCTAAATGTAATTGTAAGTGTCCTTATTAACAGGGAGGCAAGAGGAGGATCTGACTACATAAGAGAAGTCAGTGTGGTGACTGAAGCAGAGAGTGGAGAGGTGCAGCCACAATCCAAGGAATACCGGCAGCCAGGAAGTTGGAAGTGGCATGAAATAGCTACACCCCTGGAGCCTCCAGAAGGAACCAGTTCTGCCAACACTTGATTTGGCGCTGTAAGACCTATTGCAGATTTCTGACCTCCAGAACTATAAGAAAATACATTTCTTCTGTTTGATGCCATTAAGTTTATGGCAATTTGTTCCAATAGCGATAGGAAACTAATGCAAGGGCTTAGGCTGTATACCTGTAATAATGATAATTAAACAATAAGGTTCAAGGGCTTAGCTTGGGCCAGGCTTTCTGTAACAAGTCTCACTTTACTCCCAACTACTCACCCGAAGTGGTACGTATTATTAGTCTCAGAGAACCGAGAATTAGAGAGGTTAATTAAAATTAAACAAGTAAATGGAGGGCCGGGATCTAACCTCAGCCCCAGCCGCTTACTAAGGATCCATGAGACACTGCCTGGTTTCATAGGAGCAGGTTCTTGACATTTTTTGCTTTGTACTTTTAAGAGAAAAAATTCATGACTTACATAAGCCATCCAATTTCTACTTCCCAGCTGAACTCTTAAATATCAGTGTGTGTATGTGCAAAATATCTTTTTCTCAGGACATGACACCTCCATTCCTTAGATTATAAGTTAAAATTACTTTTAGCCTATGAAAATCCAGTTTTAGTAAATAAGAACTCACTCACTGGGAAACGAATGTCTAGCCCTTAGGTTAAATAAAAATAAAAATGTTAATAAAAATTATCCCAAACTTGAAAATATGGTAAAGGATAACACAGTGTGTCCTTATAATGTCTTACTGCAGCATTCTTGAATAAGCCCATCTAAGGATGGTTTCATTCTCTTCGCTAGTGGTTCTCAAACTTTCTGGTCTTAAACTTTTTGAAAACTTTTTACTACATAAGTTATGCTTACTGACATTTCCCATCCCAGAGGTTAAAAATAAAAACATTAAAAATGTGTATTAATTCATTTAAACAAGCCATTACACGTTAATACAAGTCATATTTTTATGAAAAAAATATATGCTTCCCCAAACAAAATAATTTACTGAGAAGGGTGGGACTGTTTTGTATTTTTGCAAATATCTTTAGTGTCTGGCTTAGAGAAGACCTCTGGATTCTCATCTGTGCCTCTGCATTCAGTCTGGTGTGATCTGCTGGTCTGGCTGGAGTCTGGGAAGAAAATTCTGCCTCACGGGGATACACAGTTTGAAAAGGGGGAGCAAGGGAGAGGCAGAATTTAATAGCCTTTCCAGATAACTATGGGTATTCTCCTCTGATACTGCACCCAACTTGGCTAGTGACAGATTCTTAAAGATTAATGACAATATGGAACCTGAGATATCAATGAGCTTTTTGAACTTGGTTCCATTAACATCCGTTAGCTACCTCACACTTTAAATGAATGTTTTACCCACGCATGGATTTCGTGTCATTGTGCATTGATCTTTTGGAAAATGTTGGTTCACTGAGCTGTGCAAATGTTCCCGATGTTAATCTCGCTCATGGCGCCAGGGCAAAGAGTTTCAAAATTCTGACTTTCACCTAAAAATGTGAATTTTGTCACTGCCACAAATTCTGCCAGTAAATTTTTTTGAAGTGCCAGATTTGCTTCATTCATTTTTGGGAAACAATTTGCTAAATACCCAAGGCTGAATAACCATAGTTTGTCAGTCAGTAATTGCTATTATTTTTTTTAAGCAAAAATGGTGTTCCTTGGAAACAGTGGCAAGTTCAGCTCCTCACTCAAATAACAGCCTGATTGCTTTTCCCCTGGGTAACCATGCACTTTGGTGTGCAAAAGAAGCATTTTACGTGATCTATGATTTCCATTTCTCTGCATGGAATGTTCGAAAGAGATGTACTCAAAGTCAAGGTTTAATACAATTAATACTTTTTTTTCTGCTTCATCAAGGACATTATTAAGTGAAACAGATGATTTTCGCAGCCAGTACATGAGGTAAAGGACACACCGATCTCCCCACCCCCAGAGCAGTTTGGGCTCCAGACTTTGGTTTGCACCAAGCTGCCACATTTTCGCCCACATTGCTTTTACCTCACCATAAAAATGAACAAATAAAAATGGTGCAAGGGCAAACAGCACCTTAGTGCTATTGTGAAAGCAAGTTTGACATCATGTATTCTCTGAAAGGGTTTCAGATTCCCCATGGGTCCATGCACCACACTTTGAAAAGCTCCCTTCTAAGACACCTTCTAGTTCTGGGAATCCATGACCCTTACCCAACACCAAATTTCCTAGACGACTTTATCTAAACCTGTCATCGTGGTGCCACAGAGAAAAGAGTAGCCCCCCTATTCCTTCATTCCACTTAGATTCTGAATCAAGAGATGTGAAGTATGACTGGAGGTGGGCAGAAGGCTGTAATTCACATGTAAGCATCCAGCTGAGTCCACTGGACAGCATCCTGTGTCCCCCTGGGTGACAGAATATGAAGGAACTGCCTGTGTCAGCGTTCCCGTCGAGTGTCTAAGACCCTTCAAGTCCTTCCTGGGCACGGTGTTCAGGAAACCTCCTCCTTTCTGCAAAGCTGTTTATCTCTTTCCCCAATTAATTCCTTCTGACATCTAACATTAGACATTAAGCAGTGATTTCTGGTCTAGGTCAGCCACTCCATAACTATTTATAATCCTGCAGGAAATCATTACTCTTTGCATTTCAAGATGATTGATTGAAAAATATAATTATGGCAGGTCATGGAAACAGAATTTCAAAGGGTGGTTTGGGGACAGAGTGACCTGGTAAATAATTATTTTCTCTTGTGCCTAGCTCTCTAACCACATGGAAGCCTTTATCACTGTCTTCCTGATGAGTGGCTTTTAGGAATTAGCTGGGATTCAGAGAATTGGGGGAGTGGGACGGTGATGAGATTTGCATCAAGGCACAAGGTTTTCAGGGTGTTAATAAATATAAACGTATGCTATGAGGACAGAAATGTGGCTGCAGAGCACAGGGGGACATTTAGAAGTCTGCAAAGAATCTCTGAAATAAATGTCAGCGTAGAGACTGTTTGGGGTTTGGTAGCAGGGTGAAATTGATGAGATTTCAGCACAGTAAATACAACTGATCTCAGCCCTCGGCCTCTGAAGCCGTCAGGGGGCATTCTCTGTGACCTTGAGGATTTTGTCAAATCGGTACAGAGGTAAAAAGGTCTCTCAAAGAAAACTGTGTAACAAGTCACTGTGCTGGCTGAAAATTTCTATGTCCCCATTCTCCCTGTCAATTAGTCTCTTCTCTAGTTAACGAACATTATTGTTTTTACATCTACCCTCTGTCTAACTCTGAGCAGGGCACTAGGGAGAATATGAAAATTATTAACATAAAACCCTTTATTTCAAGGTTTTTAATTTTTTGAAGGAAATAAGAATTATGCACAAAATAATTATAAAAACAATGCATGCAGTAATGGAAAGCATGGCTCTTTCGCTTCCTAACTGTGTGACATTAGACGAGTTGTTTAAGCTTTCCGAACTTCAGTTTCCCTGTCTGTAATGTGGGGATAATCCTCGTACGTCCTGCACAGGGCTGTTTTGGACATTAAATGAATAAAGATTCTTGTACAGAGCCTGTACTTAGCATTCCAAATATTTGGGTCAATTACAAGAATTATCATTTTTGAGTGTCTTTCCCTCCTCACAATAACCAGGGAGGCACAAATTTAGTCTACTCCCTTTACAAATTACAGAACCTAAAGCTCAGGAAAATAAAATAACTCACTATAGCATGATACTCTTCAGATGAGAATCATTTCAAAAGAGAAGAAGAAGGGACAGGCATTGAAAAGATATGGTCATTAATAGTTGTGGTAGCTGGTCTCCAAAATGGCCCCCTAGGGAACCACAGTATTTGTGTCCTTGTGTAGTCCCCTTACTGAATAAATGTGGTATAAATGATGCTACATGACATCGGAGGCGGGTAAAAGGAGACCAGCAGCTTCCACTTGGCTCCTTTGAGATGTTTGCTTGCTCCGAAGATGCTCCATCTTGGAGCTCAGCCGCCATGTTGCTTAAGTGCCTAAGCCCAGGAGGCTGCCCCAGCCAAGCTCAATGCCAACAACCCATACCAGCTGATAGTCTTGTGCATACACCACTCTGAATTTTATCCAAAGTCAAGCCTCAAGAAGACTACAGCCCAGATGATATTTGACTACAACTGCCTTTGAGAAATCCAAGTGAGAACTGCCCAGCCAACAGGGCAGGGGGCGGGGGGCGCATTTCACCTAGCATGTAAAAAGATACAAGGGAATCTTTCTCTCAACCTAACAATAAGGAAAAACCAGATGATCTGAACAATCATGTTTCCTGGAGCACGTTGAAGAGCTAAAGTTACAAGACAACTAGGTTAACTCAATTCCAAAGGTCGACAAGCCCCTCCAAGAAGGGATATCATCTCTAAAGGATCTACTACACACAAGGAACTTTGAATATTTTTTAACATTATTTATCTCCAATTCATACAAAACTAAAAGTTAGATATCACTGTCCCATTTTGCACATGGGAAAGCCAAGGTCAAGTACAGAGTAGTGGCTACATCATAGGCTCTGTAGTCAGACTACTTGGGTTTGATTCCCAGGTCTGCTACTTACTCTGTGACTGTGGGCAAATCTTCTCTGTGCCTCAGTCAAACCTTCTATTAGATGGGGATAATAATGGTACTTTTAATAAATGAGAGAGTGAAAGTATGACATTTGGCAATGTGCATGGCATAGAATAAGCCCTTAATGAATATGACCCGTATTTATTAAGTTACTTTACCCAAACCACACAGTGAAAATGTCTGACTCCAAAGTTTGCATTCTTTCCAAAGAATTATTGTTTGTGGTTGTGAAAATTATTTTCATGATATATTAACAAATTTAAATAACATAAGTTCAACAGAACTAGTATGAACTCGAATAGACTTCCCTCACTTGCCATGATCCCCTCAAGGCAGCATAGCCTGGGATGACCAGATGTTTGTTGAATGTCTTTCTTAGGTTCTCCACCCTCCCTCCCCTTTTTTGTAGTCCCAGTTCACTGAGATTTCCTCTTTGATGAATCTCATTCCATTATGTTAAATTTAGGTAACTAAGGATCTTCAAAATATAATATATATTGTATTTGCTGTGTGAATTTAAGAATATCAAAGCAAAACAAGTTTCCTGGATATGTTTATAAATCAATCTCTCTTTGGGCTTTTTGTGTAATATATCTTATAAAAGAGATAAAAAGATATCAATGGATGAATGGGTAAGTAAAATGTGGGTGTATATACAATAGAATATTATTCAATCTTAAAAAGGAAGGAAATTCTGGCACATGTTACAACATCGATGAACCTTGAAGACGTTATGCTAAGTTAAATAAGCCAGTCACTAAAGGACAAATGTTATATGATTCCCCTTAATGAGGTACTTAGAATTGTCAAACTCATAGAGACAGACAATAGAGTGGTGAGTGCCAAGGGCTGGAGGGAGGAGAGCAAGGGAAGTTAGTGTTTAATGGGTACGCACGTTCAGTTGTGCAGGATAAAAAGAGTTATGGGAATGGACAGTTGTGGAGGTACTTAATGCCACTGAACTGTGCACTTCAATATAGTTTAAATGGTAAATATTATGTTCTGCATATTTTATCGCAGTGAAAATGTTTTTCAAAGAAGGAGAATATATGAAATTTGGAGGAGACTAAAGACACTATAACAATAATGTAGCATAAAATATTTGTGAGTTTCTTGTTCTGAGTCATGGTTGGAATGGGTCATGTGTGAGTCCATCCATCCTGGATGCTAAGAGAAAATAAAATCTAAATTTGGGGCACCTGGGTGGCTCACTTGGTTGAGCATCTGACTCTTGATTTCAGCTCAGGTCATGATCTCACAGTTCTTGAGTTCAAGTTCCACATCAGACTGTGTGCTGACAGCGCAGAGTCTGCTTGGGATTCTCCCTCTCTCCCTCGCTTTCTTCCCCTCCCCTGCTCGTATTCTGCCTCTCTCTCAAAATAAATAAACTTAAAAAAATAAAATAAAATCTAAATTCCTCAAGCTTCATTTCTCTCAACACTATGAGGCCATAGCTATTGGGAAATGGACTCCAGGAATTATAACACCTGTCACTGAGGGCTAGAAAAGAAACAAGATAATCAGTTGTCAAGAGTATTTTGATGGAGTGATTTCTAAGGGAGAAAATCTAAGCTTCCTAAACAGAGGAGGCAAACGGGGAGCAGTCAGCTGCATTGAAGCTCATTGAAGGTCTCTGTGTAGCTAGCACTAAACCAGGCACTGCTGTGAAACACAGACTATAAGGTAGTATTCTTTACTGAAGGAGCTACGATCAAGTCAGAAGACATGACCAGTATCATGTAAGCAGAACCCATTCAATGCTAAGTTGTATGGACTTACCATACACTTCACAAGAGATCAGGATGTGTGGAGGTCTTGTATTGAACCAACTTGGCTACACTGGAACTGTGTTTCCCAGAATTCCCTTCCCTGCATGGTTCTGAATTAGCACTGGTCACAGGAAGAGTCTGCAATATTTGAAAGCAGTCATTATCCTCTGAAGGTCCTAGTGGACCAGTATTGCATGCTGGTGCCTGTAAAGAATGCCAGCTGACCTGCGGGCTCTCGTTGGTGGGGGTGGCAGCCAGCCCACAGCTCTTCAGGCCCCAGTGGATCACCTCCTCTGGGATCTGTGAGTCTGGAAAAGGACGATGTGTAGCTCTGTAGCAAAGAGCACCAGCTTCTGGAGGTTGCCCTCATCATCCAAATTAGAGGCAGCAAGAGAAAGATGGGGGTTCCAACCTGTCCTTGCGGGTTCTGGTTTGTCACTGTGTGCCCCAAACAGTCCTCACTCTTCTCCACCATTCATCTTTTCTTCCTAACTGCTGGCCTTGCTAGAGAAACTCCAAGCCCAGCACCAGGAGTAGAAGCAAATCTTACGTAGTCTTCTTCACCACCTCCCAGAACTGCCCAAGGTCTAACTAATGTCTCTGGGGCATCCCTTACTCTGTATGACCCATGGTGGTTCTGCTGGCCTAGTAGAACCATCACTGCTAAGGGCATGGAACAGAATAATCAGGCAAGAGAAGGTATGTGAGCTCAGCCCTAAAAGCTTCGGTTTTTAAATCATTAACATGCCAGCCACTTTCTAATGCTACTTTCCAAACACCCATTCATGCCTCAAGTGTTCTGTCACAGGCCTGTGTGATTTCCAGCTCAGGACATACTAACCCCTAAGATACACTCCTGAGCTAGTCTCAGTTAACCTCTTCTTCAGTCTACCCGATGCCTATAGCTTTATGATTGATAAACCAGCAGAGGCTATAAAACCCAAGAGAAAAGCAGGGGAAGGTTTGAAGCAATTACATTCACATAGATTAACACAATCATCATGATGATATTTGGGCTTTAAAGTTGAGAACTGAGAATGCTTTCTGGCTCCACACTTTCTAATCATTGGGCTTTAGCCAAGTTGCTTAACTTTTCTGAGTCTCAGTTTCCTCGTCAGTAAAATAGGAGAATAACCCCTTCGTTACCAGTTTTCTGTGAAGATAAAATAAAAACGTGTATAAAATACTTGCTACACTGTTTTTAAGTGCTTATTACTGTACCAAATATGTGTATGTGTACACATGCATGCATGCATGGGGGCACGTCTGCATACACACACACACATACAAACTCACTATCAAGATTGAAGGGTTCCATTATTTTGATCATTGTGCCTTATCTCCAGTAACTGGGATGCTTGTCTATAATGAATAAATGAATGGATGGATGGATGGATGGATGGATAGATGAATAGATGGTGATATTTGCTTTGCTAAGGATTTCCAGAATAGAAGGGCCACTGGGAAAGAAATGGACCTGAACATGATGACTTTGAAACAGATGTTAACTCAAGGACATGCCTACAAGAGAAATCACTCAAGATTGCCACAGCATCAGGCTCTGCCAGGTTTTGTCCTTGCTTCCCCAGGATCTGTTCTTCAAGCACCATGCTGTTCTGTGTTTCCCTCACAGACTCTTAGAGTCCTTAAATCCCTTTGATGACCATGTCATTAGATCTTTGAAATAGCCCACTAAGGCAGGAAACATGAATATTAGTGTCTCCATCTTACCATCAACGAAAGGAGTTTTAGAGAGGCTGAGCTGCCTGTTCTGATATCTAACGAAAGGCTGGTTCCATCATGAGCCATGGCTGGACCAATGTCACTGAGCAGAGATGCAAAGCAGGACCACAGCTGCCAGGAGAAGAGCTGCTTTTCCGTTACAGCAAAATTATGGAGAGTGTATCTTGGTCTTACGTAATGAATGCGACACTTCCACAGGGGAGCCAGGGCTCCAGTTCTAGTCCTGCGTTTTCCAGCCTCCATTTGGCATGGAGAAGGGGAGATACTTGGACGTCACAGTCAAATAGATCAGAGTTTGACTCCCAGCTCTACCACTGTCTGTAGAACCATAGGCAAGTTACTTAATCTCTTTTTAAAATTTTTTTTCTTCATTTATTCATTTTTGAGAGAGAGACAGAGTGTGGGTGGGGGGAGAGGCAGAGAGAGGGAGACACAGAATCTGAAGCAGGCTCCAGGCTCCAAGCTGTTAGCACAGACCCCGACGCAAGGCTCAAACTCACACACTGCGAGATCATGACCTGAGCTGAAGTCGACGCTCAACTGACTGAGCCACCCAGGTGCCCCTATATAATCTCTTCGAGTGACAATTTTTCAATAATTCTACAAAATTGAGATAATATCCAGTCTTGAGGCTTCACTGATATAACCTAGCAAAGTAGCTGGAATCTAGCAGAGGTTCAATCAGTGATAATCCCCTATTCTCCCTTCTCTACACGCTTCTACCATAGTGGAGTAAAGAGAAACATAGCACAGCAGTCAAGAACATGAACTATGGAGCCAGCCCGCCTGGGTTTAAATTCGAGCCCTGCCATCTATTGGCTGTGTGACCTTGGGAAAATTACTTAATCTCTCTGTGCCTCCGTTTGCTCTTCGGCAAAATGAAGACAATAATAGTACCTACCTCTTAGGGTTGTTATGAAGGTTAAGATAGTTAATATTTGTAAAGTGCTTAGAATACCTACTGGCATACATAGTTGCTACATATGTTTTCTTTTTTAAATAAAAAATAATCATCTTCATGGAACTTTTCTGGAAAGAAGAGCTGTGAAGATATCTTTTTTAATTCAGAAGAATCAGACAAAGGGAGCGAAATGCTAAAACATCCCCCTGAAGCATCAAAATGCTCTGAGCCCTTACAATCTCACAGGCACTGTATAAGGCAGAAAATGATGACATCAGAGTCATTCAGTCAGTAAACACGTGTCACATGTCGACTGTGCAGCAGGCACTTTGCTAAGCACTCTAGATAGGATAGTGGACAACACAACCAGGCCCAATGCCTTCACAGAGTTACCACTAAGGGGAAGGAAAGTGGAAATTTTAGGGGAAAAAATCGATAAGATAATTACAGCTCTTACTAAGGGCTTAAAAGA
This sequence comes from Cryptoprocta ferox, assembly GCA_028646485.1. Taxonomy (NCBI): domain Eukaryota; kingdom Metazoa; phylum Chordata; class Mammalia; order Carnivora; family Eupleridae; genus Cryptoprocta; species Cryptoprocta ferox. The sequence continues at coordinate 15,456,766 of CM053569.1, read as the reverse complement.
AAGATAGACTTTCTGTGATCAAGGACAATGGCAGGAAGGGGATGTTTAGAGGGAGGAGAGTCAGGGAAGGCTTCTCCAAGGAGGTGTCATGTGAGCTGAGATGGAAGGGCTGTGAAGGTTCTGCCCACAGAGTGCAAATCAAGTCAATCTAGGGGGGCTAGGAGCACTTGGCAGGAGCATAAACAGAGAGATTCTCATGGCTCTACCTCACAGGATTGTTCTGAGGAACAAATATAATGAGCTGTGAGAAACACCGGGCACAGGTACACAGTCAGGGCTGGGCATCCTTACTGTCCCCTGGTAAGGGCATCACTTCAGAGGAGCAGGGCTTCTGCGTAGTCATATGGAGTGCTCTTCCAGGCCCATGTCTGCTTCCCCAGGTAGCCTCCATTCAGGAATTAATTCACTCAAATCAACATACCTTTACTAAGTGAATTTATTTATGAGGCACATTCAAGGTACATTATGATAAAAGACACAAATACAATCCTACATCTGCTCTCCAGGGACTTACAGACTGAAAGAGGAAACAGATACCTACAAATTGGAAAGCAATGAGCCCAGGACCAGAGAGGGTAACATGGGTCCACTGCAGAGCACGTGATGGGGTGGCCCACAGTTCCTCACCAGAGAGGAAATGGAACAGAGGGTCAGGGAAAGTCTGGCTACCTGGGGAGGGGGTCTCTCGGCATCCAATGAGCTTTCAGTTTGCCAGCATGCTGGATTGATCAGTGAACGTAACACCTGCCTGGCTTGTAACACAAGGCCCATGGGCAAGCCCCAGAGCAGGCGTGAGCTGAAGGAAGAGGGGTCCAGACACTCAAGATGGGCAACTGCCATGCGACAGGCTCTGGAACACCGGGGCGGGAGCAGGGGTAACCAAGACACCACCACTCTTGCTTTGCCCAGGAGGTAACCTTGGTCCAAAGGCACCAAATGCATTCCAACTTCCAGTCCTCTGCTGACCAGTCCATGCCTAGGGTTTCCATCTTGTTCCCCACTTCCAGATTCAGTGCCCTGCTCCCGAGTTCAGTTCTGTTTCCCTGCATATCACAGCCCATGGCCATCACCACCACCCACTCCAAAAACGGTTACAGCATGTGTCTGCAGGACTCAGCTCCTTCTTCAATCAGACCATAATGTATTAAGCTCTTGTTGCATACAGAACTCGGTGTTAAGTGCTGGAGGTAGAACTTACACAGTATACAGGGTGCCAAGGAGATACAGGCGGACCTGTCCCCTCAACACAAGGTAGGTTTGAGCCGGCACCGACATAGATGCACATAAAGGGAACAGGATTTCATACTTATCATGCCTCCGATCTTCCTACACTGTGTGGCAAAGTTCTTCATTCATTTACATGTTCATTGAAAGAAATATGTACCAAGGGCACTATTTCAGGTGATTAAGATACTTGAGTGAACAAGATAGACACAAATCCATCAGTGGGGGCATATTTTCACGAGGGCAGGACAGAGCTAAGGAAAGAACCGTGTAGATAAATATAGCTCATAGCACGTGTTTGAAGGAGCAATTCAATGCAAAGGCCCTGAGGTGAGTGTGTACCTGAGCCCCTGCAGAGGCCAGAGTGGCTGCAGCCACGTGAGGCATGGGAGAGCAGGAGAGAAGGAGGACTGAGGGCTAATAAGGGGCCATGATCTAGGAGAATTCAGGAGCCATATTAACTCACATTTAGGAGGCCGTTGTGATACCGCAGGAGAGATGGTGATGGCTTTACCCAGGTGGGAAGCAGAGAAATACCTTTAAATTCCATCCCCCACTCCCACCCCGTGCTCAGGACCACCAGCTGGTGGGTGTGGGATGAAAAACAAAAACAAAAACTGATTGGATTGAACTAAAACAAAAAAGAGCCCTTTGGATCTGAGCTCCCGCCAAGTGCCAGGTCTCACTGCATCACAGAGGACAGACACACTAAGTGAGGCCCTGCAACCTGCCCTTATCAGGCATGCTCGGGACGGTGCTGACCCGGCTGCAGTTTTCTCATGAAGAGCTCAAGGGCAAGTTCATGGAGCATGAGCCCGCAGACTCCTTGGCCGGAGCTGAGAGCTGCGAGAAAGAAGCCTGTGTGCCGGGTAAAGCAGCGAGAATGGAAATGTCCCTGTACTTCCATTATGTCACGGACTTTTAATGTATCAAAGTGACCTCAGAATTAAGAGAGTCTTCTGAAGGCCCATCCGCCACCTTCCCAGTTTGCCGTCCTCGGAAGGTCTGTCCTGGATTTCAGTCCGGAAACCTGGTAAAGAGAGGCTCACAGAACTTAAAAGAGCAAAAAGTGATGATTCAGGGGCCAGGCCCAGCTTGTCAGATCTGGTGTGCACTGGGATGCAAAAGGGGGGGACGTGTGAGCATAGTGAGAGAGAGATCAATGTCCCACGGACTGAATCCCCTTGCTCTGCCCGAGCTCTACTCCCCGCACCGAGCTACGGAGTCATCCAAAGTATCAGGTAATCTTTAAGATCATTCCGACTCTTCCCCGTGAGACACCAGCACGGTGAGGGGCCCCTTCTGCGGATTGCTGCAGGACGTAGTCCAGGTGAGAAACTGCAGGAAAATGCAGAAAAAATCAGGATCTTAGTGAGTTTCACTGCCCTGACCCCTCTGTTGATAGGAATGTCCCATCCCTACACTCACTGTCACATCAGCCTGTGTCTAAATCCATTCCGGCTGTGATAACAAAACACCACAGGCTGGGTGGCTTATGAAGAACGGAAATTCATTTCTGAGTGAAGGAATAAATATTTCATCAGCTTAAGTCAGCCTGTGCACGGGAACAGCCCTGGAACCCCACCCGGAGTCCATTACTAGTCAAAGAAAAACCTTAACCATCCACACACTTTTCCTTAACCTTACCTTAACTTTAAACTTTCCAGTTTCAGAGCACTAAGGATGCATTCCCTGATCTGATCCTCACAGCAAATCTGCGACATAACTATTATCGTTTCAGTTTTACAGGCGAGAAAACTGAGACTCGTAAGCTTTCAGGGATAGCCTCAAGATCATACAACTGATAAGTAGCAAAACTGGCCCTCGGATGGCCAAGTTCAAGTTCAGGGTTTATTCTGTGCTTGAGGAACACTTTAAAAGAAAGGTTCTTACTTCTACCTAGATCCTTTTCTAATTTAAGTATCTATATCTCCTAAGACAGGGTCCGATGTAATCTCTTTACTCTGGAAAAAGAAGTGTGGCCCAGTAAAAAGGGATTGGGCTGGAGTCCAGACCACAGCTATAGGAACTAGTTATGTAACCTTGGACAGGTCCTGGCATCTCTCCACTGGCCTCTGTTTCTACTTCTTGCAAGTGGATGGAATAATACCTGACTCGTCTGCCTCACAGTGTGCCATGAGGCTCTAATAGAAAAAGAGAAGAAAAGTGCCCCAGACACAGAAGCTCAACATTACAGAGAGGGCCAGGGCTCCTGTGTCCTTGCATCCTGGCCCCCAGCTGCTCGGAGAGCTGATCTTGGAGGGGCCCTAACTCCCCTCTCCCCCACCTTATTTCCATCTTACCCCATTTCCCAGATCTGGCTCTCCTGTCAGAGCCCAGATCTAGGATTAGATAGTGGGGGCAGAAACTTTGTAAGTCTACTAAAAACCACTGAATTTTAATCTTTAAATATGGTGTAGGCTTACAGCTCAATGTTTTTTAAGCAATTGCTAGCCTTAGTAAAAGGCACAAAGACCTATCGGAGACTGTGGCTGTGGTAACGTGCAGAAGACAAATTAACTGTGGGAGAATTTGAGGAAAAGGAAGAAGTCAAATGTGATTACAATTTTAGGACTGAAAATGAGGGAGGATGGTGGTCCCTTGAACAAAAAGGAGGGCAAGCAAGTCTGAGAGAGACCATAACCAATTCAGTGTAGAGTCAGTTTGAGAGTTCAGTGCCACACACAGGCATGCGTGTGTATCGGGAAGCCAGGAAATCAGGCCTGGATTTCTGGGAATGATGACTTGGGAGCTACATCATGCCATGGTTAAAGACAAGATCAGATGACGTTCGTCAAGATTTAAGAAAAGAAAAAAGAATCATCAGAGTTTTGATACCTCCAATATTCTGAGTCTCCTCTAAATGGGTGGGCTCCAATGCTTGTCAATCTATGAATTCCTCGAGTACAGTTGAATTGGTTAACGTTGTCTTTCTCCAAGCAGGGTTAAGGTTTTCTCTTCTTCAAGCACATCACCTCGAGCCCATCCAGGTTTGGTTTTAGGCTTTGTTTCTTCTGAGCTGTTGTGATCTTCCCCTCACTCCTTGACTCAAAGGGAATTGCTTTAAGGTGTAACCCTTATTCCTATCATTTGGGTCTCCTGCAGTCTTAACCGAGATCCTAGGCTGGTTTACCAAGGACCTAGGCTTTGGCAAAACTTGAACTCCATTGTTTATCTCCCTAGCACTGTTCAGTTGCTAAAACCTCTGCTGCTCTGGGCATCCTTGAATTCCACTCCTCACTGGTGCAATTTAGGAGTCATCCGATGACTTCAGGGAGTTTGTTTGCATATTTGGGGGCTCCCTTATCTGAGGCTCCCTCCTCTCCGGCGGCACCTAATGCTGTGTCCACTCCACACAGTGAGGTGATGTTTTCTTCTCAGGCTCCATCCCCCTTGCTGACAATGACAAGTAGCCTCAGGTAATGAATTGAGGGGAGTGGGGAGCTCAGCTGATTGGCTGCCTACTCTCCAGGATCCTGGGTTGCCCTCAAAGCTTTCAAGTGTATTTTAAATACTTTTCCCAGATTGCATAACAGTTTTAGGGAACCCATTAATGTAACATGTGACTCCACAAAACTAGAAATCTTCATTAAGAAAATAAAAAGGTAAATAAGGGTTGACACTTAGAAGTCTATTTTGGAGAGCCAGAAAGGGAGCGTGAGACGAAAGGAAATGCGAGAGAAGAGCAAAACCAGAGTATACAATCTTACGAAGGCCAAAAGAGAAAAAAGTGTTACAGAGTCGGCATTATCAAAAAGAAAAAAAAAGCCATGGAAAGAAGGCCAAAATAAGGACGTTGTCCTTGATAAGGAGCAGAAGGTCATGGGCGTAATATTTACTGATTGTTTATAGGCATCAAAGGGTAAGGTTTTGGGGGTGGGCGACAAGGTTTACAATCGTGTGTCTCTTCACCGAATGGTTGTGAACATTCAGCACGTGGCTGTTCATAAATTATACGATAAGGGAAAGTTCCAAATGTTTGAACGATATGCGTTTGAGAGAGGTTGGTGTAAAGCTGATAGAGAGGTCTGGTTCCGAGTGTCCTTTGCTGAAGGGCTGGGAGCTACTAATTTAGCAGAGGCCCCCTGCCAGACTATTTATACCCACCAGCAAATATGCCAGCACACGGCATTCAGCTCATGACTCGGGAAGACACATTTCATTTCAAGGATCCCAGCTCACATGTGGAAAAAAGAAGTCTGGCTTGTGCTTTATCTCTCACCCTCCTGATAACCACACAAACAGCCATACAGTGAGCACACAGCCCAAGTGACCAGGCTTTGGGTCTGTAAGCCTGTAAGAAATGTCGTTTCCTCTGCTTCACCCATCAGGCATTTTTCCTTTGCACTAAGTGAAAAGACCATCAGTGAGCTCACCTGGACCAGCCTGACAACTGGAAATTCCAAGTGCTGCAGGCTGACATCCTGGTGGTTTCTCCACCAGAGGGGAAGGAGCTTTGCCCTGCCCTACCCCTTCCCCCAGCCCCCATTCTCACCCGGCCTGTTCCCTTCTTGTAAGTATCCAGTCAGTTTCTAGCCTGCAGACAAGTCCACACAATAGCCTAACCCAACAGCACAGAGGAGTGGGGTGGGAGGGGTCCACAAGGGACCACCTGACACAACAGAGTAGCGGTGGTTTACTTAGTTAAGTGTCTTGGCCACTGGAGCTGGAGGCTGATGTTCAAATCCCAGCTTTGCCACTTTTCACCCTTGTGACCTTGAGTAAACCTTGCAGTCTCTCTGTGATACAGTTCCCTCTTAGGAAAACTAGGGATGATAAAAACACTTTCCTCGAAGAGCTGGTGTGAGGATAACGCAGTACGTGGCTTCCCCTATGAAGGCATGAGAAAGCTCATCATAAACCTTTATAAAACGCAATGTAAATGTGCAGCGTGATGTGATTACCTTTATTACTCTTACTCGTACTTCCGTTTTTAGTTAACCCTTACTTGTGTGGATTTTAGGAGACAGAACTGTTGGACTGTTCAACTCTGCGCCAGTCAGCGTCTGCACTGTGCTGGGTCAGAGGGTTAGATGTGCCCCGGAAGGATGCTCACCTGCCTGGGGGTGAGGAGCTGAAGCCCTCTAGTCACAGTGGCTGCTTGGAGGCAGGCTGCGCCCCCTGCCTACCCCCGGAAGCAGCCAGGATTAAAGAAGGGCCCCGGGTGGAGGGCCAGGCATTCAGAAACAGTGGAGGGACAAAGACAGACTCTCTGAGAAAGTCATCGCCACCCCACACAGCAGGAGAGAAGCAATTACCACCTCCATCTTGCAGCCCCGGGTGCAGTGGATGATCAATGACTCATCGCAAAGGGAACGTTTCTTTATGAAGATGCAATACATCTGCATTAGGCTGATTAAAAATGGTTCCTTGTCAGCTTCACAAGTGTGATATGAGAGAGTCTGGAATGCAAATGCACAAAGGACTTTGGAGTCTGACACACCTGTGTCCCAACCCTGGCTTCCCCAATTACCAGCTCTGTGACCTTGGGAAAGTGACTTAGCTTCTCTGGTTCTGTTACCTTGCCTATAAAATGGGAATCATAAATTTAACTCCACAGGGTGACTGCTGAGAGTCACAAGAGATGGCATATGTGAAATGCTGTGTGCATACTGTGCCAAGCTCAGAGTAAGCCAAAAAGACAATGACCATGTCTCCCTCTTCCTTCCTAAGTGAATCATTATGTCTAAGTGTACATAGGTGGACCATTCAACTGCCTGTCAACCTATTTATCCCATTGCATCTCAGGTGTATCCAGAATTCCTAGCATGGAATGATAGCTGCTCAGAACATAAAATAAAACTCTGGGGTGTCTTGCTCTATAAGGTTTCCAGTTCTATTGCTTCCATTGCCATAACTCCATCATTTTGAATTTACTGATTTAGCCATGAAAAGGATGTTCATTACTTAAAAAAAAAAAAACCAGACCTAGGTATGCTATCACAAGGTAGCAATAGGTAATTTACCTAAGGCTATTTCAATAATTTCCTAAATTTAGAAATCTGCACAAATTTCTTGTACCAAAGTCATCACATTTGTGTTTATTTTCACGTCAATGTTCCCTCCTCAGCTGGGACTATGGATGACCACTGATCTCTGTATGGTTACTGCTTAATTTAGTATTTAGCACATAAGCAGTGCTAAGGAAATCTTTTTTTTTAATTTTTTAATGTTTATTTTTGAGAGAGAGTGAGAGACAGAGTGTGAGTGGGGGAGAGACAGAGAGAGAGGGAAACACAGAATCCGAAACAGGCTGTAGGTACTGAGTCTGATGCGGGGCTCGAACTCACAAACCGGGAGATCATGACCTGAGCCGAAGTTGGGTACTTAACCAACTGAGCCACCCAGGAACCCCAGGAAATCTTTTTTAAGTGAGCTCTGAATTGAGCTGTTCTTCCTACTTAAATTTTTTTGTTGTTGTTAAATTCAATACTACTTTCTACACAATGGTTTATTATGACTCAGGATAAACAGTATTATGTCCTTCATACACCAAAAATAACATATCTGTTCACATGAACAACTCATTAATAAAAGATGCTCACCAGAGAGGTCAAAAGATCTCAGATATTTCTAAAGTATATTCCTTCCTTCTCTCTTACATGTTTCAATATAACTTTTCATGGAATCTCACTAATAATGAAAAACAAAAATAACAACAAAATAGCTATTACCACTTATTGAGTGCTTACCATGTGCCTGTGTGACGTGCTTTCGAGTGATTATCTGAATGCTTGCTGTAGCTTCATTACAGGGTCAAGGAGAAGGCAAACTGGATGCACTGGCCAGTGGAGCAGTCCCCCAAGCTCACGCAGCCATCAAGCCAACTTTCAAACCCAGAAGGTTGGCCTCTAAATCCAGGACTCTTTGCCACTGCAACCTACATGCTTCCCAGCCTGGCACGTGGGCTTCCTGGGATGCGTTCCACAGACTTCGCTCCCACCTCAGCTCTTCCCTTCTGTGCACTTTCTGCTTCAGCTGGAGGAGCTACTGTTAACATCGCCACTCAGCTCTTCCCCTACTCGGCCTCGGTTTAGGAAAGACTGCTTCCTGGAGTGCTTTCCCGCCTTCTCTGCACAGCCTAGCTCATCACCCTTTAAGACCCAAGCCAAACCGTGTCGCTTCCAGAAAACTTTCCCTGATACCCTCTGCCCACCATTACCACCCCCGGTTCCCCCAACAGGGGTCTTCTCTCCCTTCTCTGAAAGGCCAGAGCATTTTCTCAGCACTTCCAGTGGGCACTTCATACCTTATCCCTGGTAGTTCCGATTTGTGTGCCAAGGTCCCAGCTCTCCCTACTGGACACTGCTCACCTTGGAGGCAGATTCAGGTCTGGGTTCACACAGCATCCGGTACAGGAGATGGTGGGAGAAATCCCCTCCCGTGACGGCCCCATGACTGGGTGTCTTTGTGTGACAAGCTAAGTCATACAGATGCCCCCCCCCCACTTCTCTCTCACACACACCCCACCCAACTTAATTGATTTAATGGGACTTTTGTGGGACTCATCAATGAGGCATGAAATGGACCCACCTGCCAATTGGAGTCACCCAATTAATCAAAGGGCTAGCGAGAAATGAAAATGCTGGATAAGATCAAAATAAATAATTGCCAAAATTAGCCACCATCTGTGTCTTCTTGTCAACAAACAGAGCCTCATCTTCCTCTCACTCCCTGCCTGCTCAGACTGCACAATGAGGTCTCAACTGAAAGGCATGAGCAAGGAACTGAGAGCCTTCAGGAGATAGGATGTTCCCCTGCACTTACTTGGGGGAAATTCCAGCGACCCAGCTGGTGTTTATTAGGCACCTACCACATACATGACACTCTGCTGAGCACTGGAGATATAGTGGTGACAAAGGCTTTTCTGTCCATGAGCTGAGCAGGTGAGTAGGCTCATAAACAGATGGGAAGAGCAAAGACTGGCATCTCCTTGGTCATGTGGCCCAGGGAGACCCTATCCCTGCTTTCAGCTTTGGTGTCTTCACCTGTGAGATGAGCCGATGCCAGGTTGGGGAGGAGGAAGTGACATAAAGCATTGACATAAAGTCCTGGTTTGCGCTATGTGCTTCACAACTGATCCCAGGAGCTGAGCCAAGGTGTAATCCCTCCCTCCATACAAACGCTGTTGGTGAGTGGAGGATTAACTATATAGTTCAGGCAAACAAGCCCATGACAGAGACCTCACGTAACTGCCGTCCACAAGAAAAACTGAGCTAAATAATTTTCTTTTCTTCATATTTTCCTGGTGACATGCATCATTTCCCATGAGCCTCAGATGGTATGCCCCTGCCTCCCCCAAATTAAAATGTCTTCAAAAGTATCTAAGATCCACGTCTTAATTTCCCCATGTCTGAAGTGGAAAGGATAATATCCACCTTCTAGTGTCCTTATGACAAAAAATGAGATAACTCATATATCTATTCAATAAATGTTTAGTGAATGCCTGTGATGTGCCAGTACTGTTCTAGCTTCTGGGGTCACAGCAGTAAACAAAACAGATTTTTTTAAAAAACGCTGTCCCTCTAGTGGGCAAGGCAAGGTAACAAATATCGACATAAATTATACAGTATGTCAGAAGGTGAAATGCATGCAAAGCATTTGGTACAAAACATGACTTATAATGAATGCTCAGGTTTATTGTTATGGAAAGAACTATCAGCACCATGAGTAATTTACCCAAAAAAGTCAGCTTCTTCAAGGTCAGACCCAAAGACATGTTGTGGGTAAGAAGCAGAGGAGGATCTTAGTCCCCACAATCATTTAACACTATGTCATCCATTAGAAGAAAATATTCCTGAGGATATCAGTGTTTGGAAGAGTCAACAGTGTTTTTTTCTGTATACTTGAGAACAGCAATGAAACCATTTTCATGCTCAGTCACCCCTGTTTCCAATTTACACCTTTATTTGACTCAGTGGTCCAAATATCTCCAAGACTTGCTTGTATGAAAAATGAAATTATGTTGGCAAAATGTATATATTCTGTGGCCTTCTGCTTCCTAGTGCAGAAATAAATGATTCAACTTAGGTGTTAGTCTTTGTCCTTGGGACATGATTCAGTGTAAATGCTCAGAGGCAGCTGACCAAAACCAGGACATCTACCCATGGAACAAAGTAACAGACTTTAATTCTGCACCTGAAAAAGCCAAGAGTTAGCATAGACACTTCCAAGGAACAAGCCTCAAGGGAGGGAAAATAAGGGTACTTGACCATGAGCTCCAATCATCAGATGAAAAGCATAAAGAAGGGACGTGCTTTCCACCTCTACTCCCAATCACCAGCATCCCAGAAACCACGGTGGGTGGTGCTTTGGGCAGTAATGCAGCAAAGCTCTGACTTCCCTAGGGCTGAGACCATTGCTTAATACTCTTTGGCCCCCTGTCACCCAGCAGAGTGTCAGGTTCATTGTAGAAGTGCTGGTGACCGTTCATTTGCCTGTCCTGATAGTCCTACACCCTGCTCCACCCAGCTCTGCACCCTGCAAGGCTAACCTTTCTGTTCTTAATCAAAGTGCTCTCTTGCTTCCTGGCTTCTGGGTGAGTTTGCTCAATAGCGCGATTAGGGTGTTTGTTCCCTCTTTCCTTGTGGGGTGGCTGTGGGTTGATGGTGTCCCAGGAGAGGACATTTCTCCAGTCAGGTCACCTTATCCACATCTCTCTCTCTCTCTCTCTCTCTCTCTGGGCTCCAGTAATAGGTCCTCCCCTTTGCACTTCAGGCATAGAAGCAGTAACAGCCTCCCCTGGGTACTTAGCCTGAGATGCTTGCACGATCCCTTCATCAGTTTTTTTAAACACTGAATATAAAAACCAACTCATTTATTTATTTTTTTGTCTTAATATATTTATTAATGTGTTTATTGATTTCTTTGTTGATTTCAGTGTGTACTTATTTATTAATTTATTTAGAGTGCTTGAGATGGGGAGAGGGCGTGAGGTAGAGATGGAGAAAGGGAGCATGCTCTATGCTAGCACGGAGGTCGACGTGAGGCATAGTCCCAGGGCCCTGGGATCATGACCTGAGTGAAACCAAGATTCGGACATTCAACAGATGGAGCCACCCAGCTGCCATTTGCTACATGAATAATGTCGGATAACAAAACTATAGAATTAAATATGTGTTCTGACTCTTCATTCATCCAATAATTACCACCATCCTCACCATTTGGCCATGAAAGCTCACCATAGTTGTGGAGGTGAGCAGCCACACAAAACATGGAATACGTGAATAGCATCACATAAATGGGTAGCGTTGCCATATTTAAAATGCAGCATGTACCCTTCAAGGAATAGAAATGCATGCGACAAAACTCTCTCGATGTGGATTCATCCAAGTATCTAGAAGGAAGCAATCTAATGGGTCATGAATGAGGTAGAAAACTGGCATAATACACATGGTGCTCTATTTTCTCCAAGGATTACCCCATTGTGGGTCAACTGGTTGGCAAAGATCTGCTAATATTACATTGCTCTGAATAACGAATGCTTTCAAGTGGGGAGAGAGCTTTTCTGTATCTAATAACTGGAGTCATCATGAAGTAAAAAATGAAGTCAGTAAATCTAGGTACAACCCCCTGAAAATGCTTGTTGTGGTGTCAGTGGTACATGGTTCCTGAATGAATACATCTCAAAGGACTTCCAGAAATTTTAACACTTGTGACTTCCAGAGGCAGAACCTCGGAGGAAAGAATGGACCGGAGACTCCTGACCAGTGCCAAATTCATCAGGGAGGAAGGAGGCAGATCGCTATGCCGTTTTCGTGTCCGGGAGGGCGTTCTGTGACAGAGGGACAGGGTCCCTCACAAGTCCCAGGTCCGGGGCTTCGCTGCACACAGACGGGGGAGAAGAGCCGGCCGACGCATCCCTGGGAAAGCGGGCGTGGGCGACACCGGGAATGGAGGAATACCAGCCACCAACACCTTACGTGCCCTCAATGGTCACCCTCTTCCTACAACTTCACCTCTGGCCCCACCAGCCTGGGCGCACAGGGCTGGCGGGGCCAGTGGGGCCGGCGGGGCCGCTGAGGCCGCAGCTGGCGGACCGGGTGCCAGCTGGGAGCCACCAACTCATTTATTAAATGCTCCTCAAAATACCCTGTGGGAACTTGCCATTAGTTCTTTTCCAGGATCTCGACTGACAGGGAATGGGATAATAAATGTTTGAAAAATGAATTAGTTGATTAATGGGCTTAAATAGTATTATCCTATTCACATACTGATATACCATCTATAATCCAGACTGGAAAGCCAAAACATGTCTGATGATTAAAATTATCTGGAGAACTTTTAAAATAAATATTCTCAGGCATATCTCAGAGAAATCTAGAGATTGAGTCTTGAAAATGTCTGTGTATAGATTTAGAGATCTCCAGAGGAATCTGGTGATCAGGATGGCATAGAATCTCTGATCTAAAAGTCTCTCCTTGAATCCCTTACCATCCTAGAACTGGACTCTGTAAGAGACTCTCGCCACCTACACCTACACTGCTCATGGTTGGTTCCCAGAATAATTGGGTCCAGGAGAAAAAAGAACTTGTCGTCCATTATAATACTTCTTTCTTCAGTTGGGAAAGGGGAGCAGGTGAAGAAGAGACAGGAAAGAACTTTCTCTCATCAGGAGTAGCGGCTGGCTATGAATTGAATGCTGAAAGGAAAAGATTACTTTAGCTATTAGTTGAACAGTATTTCTTCCTAGAGAACATCTATTTCAAAGAATAATGTATCATAATCACTAAGAACATGATCTTGGGAATCTGCTCATTTGAGTCCTAGCTCTACTGCACAACAACTGTTTGACTGTGGGCCAGGCACACAGCCTTTCTGAGCCCCACTTTCTTCATCTATAATACTCATCTACCCATCAATTCATCTTCCAACCCTTCAACCCACCCACCTACTTACTCATCCATCTATCTACCCAACCATCCACCTCTGCACCCATCCATCCATCCATTTACCTACCTTTCCAACAAACCATCCATCCATATACCCATTCATCCATCCATTCAGATCATCCAGCCATGGTCTATGATGTTTAATGGCGCCATTAGAATGGATTATCTTTATGGTCCTTTATAGCCTGGAAGTCTGTGATTCTTTAAAAATCAATGGACAAAAGGATGATTACATCCAAAGTGAACTATAGTGTCAGCAAGCTCTCAAAGAGCTCACATCCAGTGGAGACGATCGAAAGATAAATACACATACAACTAGAGCAGAAGGCAGAAAATGAAAAGAGCCCAAGGGTGGTATGAGCAGCAGCATAAAGGGTGAGGCTGATTGAATGTAAAATGGCCTGACTGATACAGAGAAAGGCAGCCCTGTTTCTGAAATATGTTGCAGTCAGTATTGTGGATTGAGGAGCACCAAAAGCCAGAATCTACCTCGTGCAATAGTGTTGGGAGTCATTTCTGAACTCACTAAGTTATGAATCCTCCTTATGAGGTTAAGTCAGGTTTTGCACAGCCTCCCACCGTCAGATGGTGACTGATGTCTACCTCCCCACTCAATTATTTTTTGAGCACCAACCCCGCAAGGCACCTTGCTGATTGGTATTGGGAGTGACTTGTCCCCTTATCCTAAAATATGCTGATTGCACCTTGTGAAGGAACTTATTATAGGAACTTCTTCTTTTATGTTTATGGGAGCAAACATTGCATTTCCTGAGAATCCTGTTTTTCTTATACTTCCTCTTAAGCAAACAGGCTATTGACCCCTGCTCACAAAGAACTAACTTTTGCCTTGACTATGCTAAAAACATTGTCTTGTATTTAAATGCTAAAGATACCTTCCTTCCCCATATGATAAGCATCTAAGTCACCTACATCAATCACTATTGATAAAGATTATGCATGAGTCTTCTACCAATCTATGTTCTGGGAAATTTTTACATGCCAAAGAAATTTGTCATCAGAAATCATTGTCTAAGGGAAATTCCACTTCTGTTTTGTACCCCATACATTTTTTACCATAAATAAAGCTAACTTCAGGTCAGTGCAGAGATGCCTGCCTGGTTATCAGAAAGAAACTCGTGGCTCTCTCATTCCCTCCCCCTTTCGCCGACACCGTCCATCCTTCAGGGAGCCCTGGACCTGCTGGAGCTGGACTCCAGTGCAATAGGTGGTACCATCCTTCAAATTGCTACCCTCTTTTTCACAAGGGCATCTGCTTCCAAGTGGTCCCTATTAAAGGCACAAATCACCTGGGAGATCTATCAATCAGTGCCTATCTACAAGACTAGTAATCGCACCATCTGTGATTCCAGGATCTTACTTCATGAACCTGAAATCAGAGCATGTTACAAACACCCATGAGGCAAATAAAATGTCTATTTTGAAATCTGAGCTGCCTTGGAAAATCTACCTCATGTAGATGCTGTAGCCATAGAATGGCTGAGCCTGAGAGATCAGGAATTTGGTTTGGGGGAGCATGAGGAATCTGGTTTTCACCTCCATCCTGAGGGACTGCTGGGCAAAGAGCATACAATAGAGAGCAAGGGGGACCCAAATAGTAGTGAGGAACTAAAAGTCAAATGAGAGCAGGAAGAAAGAAGAGGGAACTTGGGGAATAGTAGGCAATCCTGAGAAGTCCCCCTATCTCCACCCACAATGAATTTGACTTCCTTCATAATTATTCTCCCACCTGTCTTTCAGTGAAGGTATCTTCCAGACCAGCCTGCACAAAAGGGAGGAGTCTGGAGCCCTGGGAGAGGCCTGGGGCCCCTCAGTTCCTCCCCTTTCTACCCCCCACTCTCCTCCTTCAAAGGGTCAGAACTACCTACTCCTGGGAAGTGGGTCCCCATTGAGGTAGATGTGGCCATCAGAGAGCAATACCTGAGATGCAGCTATGGAAGGAAGGAACCTCTCTGTTTCTATGAGTTTGACTATTTTAGATACTTCTCATTCCTTAATGTCCATCTCTTGAGTGATTCTTTATTCTTACAAATCAAATGATGCCATTCAGTCCTCTGGGCTCCTATTACACTTGAGTTTTACCTCTTACTTGGCATTTAATAAACTTTCCATATGTTATTTTCTTATGTATATGAATCTCTCCCTCCCCCCTCCAACCTTAGTGCAAACAGGAAAAGATAGAACTTCATCTATATGGTGTAGTTTTCATTGTTAAAACATCAGACATTACCTGGGTCTGTATTAGATTATCATTAATAAGTAAGTAACATAGAAAGCTGTGCTGTTTAAATATTTTCAAGATTTGTAGGTCTATGTTATGGATATAAGATTGAGTGGAGCAGAAGTATCTTAGTAAAATGTAAATTTCTTATTCTACTCCTAAAGTCAAACAACCAAACTAAAATAAATCAAACTAAAAGGACCTCAGAAGGCATCCAATTTAGTGCCCCCATTTTACAGACAAGATTATACAGTTTCAACTTAGTTGCCCCTCCAGTTACTAAGCTGCAAATATAGTGATAGTTCTGGACACTTCCCTCCTAACCCCTGCTCCAAGATCCAGTCAGTGGAGCCCAGGGCACATTTGGGGCATGACAGAACACCAGATTCTTATCAAACCCAGAAGATGGTGGTAACTCCTCCTCTTTCCTTTTTGCCCCTCCAGGAAGAAGATTCTCAACTCTTACAGACTTGCATTTTTTACTTCTTTGTCCAAATCAGTCATCTTAAGAAAAGGGGAAAGGAAACCACTTGTCACTTCTGGGATTAGTTACACACACAAGTTCAGTGTTAAACCAAATCACAGACACCCAACTCCTTCCCATCTTCTTTAAAGATGAATGGGAAGGGAGAGATGGTGAGTGTCCACCCTAGAAGAACTCATCAGGAAGGTCATCAGGAGGAGAGGAGAGTACCTGCCCAGCATGTCACCTCGAAGCACTGGGTCACTGTTCTGAAAGGTTAAAACCAATGACAGACGTTCGGGTTGGGGATGGCATAGGGGAGACATGGGGAGAGCAGGATTAATATTGCAGCAAATATAGCCAGAGCCCCATGGGAAAGTCCAGTCCAGCCGTGGATGCTCAAATCCACTAGCCTCAATTCCGGGAGCAAATATTTTCAAACCTGGCATTGTCACTGAGAGGTGAAAAAGCCAAGCTTCTATTCTGTTTGTTCACAGACTGAAACCCAGGATGTCTAATGAGAAAGACAAATTGATTTGCACAGTCTTTGCTCATCTGCCGTAGTTTTATTAGGTTCTCATGACTGGGACATAGGATGCCCATTTAAGAGCTCGGGCATTGAAGCCCAGACTTCCCTACTTGAGGCAGGTGGTTAGGGCAGATCATGGACTCAAATCCAAGCCTTCTGCCTCACTGGTTTAGGAATCTTTCTCTACAGTGAGAAACAAGGTGTCACAAAGCCAGCAGGTCCTTCAGAGGGGACAGTACAGTATTCCCAGCACACCAACAGTAGCCGTGCAAACACACCCACAAACAATCTCAGCTGGGAAGAGGAGTGGTGGGGATCTCTCCTGGTGGATATCTCCCCTCAATGCCCCCTGGGTGTCACCTTTCTCCTACTCAGCTTCTTGTGGCCACCCCAATATTATCCTCCTTTCCCTTCAAACTCAGTCCCAAGTGGGCCAACAAGCCTTTTCTTCTTTCCCCAAAGCAGAACTGAGACAGCCAGACATTTCCAGATAGGATGGTTATAAATAGTAGCCATAGAATTGTGACCCACAATGAAAACATTATTGCAACTGCCACACTTCCAAAGGAGAAGTTTCGGACACTGACAGAACTACAGACTTGACCCCAGAAGTCCAGAGCTTCTTCTTAGGCACTTGGTTAGCTTGTCTCCAGGTCAGTCATCAGTCAGTGCCCAACCTCTGATATGATCAGTACCTGCACCTGGGAAGTGAGACCACCACCCCCAGAACCTCTGCTTTCGAAAATCAGAGAAAAATGCACCAGATAAGACACAGCTGAGACATCTTCAAATCTGATCAAATCTAGGCCGGTTGCTTTTGTTGGTTTGTGTTTGCTTTTCTCCTTAATCATCACTCCTGGACACAATTCATCATATGGATCGGGAAACGTGTCAGAACCTCAGCAGAGACCTTACAGAGGAGAGAGAACTTGATGATTTTAAGGAGAGGCTGGCATGCAACAAGATCTCTTTCTCCTGCACTTGCAGCCCTCCAAGCCAAGGCAAACCATTTGATGCACTCCAAATCTTGGTTTGAAAAGGCCCACATCCACCTGTCGGGTTTACCTGCCAGCAGCAGATGGCAGCCTCGAGCCTCCTTCCCCTTCACTAAGGGGCGTGAAGCGAGTGGATCAGGATTTCTGAAATTGCAGGGGGGTGGCCTGGATGAGGAGGTCTTTCAAAGACCTCCAGAAGGTCTGCCCTTCAATGGGTTAACCTAAAAAGGTCTTATTCCTTGTCCAGGTACATGTTTGCTGGAACCACATGCCCTCCTTCCCTCCTGCCCCCATCAGCCTTCATCGACTCCAGATCCCAGTGTGTAACTCTCCGTACTGGAGACTCTCCTCCTATGAACGCTCCTAGCACTTGGACCCCGAAGGGACCCAGATTAGAAAGGGTAGGAGAGCTCAATAAACCTTTATTTGCTGGCTCTTTGAATGAATGAATTGGAGTCTAAAATCTTGT
This sequence comes from Cryptoprocta ferox, assembly GCA_028646485.1. Lineage (NCBI taxonomy): Eukaryota > Metazoa > Chordata > Mammalia > Carnivora > Eupleridae > Cryptoprocta > Cryptoprocta ferox. Next base: position 15,438,956 of record CM053569.1, on the reverse strand, counting down.
CAGTTCCCGAATCTATCATTATGAATTTAACAGGTACCCAGGAAAGAGTTTAATCAAGCAATCTTTTCATTAAATCATAATAGCTACCACTTAAAAATATCTATTGTGTACCAAGTGCTTTACAGACATGACTTCTGGAGACAACCAGGAAAGGTAAATGTTCATACCCCCACTTCACATATGATGAAACTGGAACCCAGGAGTATTTCTCCTGTAAGTATTTCAACACTAAGTTACTGACTGATGGGGTTGCAACTTTACCTCTAGCTGGATCCTGAAGACCAGCCCCCTTCCATCTTGTGAACTGCCTGTCCACTAATGTGGCCAGCAGTCATTCTACTTATGTATCCCACCCCACTGGTCATCACCATTCCAGAAAAACCATTTGAAGCAACTCGATGAGAAGTATGTCCTACATATCCTTCTCTGTCTAGGATCCTCTGTTTAGAAAGATCATCTGCTTTGGGGTGAAAACCCACGACCACTATTTAATCAACCGACAAGTAGCAATTAAACTTCACAACACGTTAAGCACAGGTCCTACGTGGAGATATTTTAAGACACTTTGGGCAAAGGGCTCTAGTTGAAGAGACAAAAATAACCCACTTAAGAACAAACTGATAGAATAAAAAGATAGCATTTAATTATTGCCACATCACAAATTCTGTGGTGCCTTCAGTGCCTTGGCCACATCCTGCAAGTTCTCATTGCTGGCAAAACATTTATTGACTGTAGATTTGAGCATCAGAAATTGCTAGATGCTATGCATAGCCAAATTGGGGAAAGAAAGATGTCAAAAAAATGGAGTAAGTCCAATTTTGATCAAAGAGCAAGGCAATTATTAAAACAATCTGTGGAGTTTTTCTTTTTAATTAATGTAGTTCCAAGGCAATTCTGAAAGAAGCCTTCCCACTAAGAGTCTTGAGCACTGACACTCACCAAAACAGGGGCTTCCATTCTCAGATTTATTTGAAGAAGGAAATATTACTTGGATTTATAAACTCAAGGGTGCTTGTTTCAAAGAATAAAATCATACAATTTTATTACTGAATCAGGATAATTTAAAACCTTAATACATAAGAAGATGTGTAGAAAATAGGCTAAATGTATTCAGAATGTATTATTTCTGAGGTAGCTGGCTGATTCTTGATCTCGAGGTTGTGAGTTCAAGCCCCATGTTGGCCATAGAGCCTAATTAAAGTAAAAAAAATTTTTTTAATGAATGAATGAATGAATGATTGAGTAAATATAAGGAATGAATGAATGAATCAATCAATTAATCAATCAATAAAAGACTGTGTCATTTCTATATCTGGAGGAAAAAAAGGCTGTTGATACCCAGGGAGACAGACATGTGTAAGACACTGGTCAAATTGTGCTCCTCAAAGCTCAGAAATTGTTTTCTGAACAATTCTGGATGTTCAGAAAGGATGTTCTCTCCCTTCTGGCTTGTAGAAATGCCTGCTTCCACATTGGTGGACAGCTTTGGGGACTGGATGAGGCTTATTTTTGTGTTTGTTTGAAGAAGATTACATTCTGAAGGGCCTAAAAATCCAGGCCAACTCTGCACATGCCCAGGTGCCTCATGGCCTCTGGAGCCTCACTCAAGTCCACGGCAGAGCTCCTTCGGCTGCTACTGGCATCCTCTAAAGAGCTTCCAGAGCTCCCAGTGCCCAACCCACACCCTGGTGCAATTACCTCTGAATCTCTAGGGAGGGACCCAGGCACAGGTGCTTAAAATTTTTTTTCATGTTTATTTATTTATTTATTTTGAGAGAGGGAGAGAAAGAGCGTGAGTGGGGACAGACAGCAAGAGAGGGAGGCTGAGAATTCCATGCAGGCTCCACACTGTCAGAACAGAGTGTGACTTGGGACTCGATCCCTTGATCATGACCTGAGCTGAAATCTAGAGTGGGTGCTGAATGGACTGAGCCATGCAGGTGCCCCACACAGGTGTTTTTTGAAGTCTCCCTAGGCAATTTCCATGTGCATCCCAGGCTGAGACTACTGCCGTGTCAGTGTTCCCCTGATGCCCAGCTGGGCCGTCAAGATTCAACAGAAGCCAGCATCACACCATCCCCTGGGGGGTGGCATCCCAGCCTCTGCGGACAGCCCGCCACCCCCCCACCCCCCCGCATGTGAATCCCACCTCTGTAGTTGTGGAACCAAAGGCATGGGCAGAATGATGCATATTTCTGGGCCCCCATTTCCTCACCTGTAAAATGGGAATTAAGCTTTCTTTGGGGGTCATTGGAAGAATGGAACAAGGTGACGTGTACAAGGAACACAGCGAGCGCTCAGGATCATGATTTCTGAAATCTCTGTGTTCCGTCCTGAGTTAAGAGTCCATGCTATGAGCAGTGCCTGCTGATCAGGGAGGAATTCGCTATAATTTTTGTCTCTTCTCTCTAATAACCTTCACCCCAGCATTTGGGGTGGGTCACTAAAAAGCTTGCATACCTCATTCTAGCTGCAAATTGGCTTTTAAAGAAAGTCTCAGGGAGCAGAGGGTGAGCCCGGTGTTTCTGGGTGGTGGAGCAGGAGCAGCCGCCCCTGGGAGATGTCCCCTGGGTCCTGGGCTTCTTAGGAGCTTTGGTCAGTGTCCGGAGGAGAGGGGCTCATCTGACGCTGGACCCTGAGAGGCTGGGAGGCAGGGAGAGCCTGACTTCCTGCCCTTTAATGTACAGAAAGCCACCACGAACAGAGTTCAGAAGACAGGAAGGACAGATTCTCATGACTCCAGCTTCCTTATTTCTGAGAACCATAGATTCTGAATCACAGTAAAAGCTCTATGATTCAGATTTTATACTGAGATAAGAAAGGTCACACTAATAGTAGTCTTTCTTATAAACAGTTTTATAAGAAGTTTTAACAGAAGTCCCTTATATTTGAACACACTCTAATTCCAACTACTAACTGACAAGTCATAGGCACTCTTGATTGCAAGAGGATCAGTTTGGCATACCAGATGCCTTGTGTGCATGACCTCATCGTGTTAGACGGAGGCTCAGGGAAGGGAAATAACCTGCCAGGGTCACTCAGCTGGCAAAGGCTGGATTGCAAAGACTAGGGTTTCTCAAGGGCTCCCAAGCATGAACACGTGTCAGGATTACCCAGGGGGACTTGTTAAACAGATCGCTGCAGACTTTCTGACGCAGGAAGTCTGGGATAGGGCCCAAGAATGTGCATTTCTAACAAGTTCCCAGAGGATGCTGATGCTACTGGTCCTGAGAACCAGTTTTAGAACATCTGCTTTATGGCAAACGTGTTAATTAAACCTCAGCTATGAAGAAAAGGGAAGAGTTCTTAGAAATAATGCTCTAAAAGGTTGTTAGGTTTCCCTAGTCACCCATAAACACCCTTGCCAACACCATTGCTTATCAAGAAGACGGATTCTTCAGAGACAGGTTTCTGCTCGGTCCAAATCTAGTCAGGCCCTCCAGAGCAGCTCAGGGTGGAAGACCAAGTCCTCCCTAGCCTCCCAGGGTGGACGACTTGGTTCCCTGAGGCCTTTCCTTGGGCCAGGTAAGGAAAAGTCCAGGAAAAGGAGAATAAACCGGCCCGCAATGCAACCGGAGCACTCCCAGCCTCTCTGAGAGAGCTTAGCAACCACTGAGGCTTGATTGCAATTTGTGGCTGTTAACACAAGCTGGGGCCCAGGTGAACTCAGAAGGCCATTACCCTGATGTTTGTCTGGTTTCCTAGCAACCCAAACATAAAGGGGACAGACCCGTTAAAAACAAAAGGTTCTAGGAGGTCATTCCCTGCTGGCTGCCCCCACCAGGTACTGGAAGAGGTTTCTGCAGAATTAGAAGAGTTTTGTCTGCCAGCATGAATAAGGTCTGTGATCCCAACCCACAGGCTGAACATAAAACCACAGACTAATTACCGCAGTGCCCATCACAATTAAAGCCAGACAAGAACACAACTCCCAGTGTTGCAGCCTAACTGTGAGCTGCTGGCGGAAAAACCAGCTCAATGTGCAATAATCTGAAACAAACCTAGTATTCCAAAGTTCAAGGCTTTGAGAAATATACGCCATGGCATTTTTTAGAAGACAATATTATGAAGTGATTGCCACCGACCCAATAGCATGAGCTGACCAAAGTGGCAAGAAATGCTATCCCAGTGAGATTTCTAGTCCATCAGATGGTGTTGGAAGGTATGATGCTTGGAGAGATGGTGAGTGTGGGCCTTGGAGTCAGCCCTGAGTTCTAGTCCCGGATCTATTTTTTATCAGCAGAATGAGCTTGGGCATATCACCTAATTCCCACATGCAAGCCATCAGTAAGTCCCTATGCCTCTACCACCCCCAAAACATCCCTAATCTGTTTCTTTCATCTCCACTGCTTCCCACCACAGCAAGCCACCATTGCCTTTAGTCTGGATTACCACAATCACCTGCTAACCAGGCTCCCTGCTTCCATAGTTGCCATCCAACGGTTCATTCTCCACTCAACGGCTAAAATAATATTAATTCATTATAATAAACATGCAAAACATAAGATTTTCCATCTTAACCATTTTTAAGTTGTGTTAAGAATATTACACATACTTGTTTCACTCATATGTGAAATTTAAGAAACGAAACAGATAAATATAGAAGGGAAGAAAAAATAAAATCAGATAAAAACAGAGAGAGAGGCAAACCGTAAGAGACTCTTAAACTATAGAGAACAAACCAAGGGTTGCTGGAGGGGAGGTAGGCGGGGGATGGGCTAAGTGGGTGATGAGCATTAAGGGGGGCACTTGGGATGAGCACTGGATGTCGTATGGAAGTGATGAATCACTAAATTCTACAACCAAAACCAACACTACACTGTATGTTAACTAACTTGAATTTAAATAAAATCTTGGGAGAAAAAGATATTTACATTGTTGTGCAACCAAACTCAAGAACTTTTTCATCTTGCAAAACTATCACCCTGTGTCCATTAAACAATTCCCCATTTTCCACTCCTCCCAGCCACTGACAACCACCATTCTACTTTCTTTTTCTATGTGTTTGACTGCTCTACATACCTCGTCTGAGTGGTATCATATGGTATTTGTCATTTTGTGATTGGCTTCTTTCAGTTAGTATAATGTAATCAAGGTCCATCCACATGTAGCATGTGTCAGAATACCTTTCCTTTTAAAGGCTGAATAACATTCCATTGTATGTCTAAACTGCATTTTGTTTATTTATTTATCTTTCAATGGAAATTTGGGTTTCTACCCCCTCTTGGCTATTGTGAATAATGCTGCTATGAACCGGTTATACAGATATCTCTTTAAGATGTTGCTTTCAGTTCTTTTGGGAATGTATCCAGAGTGGTGTGCTAATTCTATTTTTAATTCTTTGAGGAACTACACTACTGCTTACCATAGTGGTTGCAGCATTGTACACTCCCACCAACAGTGCAGAGTGATCTTTTAAGACCTCAGCACTATTGACATTTGGGTCTAGATCTCTACTTGTTCTATGTATACGTGAGGAAACGTCTGCTTTGTGCGACGTAGAAGGCTTAGCAGCATCTCTGGTCTCTACCCACTAGATGCCAGTTGCACCTGCTCCCCCAACTGTGACAACCAAAGATGTATCCAGACATTGCCAAATGTTCCCTAAAGGACAAAATCACCCCTGGTTGGGGACATTGAACGAGATCACGGCTCTCCCTAACTTAAACCCCTCTAAAGTCTTCCCGTCACATGTAGGATAGAACCCATATCCTCCCATGGCCAACAAAGCCCTCAAGACCTGTCTTCTCCACTTCTTAGATCTTATCTCTTCCCGTCTCCCAGGTGCTCAGTGAGCATCACCACAGTGACTATACTTGGTCCCTTGAACCCAACAGATTTATTCCTGTCTCAGGGCATTTGTACTTACTGTTCCCATTGCCTGTTGTTCCCAGGTCTCTGCTATTCACAAGTGAACTCATGTGTCACCTTCTCAGGGAAGTGTTTCTTGACCACCCAGTCCAAGCAGCCACCCTCTGGAACAACTCAACCACAGCATTTTGAAGCTTAAGACTTTAAGAAATACGTATCTAAGTCATGACTTTTTTTTTTTTTACAAGACAATATTGTGGTTGTTTTCTTCATTGCCTTTATCACCATCTAAAACCATTTTGCTCATTCTTTATTATCTGTAGAATAAAAACATAATTTATCAACCAAATCAGGACTTTTGAGAGTAAAAAGTCATGCTAAAAATAATGAAGAGGTGTTAATGATCCCAGACTAACCAGGGGGTTATGATAGCCTTTATTATCCATCCCTAGACTAGGATGTGATCTCCATGAGAACAGCTCCATGAGAACTTCTGTTTCATTCCTCATCCATCCCCAGCACCTACAACAGTACCTGACTTACAGTAGGTGCTTGGTAAATATTGCTGAATAAATGTCAGAACTTTCTGACCTCAGTTACTTCGATTATGAAAAAGACAACTATGACAGCCTGATATCGCAAATGTTCCATCAGAACCTCAATAAAATGCTCACTGCCTTCTGTGCTATTTTCATAGAAAAGTAGAGCTTTAGAACCGAAGAGACCTTAGTCCTTGGAAGTGGAATTCCAGGACTGGATGTGGTGATCTCACCCAGTGTTTCTCCATCTTGGCTGAACACGAGAATCATCTGGACCATGTTTCTAAACACCAGTGCTCAGGCCCCATTTCAAGCCAAATGAAATGAAAGCTTTGGAGGTGAGCCTCAGGCAGAAAGTGATTTTACATTTTCTTGGGAGATTCTGAGGCAGAGAGGGCTGAGGTCCCTGGATCAGGTCAAACCCACTAATTTCACAGACAAGGAATCAGGCTCAGAATGGAGACCTGCCCAAGGTTACACATTGTGTGGCAGGCCTCCTGACTCCTAGTTGGTCCTCTGTCCACCCTGTCAAATGGCTTCCTGCTGGCAGGTGTAGTTTTTCAGACCTGGAAAGATCCTGAAGATGTTCTATGGGAAGACCTATGCTTGCTAATGAGCCCCAGTCATCTGCAGGATCACAGAGTGGAGTTCAAGGCCAGTTAAGTTCCTCGTCAGATCATCATGCCTACCTCAAAGCAATCAGCATGGGCACCATGGTGGTTAGTCCCCATTTGCCTCTGCAGATTCACTGTCTATCCTCCACACCTTCCCAGTGTCCAGGGATGCTGACTTTCAAGCACTGAGTCACCCAGGCTCCTCTGGCTTCTAATTCAACTCATCCAATGGGTGACACCAGCAGGATAATGGATGAACAGACAAAAGGCTGAAAATGAAGCTAACCTCACTGGATTCAATGAGGAAGACCCAAGCAGATGAATTCAGTGCTCCTAGTTGACTACATTATGGTCACATGATCAGTACATAATAAATATCCTTCCTTTCTGACTCATAGCAAGACGGGTAAAAATCTGTACAGTGCTTGGGGGAAGAAACAGAGATTAGTCTACATTTATAGCAAAGGACTGACTCAAAAAATTCATTTAGTTAAACAGAACAGCAAAAATAAAAATAAGAAGTCAGCATTGTTCTCCTTTCCCTGTGTTTGTTGTTCTTGTTAATTATACCTTCCTTCTCCAGTGCAGGGCCGACTTCATTTTCCTTTCCCTAATCTGATTACTTTGTAAACAACATCCGGAGCTTTTTACAGTCTCTTGTGGGGCTTTCAAAAGGGTTCCTGTACTTAGAGAAACACTCTTTCCTCTGTTTAGACTGTGATTTTCCCAAGGCTAATGAACTGGAGCTGGCCTCTAAGGAAAAGCAAGTGATGTGTTCTTAGCTTCCCAAGCTTGACCACCAGCCTGGATTAGCCATCGAAAGTGTGATGGCCTCTTCTCAGAAGCATCTGGAGCCATCTCAGACAATCCTGCTGGAGTTTTCTGGCCTGCATTCTGTTACGTGAGTTGGATACCCACATGCTCATAGTTTGACCTAAGCAGATAAATTTAAGGGCATAGCAATTAGTGGAGTAGGAAGTGAAGAGGCTGACCTGCTCTGGGGTTGCCTCATTACTGCTGCATGTTGTTGCATGTCACTAAATCTCCTCATACCTCAGTTTACTTGTGTATAAAATTGAAATAGTAATCATGTTTACTGCATGGACCAATGGTAAACGGTGAACTCTGCTTTGGGCTTCTGGCCCTGTGAGGAAGGAAGGGGATTTGAGAGGATTGGACATAATGAATGTCAAGTTCTTGGCATGTAGTAGGTGATCAATAAATGATTGTTATTACTTCATAGGGTTCTGTGAATGTTCAGTGTCATAATATATAAAAATAACCGGTTGATGGTAGACATATAGTAGAGGCTTAGTAAATATACATGTGTGTGTGTGTGTGTGTGTGTGTGTGTGTATGAAAGCAGGTCTAAGAATATCTATAAAGAAAGCTCAAAAGTAACTCACTCTGCCTTGAGCTTGACTGGGATTATTCTAACACCTTTTTTACTCTTGGACAGTATCCTCTGGGGCCATCTTCTCCTCATCAAAAAGATCAGCTGAGCCCCTGACACATACAGTTAAAAGTGATGGCAATAAGCCCCATCATGAAGGTTAAATTTTTTACTAGCTATAGAAAATATGAAACTCCAGACACTTTTCAAACATTATTTTAAATTCCATTAGTTGAAAGTTGGAGTGCAAAGCTGGAAGCAAAATCCTGTAGCCTTGATGTGTACATCGTTGTGGTATTTATATTTCTCCTTGTAGGAGATGTTACTTTCCGGACTGCTCAGCTAAGAGGCAAGAGGTGGGAGGCTTAGGGCCCTATCATTAGCCAGTTGTGTGACCTTGGGGCCCTGGCTTTTCACCTGTCAAGTGGGAGAGTTGGACTAGATTGTAAGTGTGTGGCTTCCATTTTCCCAAAACGTTGATGTGGTTGGATGGATGATAATGATGTCCTTGAGTGAGTGAGGTAGGAGGGATGGAGGCTAAGTCCCCCCACAGAACCAGGGAAGGGACCCTGAGGTGGGGTTGTTAATATGTAGGGTATGAGGTTGTGGTGGCAGCAAATGGCTTTGAGGGGGTGATTACCTGGGGCAAATGCTGAAGAGAGAGAGGTAAGGTAAGACGAGCACAGACTGGTGATGGATTTAGTGATGTGGAGTCACTGGCGACCTTGACAAGAAGCCCTCTGGTGAAGGGGTGGGGGTAGAAGCCTGACAGAGGGGAGACTGAAATGAGAGGAATTACAGATGGTTAGACACACTTTGAAGGAATTTTGCTGTCAATCCAGAAGATGTTTGTTAGTGATAAAAGAGATGAGCTATGGCAACACTTTGAAGAGTGCCTGTCTTGATGGTTCTGACACATGTTAGCCAGGATTATGGTTCTCTGTTCTCTGATCTGACCCTCACCACGTGCCTGAGAGGTCCAGAGGTGAAGCTTTATCTAAGTTTGACATGAGAAAACTGAAGCAGATAAATATTAGGACTTCCTCAAGGTCTCACATCCAGTTCATTGGTTGGTCTCCGGATTAACAGATTCATACTCTTTCTATTATATTAGGAAAAGTTCTTAAAATGTTTAAACGTATTTTTGCTACTAAATGTGTGAGTTACAAATTATCAAGGCAACTCAACTCCTTAACCCCTCAGAGAACTACCACACAATCCAACAATTCCACCCCTTAGGTATTTACCCAAGGAAAATGAAAACACTAATTTGAAAAGACATATGCATGCTTATATTCATTGCAGCATTATTTATGATAGCCAAGATATGGAAGCAACCTAAGTGTCTTTGGATTAATGGATGGATAAAGAAGAGATGGTATATACATTTACAATGGAATATTATTCAGGCATTAAAGTGGATGACAGACATCTTGCCATTTATGACAAGATAGATGGACCTGGAGGGTATTATGCAAAGTGAAATAAGACAGAGGGAGACAAATACCATATGATTTCATTTAATAAGTGGAATATGAAAAAAAAAAGAGAAATAAGCTCATTGATACAGAGGACAAACTGATGGCTGCCAGAGGAAAGAGAGGGAGAGGGATGGATAAAACAGGTGAAGGGGATTAAGAGGTAAAATCCTCTAGTTATAAAATAAATAAGACACAGGGATGTAACGGACAGCATAGGGAATACAGTCAATAATATTACCAACAACTTGTTAACAGTGACAGATGGTAACTAGACATCATGGTAACCATTTCATAATGTACATAAATATTGAATCACTATGTTGTATACCTGAAACTAATACAACATTGTATGTCAACTACTCTTTAATAAAAAAGTAATAAAATAAAAACAAAAAAAGACTGACCATCTTTCTCATGGGCAACCACCAAACGCATGTCCATACTGTGCTTTTTGACACTAGAAACCCATCAAAATTGGCCTCTTGGCTGAGACTTCAAAATAGAAGTTAATTAGTGATCATTTTTGGTGTTTGTTTAGATACAAGAAAAGTTATCCCTTAGAAATGAGGCTAAAACCTTTAGGTCCTCAGCCATCCATCACTGTCAAACAGGCAGGATTTAATTATTGCTTAGCATGGAAAAGGTTAAAGATCTGAATGTAATACATCCTCTTGTGCTTTATTACCTATGTTCCTTTTCTCAACCTCTTGAGTAATTCAATCTCTCCGGCCAGGGAAATTGAATATAGAATCAGAGGAGAGACACCAATTATCTACCCACCACCACTGATATCATGACATTGTGTGCAAGCAGAGACCCACACACCGTTTTGAATGCCATCCTTGCTTACTGAGTCCAGGGAGCTTTATAGCTTTCTACCACCCATCCCCACTGAGGTCCCTTCTCTGACATAAAAGGGAATAGCAAGAGACAAGGACGGCCTGTCTGGCTACTGGGAAAACTGAGGCTCTGGCCCTCAATCCCTGCCTTCCAGAACTTTCTGCACTAGCCATAGCCCAGTGGTTCACTGTGTGGCAATGGAGTGGGCCAAGCTACAGGCTAAATCCCAGAGCTGACATCTATTTTCAGTTTGACTTTGGGTCCTGGGTCTCAATTAAAACCCACCTCAAAGGGCTGTACAGATTCAGGGTAATATGTGGCACATAATTCCTTAGCATATTCCAGCATTCAATAAATAGTGTAATAATTATTTAATATTTTCATTGCTTTTACACAGACCATAAAAAAGGATGATTAATTCCACAAACACAGTTCAAACTTATGTCACTGGTTAAACATATGTCAGCTCAATTTAACCCTCCACACCAGACATGGAGGGTCCTTGCATTCAGATATTGCCATATGTATATGTCCTCTGTGGTGGTGCTGTTTTAGGTGGGGAGCCCTCTGGGGCCAGCGGCCTGCAAATTCAATACGGAGTCTCTTATTCAGTGATACATTCTGCCCCTCTGCCCTTTTCCATTTGTTCACCTTGCTCTGATGGTCACAAGGTGCAGGTGCCTTGCCACAATAGCTCCAAAGTCCTCAGACTCTGTCCCATCACATACCTCCAGACAGGTTTGCCTTAGATCTAAGGACCCAGAAAGGAGGACTGGGTGTTATATTTCTTGGTGAGCCGCTGCTGCACGTCTGGTTAGATTTCGGTCTGCATGTTGCAGTCCACCTGCTGTCAGGCATTCACTACTCCCCACAATGCTTCAGGTGCTCCACGGGCCAAATTGTGTCCCCTGCCAAGATTTGTATGTGGAAACCCTAAGCCTCAGTGGCTCAAAATGTGACTATATTTGAAGACAGGGCCTTTAAAGAGGTGACTAAGTTAAAATGAAGCTATTAGGGTGGGCCCTCATCCATTCTGACTGGTATCCACATAAGAAGAGGAATTTTGGACAGAGAGAGACACAGATGCGTGCACACAGAGAAAAAGCCATGTGAGGATGTGTGAGAAGGTGGTCATCGGCAAGCCAAGGAAAGAGGCTTCAAGGAAATCAGCCCTACAGACACCTTGATCTCAGACTTCTACCCTCTAGGACTGTGAGAAAATTAATTCCTGTTGCTTAAGCTCCCCAGTCTGTGGTACTTTGTTAAGGCAGCCAGAGCTGACTAATATGGACTATTTGTATTTCTCAGTAGGCAGATGCTTGTACATTAACTCACAAGTTCAAACAAACCACACTGAGTCATTTTTATGGTGGCTTTGGGAAATTGTTTCCAGCCAATTATATTTAAGGTGTCACTTGACAATGGCGAAGAGGGAAGAGGCACAGCACTTGAAAGCATACTTTTCTTACAGTTTATCATTCTTCCTGAAGAGACACCATGGCTCTCAAAGATGAGGCTGGAGCAGACAGTCACATTTCGGCTTCTTCCCATGCTAGGATTCTTCTATACATTCATTTTTAGTCACTTCACTGGAATGTTCCTCTCATGAATATGCACCAAACCACTAACAAAAGGAATTCACAGTTTCCAGTCCCAGTTCCTACACTGAGCAAACTGTTTCACATCTGAGGCACTACGGGGAGCTCCACAATGTAGCTGCAACCTTCAAAAGCAAACTATATTTTAAGCACCCTAGATGTGACAGGGCCCCTCATATACCACACGCTGCACTGAACAACCTGGGAAGAGGGGGCAGTTGCACAGACTATAGTGCTAATAGCACACTCTAGGGTTGTGCAGTGCACAGCCTGCACAGCCATACAAAGTGGCCCTGGAAGAAACTATCTCATATAATTCATCTCCCTTCCAGCTTCACACTGTGTGACTAAAATGCCCTTTACAGATACTATCAATTTGCTGACATTTCTAACTGAAGTATTCTCCTCCAAAAAAGAAAAGTCACCAAGGCAAGAAAAAGGCTCTGATGAATATTAGATAAATACCACAGCTCCTTGGATCACACTGTGTCCTCTCTGGACAATGGGAATTACCCAGTAGAGATAAAATGACCTGATATACACAGTTATCTCTGGGAAGAGAAGAAACTTGGTGCTACGTGAGGTTCTGATATTCCTCCTTCAGTCCACATGTTTGAACATCACCTTACAATCACCTTCAGCCTTTCATTTTTTACCCTTAATAATGACTCTGTTCTCCTCCACTTTCTATTTTCATTAGGAACCTCTAAGTACATCCATATTTATTTATTGGTTGAATAGTGGTTGTCTTGTTCCTTAGAGTGTGTGCAGATGAGCTGGTAAGAATGTGTTGCAAGGGCTGTGAACAGGTGAGGTCTCAGAAGGAAGCACATGCCTCACGCTTGCAGAACACGCAGCACTTAGAGACTGAGACACAAGTCAGGATGCCTCGTTGTTGGTTTAAGACAGGAAGTGCACCTGCCATCCAAGCCCAGTTGCCCATTTCAGCACTTCTCAACTGCCTTTCCCTATACTCCAAATACCTGGCCATCAAAATTGCAATCAGAGGCTTGCTAGATGAGTGGGATTGCCAAGTTGTGTAGACTGATATATGACAGAATACATCTACTCAGAAATAGGAAGGCGAGGCCCATGGGGCAGCAGACACTCTCTACTGGACAGTGTTGAAAGGCTCGGCCCCTCCTGGCTCTTTGAGGATTTTCTTCATTCTATTCTTCAGTCTTCTTCTCCCCCTTGGTTCCCATAGTCTTTCACCAAACCATAAAGTACAAGTGAATAGGTATCTGCTAAGTGGGTTCCAAAGACTCCTGCTTGGTCTCCTTAGAATCAGGACACCTGACTGCAATTTCTTATACTTCCAGATTCTTTGGTTTCTCCAAAGTGAACCAGACACCTGCTTGGTTCACTCTTGACCTCCATGCATGGGTTTTCCAGACTTAACTCCCAAACAGAAACTTGTCCTCTGAGTTTGCAGGGAAACCTCAAACTCATTGCCCCCTTTCAGCCTCTCTTTCCTGCTTTCAAAGGATTGTTGAGAGACAGAATGAGACGGTGCATGTGACATTATGCAACTGGTGCTCAGCACTAGGAGCACTCAGTAAGCTTGATTTCCTTTCCCAGGGGTGATGAAACGTGTTTCGGACCTCTGCATATCCAACCACACCATCATGCCCTCCAAGATAGCTTCTGTTGAGTGATTGTGCAGATCCAAATTCTAACCCAGTTCCAAACCCCTAATGGGACCCAAGTATGAGAACACCCAAGGGAGACTGTGGAAGTGGATGTGGATCCCCAGAGGGGAGCAGCACTGGGTCACTGTGGCCCAACCAGTGTCCAACCAGATGAGGACAGTGACTGACTCTCCCAGGTCACCATGAAGCTCTGACCAGATTCATCTCTAAGAAAACCTCTAATCTCTAAGCATTCAGGGATAGTCAGGGGCCCAAGAGAATTCAGCTTTGATGTGAAACATCTTTCAGGATGTTGAACAAGGGTGGATATCTTTGTCTCCCTACCTTGTCAGGAACAAAGATAAGCCCTGATGAGTTCACTACCCTGAGATGGAGGACAGAATGTGGAAGAGAAACAGAACAGTTGGCTTTGACTTTTCAGTGAGAAAGGAGAATTACAAGGTACTCCTCTCAGGGGACATTTTACCCATATGTGCCTGGAGTCCTAGGAGGGGGGCACCAGCCCCTTCCTGCATCCTCAAAAACTGCGGTCACTTACCACAGACAAATGGGGCAGCTAGAGAGACTGGTTGATGCCCGTGGTTCTACGTATTCCATCTGCAGCCTGTAAGCTTGAAAAGTGGCCTTTATGGAGACCCTTCATGGAGGGTTTTCATGACCCTCACCTTTAGGAATGAAGAATAGAGAGAGCTGGGTCCAAGGGCCTTCCCAGCGACTATCTCAGCAAACACAGTTCTGTGTGGAGCACCTGTTCCATCCCGGGCACTAGGTGCCGTGCTGTGTTTGTAGGCATAATTTCCTCCCTGTCTACAACACCAGGATGCAGGTGCTGTTGTCCCCCATTTTCCATGAGGGAAAACTGAGGCTCAGTGGGGGTAAGTAGCTGACTGACTGAAGGACAACAGTTTGGTAAGTGGCTAGACCGGGATTTGGATCCAGATCAGATGACCACTTTCCACTTGACCAAACTGCCAGAACCTGTAGGAAAAGACTGAAGCAGTACCAGTTGTGTAAGTTTCCCTAAACTTTGTAATCTGTGCTTGTTATTTTGGTCTCTCTGCTGTTCCCGCCCTCCCCTCCCCCCCGCCGCACCGTGAATTGTTGAGACTAAAAAGCCCTCAAACAAGAGAAATCCATCTGTTTGTCTTTAGAGGCAATGAGAAGAGAATCTCTCATGATCAGTGGGTCCAGAGTGGGAAAAGGCAACAACATCTAAGGGGTGTGATTCTAGAACCTCTGGAAGACAGGATGGGACGACTGGGAATCAGGCCAGAAGAAGCTGCACTCCAGGGCCTCGATGGTAGAAAGACTCAGGTTGGTGTGCACCATGCTTCCAAAGACATAAAGAAATCTTGATGTGGACAAGAGAGGGTCAAAGGTACACTGAGAATTGAGGGCCCTGGCCATTTCATGGACTATAGCATGATATATATGCAGAGTCATTGTCCTTTTTCAGAAAAAGTGATATTCTTTGACTTTTGACAATATCATTTATTTTTTTTAAGTCTCCTTGGTTGTTTTTATCCTGGAAACACCTGGTCTGAAGCTGGGCCAAGGGAAACTACACTCAGGTTGTCCCTGGTCCTTTGGGTGCTCATCTGTCCTCCTCATTCAGTCACTTTAACTCAGATAAGCCCAGAGGGTTTGGGAAGGCAGGTCTGGCTCCAAATAATATATCTATCCCACAGGATATTTAGCTGTAACTGCCCTCCCCAACCTCAGGTTAATCTTGGTGCTATTGGTGTATGGAGGACCTGATGCTATCAATGGGTCTTCTTTAATGGGATGTGTTCACAGCAGGGGAGGGTCCTGCTCCATGCTGCCCCCAAATATGGCCCATTAGTCAGGGACAGCCAGCACCCAGAATCCAGGAAGGCACCACTTTCAAGACACAGGGTCAGTCTTGCAAGTGCATGGAGCCTTCCTTTCCTGTCACCATCCATAATGGCCCCAACTTTCCCCCAATGCCCTGCTCTCTCTAAGTCAGTATCTAACAGTTAAGCTTGCAGTTGTGTCTGACTATTCCAGAGGTATATGCTTAACCTCCATTGCAAATTCCTCGAGCTCTGTGAGGTGGGTGGGAGTAGGAGGCTGGCTTGTGGATGGTTCTATCCCCCACAGACCAACCCCAGGATCCAGCTCACAGTCACCAAATCTTAGCCAACTCTGTGGAATTTCTGTGTGCCCTCAAAACCGACTTCTGAACAGTCCTAGATGCAGTAGGGCCCACTCCTGGAATTCTTTTTCATGACTTCTGTTTTCACTTACAGTATATGAGCTCAGAAAAATGAAGAGAGAGAAAGACAAAGGAACAGCAAGTTAGGAGAATTAATCCTGGAATTAAAACTGGTCCCTTGGGAGTGCTCCTCTCCTGCACATAATCTCATTTTGATTAACACTGCCCCATCAGGGAACAGGTACAGTTTGAATGCAGTAATGGAGAGATCAAATTTGGAACAGCCACTAAGCTGTCAAGGTTCTTTAAAGTATGTTTCCAACTTTCATTTCTGTCTGAGCCTCCACCATTCTTCCAGCTCCCTCTGTGCTCTGAGCCAAGACCGTGTCTCTCCATTGGAAAGACAGCCTGTGGGATGGGGAGACAACGGGCTTTGGGGTCTGATGGGAATGTGTCTGAACCCCACCTCCATGTGCTAAGAGTTATGACTTTCCTTTCAGGGCTTTGGCCATGATTAAGAGAGCTAATGTCCACATGTGCCGTGCACACAGCAGGTGCCCAATACACGGAAATGGTTTGTTTTGATTCATATCATTGTGAACCCTGAACACACCTTGCTCTCACAGCTGCTTCTGCCCTGGATGAATACCTCTGCTGGTTGACATCCTACTCATCCTCTCAGTGTTAGGTTAACGGAAACCTCTTCCAGGAAGCAGTCTCTGATTTCAAAGTCAAATAAGGTATCGTACATGGAAATGTGACCATTGTTGTTCCTCTATTCAAAACCACTGGGTGATTCTCCATTGCCAGAGCACAAAATCTAATCACAAGAACAAGGCCCTTTGTAATATAATCTTTGTTCCCAGTCCTTCCCCAAACTCCACCCTCATTTTACATTCCAATCATGTGCATCTATTGTGGTTTCCTAAATATAGCAGATTCCCTCTTACCTCCCTACTGTTGGGGGCTGCACCATCAAACTCAGGTGGCTGAATCAACTTGCACTTGGGTTTCTGGGACACAAGGAATGAAAAATGTGGGGTCTAGTTGTAAAAGGTTCTGTGAAAGGTTCCTTGGAGAACACCAAGAATCATGCCCTAGGTCCTCGGGGGTCTCCGCATCTGCATCTTGCAAATAGAGCACTCTTGAGTTCATCTGAAGTCGCCCTCATGATGGCCATGGAAGATGGGTTGGGTCCCCATCTCCCAAACCAATCCATCTTGCCTATCTGTCAGCAGCCTGGGGTCAGGGGAAAAGGCATCCCTCCCATGGGTGGCTCAGAAATCCAGGACACTGTCATTGCTGGAGTACTGGGCAAGAGTGGACCCATAGGCAGAACCACATCTGGCTCAAATCTTACTTGTCACTTACCAGCTTTGGGACGTTGGCTATGTCTCTGAACACCCATTTCTTCATCCGGAGGAGGAGAGTGGTAATAATACTCAGAAATGTTATAGGGAGGAGTGCATGGCATACAGCAGGTATTCAATAAATGTTTACTACCATTAGAATTTCTGGCGATAGTGGACAATGTTTCCTCTGAAATGCCCCTGGACCATAACAAGCAATCTGGGGCTTGGTTTTATGCAATGCCTGAGGAAAGTGATCCATTCACTTTGGATATATCTTTAGTTCAACATGGAAAGGTCAAGGTTAAAAAAATAATAATAAAATAAAAGGTCAAGGTTATGTCCTCCACTCTCATCGTTTCCCTCCAGAAGCCTCCCTGTGCTCCAGCAAACATGTTCAAGAGGTCAAGCTTTGCGATTTTGATTCTTCAGAACTTATTATATGATATGTAGGTTATGGTATGGGATGATCCCATGCCTGGAGACAGAGGACCTGGGTTCTGTTCTAGTCCTGGCCTAGACTGGTTACCAAATGAGCTGTATGATTTTGGCTAAGTCACCTAGCCTCTCTGAGCTTCAGATTCCTCATCTATAATATGAAAATGTATACCTCACAAGATAATGAGAGGGAAAGTGTTTTATAAACTACAAAGTATGATTCAGGTCTGAAGTTTTGGATTTGCCTCTTTGCCCTCTTGGGCTATTTTACTATGGGTAAAAAATCAAATCTCTTATATAGAATTCCAAAATGGAAAAACATCTGAAAAACGATACCTTTTGTAACTCATTTGGCCGCAACACTTGACCTCAATTGATGTGATTCTATTTATATACTTTATCCCAGTTATGGTGAATATCATATGTTTTACTACAGAAATACTGTGTTCGAAAGTGCTGTTCCAGTTACTTCTGGGTGTGACAAGAATGCATGAGATATTCTGAAATACACCTGGCCCCAAGCATTTTGCTTAAGGAGTTATGGATTTATATCCTAGGAATAGATCCTAAGCTGTAGTCATTCAGGTACCATTTTCATGACTTTTGCCATATTATTATACTACCTGTATTATTATTTGCTTTATATATTTTAACTGACTCATTTTTTACTTATTTTTTCAAACGAATCTTTTTTTAAAAATTCAGTAAAATAAATACCTAAATATACACTAAAAACATTTGTCTATGCGATACCCCAAATCACACTGCAGGTCACAGGGAACACACGCCATGCCTCAGGTCACAGTGATCTCCAACCAGGACAACACATTAGTTCCTGAATAGAACATGAATAATAAGGGCAACATCATCAAGTTCAGACTCATCTTTAAGGTTCTCGATTATCATGAATATTCAGCAGTTCAATTCTACCACGTGCCAGTTGCATTCCTGCTGTGAGCCATGATCTCAGCCACACCAGCTGTGAAGGTCTATTAAGAAAAACCAAAAAAAGCCAGCAGAGATAGATGGCAGGTGAGTCTCCTAAGAGCTTCGGGGTGGGAAGTTCTTTCACTGATATCCTCATGGATTCTCACCTACACCAATTGCACAGGTAGCATTGGCATCATTAAAAAAAATTTTTAATGTTTATTTCTGAGAGAGAAAAAGAGAGACAGAGTGCAAGCGGGGGAGGGGCAGAGAGAGGAGATACAGAATCCGAAGCAGGATCCAGGCTCTGAGCTGTCAGTACTGATCCCAAAGCGGGACTCGAAATCATGAACTGCGACATCATGACCTGAACTGAAATCAGATGACCTGCAGAGCCACCCAGGCACCCGCAATGACATTATTTAAAACAAAAACTGGACGCACATGGGTTGAGAGCTTCCTCTGAGTTTTCAGAGCAACAGGAAGAGCTGAGAGTAAATTCAGGGGCCCGCTGACGACCTAGGGCTTTCTGTGTCACGTCGTAGGGTCTCTTGCCCACATCCGGTCAGTCCTAGCTGCTCATGGTGTTGCATTTGCCACTTTCTGCCACTTTCTACCTCTGGTTAATATTCACAAAAGCAGCTGGACATTCATTAAACCAGCCTGCTCTCAGCCTAAAATACTCCCTCAGGGCTTAGCTATTATCCTTTGCCAGTTCGGGAAAAGGTTCTGCAGTGGTCGAACTGTTTTAACAAGGCTTTTAGGGGTTTTGAGAATCTTCAGAATGGACTGAGAAGAATTATGTGACTGTCTTGGTGTTTTCTACAAAACTAGGGGAATAGAAGTTTGTGGAAACAGGGCAGAGCCCAGACATTCCAAGGCCATACATAACAGCATAATTTAGCCTTCTGGTAAACATTTTCTAGAAATGTTTCTAGAATTTCTAGAACAATTCTAGAAAAACAAATTGTTCCTAGAACAATTTCTAGAAGAATCAAGAATTTCCCAAATTATCTAAATAAGTAAAGGAAAGTCAGAGGTCTCTTTCTCTGCTTTAAAAAATTTTTTCACCAGAATTAACCACTAATGGTCCCAGCTTTCATCTTTTTTCCCCATGGATGAGGTCATGAAAGGGGAATTATGCTGGGGGGTCAGGAGGCCTACCTGTGGCCCAGGACCAGCGTACCGTCCGTAGACCACAGAGGCATGTTTGAAGGAGTTGGCCTGAGTGCAATATGGAAATCTAGGTGCTACAGTCAAATAGACATATGTTTTCCCTAGCTCTGCCCCTTGGTCAAGTTATTTAACTTTCACTGAGCCCCTTCTTTCCTCATCTGTAAAACTGATCTGAAATGTGCTAAGGAGGATTAAAAAGCAAACTGGATGTAAAACACTGAGCACAGCCCTCGTGGAAAGTAAAAGGTAAATAAATGGCAGCTGTTGTTGCTAGTGTCAATTTGCATAATCTGGGCTTTTAAAAAAACTGTTTATTTTTGAGAGAGAGAGAGAGAGAGTGTGTGTGTGTGTGTGTGTGAGTGTGAGTGGGAAGGGACAGAGTGGGAGTCACAAAATCTGAAGCAGGCTCCAGGTTCCGAGCTGTTAGCACAGAGCCTGACATGGTGCTCAAACTCACGAACCGTGTGATCATGACCTGAGATGAAGTTGGACTCATAACCAACTGAGCCACCCCAGCGTCCCGATAAATGCCACATGTTATTCATGTGCCATCTCAGGGGGATTTCTCCCTGTTTCCAGTATTAATTCATGGTCTAGAAGGAGCAAAAAGTAAGCAAACAAACCATGCCAGGAATTGTACAGCCGAATAATAGAGGTGAAAAACAAAGTATAATGGTGTCTCAAAGCATGTGGGGTCAGCCTGCTTGGTGACACAGAGGGACAAGGTGTTCCCCAGGGGTGCCTGGGTGGCTTAGTAGTTGGACGTCCAACTCTTGATTTTGGCTCAGGTCATGACCCCATAGTCATGGGATTGAGTCCTGCATTGGACTCCATGCTGCTTAAGATTCTCTATCTCTCCCTCTCTCTGCCTCTCTCCTCTGCTCACACTCTCCCTCTCTCTCTGGAAAAAAAAAATTTTTTTTAAAGAAGGTCTTCCTCCACCTGCACGTTTTGCAGGTAGACAAGTGGGTGGAGTGTAGAGGTTAATGGATAGACGGGGACAGGTCACATAAGCAGAATGAATAACACGGCAAAGCAGGAGATGTGAGAGAGCCTCTGGCACATGTGAGGAGCCACAGCAATTCTTCATGTGGCTGGAAGGCAGGGAGTCTTCAAAATTTCGAGGGATAGCGGAAACATGTCTTCTCAACTGTGCAAGATTACAGACATGCTTGCCTTCTGCAGAGAAGAAAAGCCATTTGAAGTTTCTGGCATTAAAAAGCATCAACAAATCTCTAGGCTCTACTCTGACTTGGTAATTTTTTGACTTTTCCTAATCTGAAAATACACTGGCATCCTCCACCAAATCCCAAGTAGATGCTAAATACAGTCGGCTCTACCATAAGGTGTTTTGCTTGTCTTAAACTCTCTTCTGTAGGTGGTTTGGCCTCACTGTGTGCTGCATTGGGCTGTAAGATCCTCGAGAGAAGACATCCCATCTTACCCTCTTTGGGGGTCTCCACTGCAACAGCCCTTCATCTTCACTGCCCTTTGAGGCTCCAAGTCCCTCTCCTAATTTAGCTCCAGACCCACTGGATTTCTCTCCTTGTTTGATCTCATGACCACTCCAAACCTAAATTCTTTCATTTTCCTTAGTCTTCAGAAAAAGGGGACCCTTTCTTTCCTGGGCCCCAAATTCACTCACACTCCACTTTAGTTTCAGGTCCAAATATATGTTTTCGGTTTGCACACTGGTCAGCTCAGGTCACTAAGCATCTGGCATTAGGCACTTTGCTCAATCTGTCATCACATCTTGATTGTCATCTCCATTGCTGCTTCTCCCTGGTTTGGAGAGTCACTGAATTTTAGGGCTGGAAGGAATTTTTGAGCCATCCAGGATAACTTTCCTCGATTCACTTTTTTTTTAAATTTCATATATTTCTTGAACACATATATTGCTATATCCTTCATATGGATTCTCTTTATTGCCAACCTTATAAGGTAGGGATTATTATTCCTGCTCTACATATTAGAAAACCAAAGCTCAGAGAAGCTAAGTAATTTGCTCAATGTTACCTAAGTGATAGAGCCAAGACTCAAGCTCAAGTCTGTTGGTCCCAAACTGAATGCTCTTTCCATTATTCTATACTACCAGCTCTAGAATATCTACCTTGTATGGACTCTGCAGCCCCTTCCACTGGATCCATTTACCTATCCTCTCTCTCATCCTAGTATCTCCAACAGGCCCTCAGCTTTCATTCTTTATAGCTCTACTCTCTACCATCATTTACCTCTGATTCGATTCAATGCTGAACTTTCCTTTCCTCCTGAAGTTATGCTCAACACTATTAGCATGAAAAATGTCACCACAATCTTACTCTTGGAGGTCCTATGTGTTGTCCTTACTAAAACAGTGAAAATTTTCAAGATGCCACACTCAAATTTTGTATTGTACACCTATGCCCATATCTCTAGTGAAACTATTTTGAGTCACCCATGAATTGGAAGAGGAGAATATTAAGAGAATTTTTTTACATGTGGACCTAGGTGCCATTATTTTATTCCTTTATTTGTACAATAGGGCAGCTTCTGGTCAACGACCTCCAGAGGGTGGGTTATGAAACTAAAACTAACTCCTTTGAGTAAAGGTGCTTTGTGAACGGCATCGGACTGGATACTCTTTGGGCACTACCATGATCATAATTCTGCCTGGTCCCAGATGGTCCTGGGAGTGCCGAAAGTGTCCTGACCACCCTGCACACCCAGAACTTTCCTTGGGACTGCGCAGTAGAAGCTGCTACCAGGATTTCATTTCTACTTGTAATCTACCAAAGGGCAGAGCCACAGTATTAAAGCAGTGCATGTATACTTCTCTTTCTTCTAATACCTCCTTTCCCCTTTCCTTTCTATCATCCAATTTTCCCTTTGGGCTCTAAATACAAAATTTCCATTTTTCCACATCCATCCCAACCTAGTATTCTTTCATCTTTCATTGGCAGTACCACTCCTGCAGCATCAGGATGCTACCAATTTCAACATCTATTCTTTTTTTTCTTCAGCTTTGGTGTAATTCTTAGAAATAAATTCTTGAGAGCAGAGAGAGATGGGTTATTTTTATTTGAGGCAAAATCCATCACTGGAACTGCTATCTGAGGTAAAGAAAAAGACTTTTGGAGAACAAGGCATTCAACTATTCCCATAGCAACAAGGGAATTAGGCATTGCTTCATGGCCCAATAATATTTATGGAAATGCTGACACCTACAAAATCCTACAAAAGGATTACAAAGCAAAGAGCATAGGATTTAGAGGCCTGGATAACAGAACCACCTCTGTTATTCATTGTATATGACCTTGAAGTTCCCAGAATTCAATTTCCTTCCCTATGAAACAGGAGAAGGAATACTTGTGTCCTCAAGGCTGTTGTATTGGCCCAATAAGATAACCCCTATGAAATTTCTTTGTCAACTAGAGAGCTCTAGATAAATTATGATCACTCTTTTTGGGTAGATAATGCTGAGGTTTAGAGGTGACAGTAACCAAAGATGAATGATCAAGTAAGGTGCACACACACACACACACCAGGCTTCCTGGAACATGTACAGGGTGGGCAAAATTCCTAAGTCATAGGAAGTGAGTGAATCCGTTTCTGGTTGCATTTGAACAGCATACAAGGATCTAGCGGGGCCAAACTTCAGGCACTGGAAGAGAAACTATAGTCTTTAGGCTGTGGGGTATTTTCTTTGTGTGTGTGTTTTTTTTGTTTGTTTGTTTAGTTATTTATTTTGAGAGGGGAGGGGAAGGGGCAGAGAGAGAGAGGGAGACAGAGAGAGAATTCCAAGCAGGCTCTGTGCTGTCTGCGCAGAGCCCGATGCAGGGCTGGAACTCAAGAACCCGTGAGATCGTGACCTGAACCAAAACAAGTGTTGGCTTAACCAACTGAGCCACCCAAGAACCCCAACGGTGGGGCTTTTAAGTTGCATGACTGAGAGAATACAAGCCCCTCATGTGTAATCAACAGCCAGGGTCCCAACTTGTGGTCCTAGCTACCGTGTGGCAGAACCTTGGTTCTGTACTCATGCCTCTGTCTCAGCATTCACCAGTGGGGTGAAATCGGGCTGTCCCAGCTACACTGCCATGTCAGGGTTCTAACCTAAGTTGGTTTGCATGTCTTAAACTTTCAGCTGTGGCTGGTTTCTGGGGGAGTTTTCAGAGGCCAGCCTAGGAGGAATTAGTCTTGGATAAGTTAGCCCTTACTTTTCCGTAGATTTTTGTCTTTTCAATTTGAGTTCTAAATGTTTTGAGAAACAACAAAGACAAGTAGTTGAAGATGAAAATAGGCTTACTGGTGACAAAGGGTAGGGTGGAAGTATGGGTTAGGTGTATAGCAACAATGAGCTTGCTAATGCTGCAGCCCAGACTTAGGCAGACCTGCTATCAGGTCACAGGCATCTTTTGTAAACCATGGGTCTTTCCTGGCAGGAGCAAAATATTTTCTAATAATCTCTGCAGGGAGGCAGATCCCAAAGGAAACCCAGTAAGTGACAGATTCCCCGCAGTCCAATCATCATAAGCTAAATATGGTAGATACACAAAACCCAGGGGAGGGGAGGAGTCCAGTTAGTAACTGAGAGAGGCTAAAACTGTTAGAATAGAGAGCCCATGAAGAAATAAATGCCATGAGATGAAATATCTCCTCTTAACCGATTTTGAAGAATCCAGTGAACTGTAGTCAGTCCTATTTCACACGAGAAAAGGAGGCCTGGAGTTTTCCATTAAATGGAAGTCCCATTTCACCCCCATAGATGTTTAGTATAATGTAAGATAATGGCTACCTGAGTGACAAAGCCATTTCCCATGCAAACTCTCATTCAATCTTAAAAAAACCTGCGCGGTGATAACAGTGTCTAGTACTCAATTTGCAGAAGAGCTGAATGACCTGCCTAGGATCAAACAGCTAGTACACAAAAGACTTGGGACTCAGATTTAAATATTATTTCAGTGAAGCTACAATAGTTTCATAGGACCTCATCAGTTTTAAACAACATGCAAGAAAAATATGGGCAGGCTCCAAATCACTGCACTTCAGTGCAGTTATTTCAGGGGTAGTAATGCCACAAATAACGTCAAAGCCATGTGTTTGATCTGAGTTATCTTTTGGTTGCTTAACTTCAGGAAAGATGTGTCTGATGGACTGAGATTCCAACACTTAATGTCACACTATAAATGTCCAAAGAGAAAGAAAGTGGAATGTTTTCACTTTCCCATTATTCCTTGGTTCACTATATTCAACAGATTCCTTTTTTCTTTTTCTTTTTTTGAAATATTTAACCACCAAATTAAAGGCCAGAGAGAGTCCTAAAAACTGCTATCTTCACAACAACCATTTACTGAGCACCTTCTATATGCCGAGCATTTCACCAGGTATTATAAATATATTATTTCAATCCTTACAACCCTAAAGAGACATATTATTGTCCCAATTTTATAAATGGGAACACTCCGAGACTTCAGAGAGCCTAGTCCTCATGTGTCAGTTCCCACAGCTAGGAGGTGATTGGCTTAGAACTGCTAGTTTCCAAATGACAAACAATATTCACATGGCTTCAGAAAAGTTAAGGACTTCCACTATGAAAGCAGATCTTCCCCTATGACAATGGCCAGCCAGGTCTACCCACAGCAACCACTCCCCTCAGAGGCTCAGAGGCTGAAGGCTTAAAAAGTGCACTGAAAATGGGTGAGTAGTTTAAATCTAATCCATGTATTCTTGATGCGTTTACAACTCTCTTACAAAGCCTTCAGAAGTTCAAAATTGATACAGAGGTAAAAAAAAAAAAAACACAGGTAGAAAGAGGGATAACCTATAATATAGTACAGTGGTATTGGTGAATACCAAGGACACAATAACACATTAGATACAGTCTTTGCCTCAGTGTTGAGGCATCACACAACAGATGTGAAACAATGTGTCAATGGTGTCCACAGGGAGCCATGGAATCAGGAAAGATTTAACTCTCTGATTTAAACCGAATTAATGTCTTGCCCTTTCAGATTGCTAGAATTCATTTATTTTTTCCTGAATTGGAATGATGCCGTATTTTTATTTAAAAGTTTACTGACATTCTTACTGCAGAGTGAAGATTAACCAGTATGAAAAGTGTCAAACTGACTTTATTGCCCAAGATGTTGAATTATATAAAAGCAAAAAATTATAATATAATGCATTACAAGAACTTAACAGCAATACTGGGACCCATGTGGGTCACACACTTAGATTCACAGAATTCTAGAGCTTGCAGAGTACTCCATCTCCCTGATAGCGGATGATCCTCAAGGGACTTGGATTTCATGATTCTTTTGACCCACTTCCCTCATAATCTGGTTCATTACTGGACATCAAATACATAATGGTTAAGAGTGAGTGCAGAAACTATTTTTTTCAGAACTGCATTTTAAATTTCTGAATTTTACAGAGACAGAGAAAAGCTGAATCTTAAATTAGTAAGTGAAACTATTTATTAGCCGTCTGAGGGGGAGGAATATTGCAAGAAGATATAATTATAAAACCTGAATGTAGCTGGGATCCAGCTTAGAGTTTTCAGCCTGTTTATAAAACATGCCAAATATCAGATGGCATGCAAAGGGTAATGTGTTAATAGCAGACAGACAAAACACTGGCTACAATTTCCAGGAAAGACTAAAGATTTGGACTAAGTTTTTGGCAGAACTGCTTGACAACATACTTTTTCTCTCAAAATCCAAAGGCTTAGAAATAGAAAGGACTTGAAATAAATGAGGAAAGTTTATTTTTAAGCACCTTAAGCATTGTTCTTTTTAAATGTTTCATTTTCTACACAGAAAAATATAATTATGAAAAGGAAGATACCAACCAGAGAATGTTTACTGTGTAAATTTAAAATCTCTAAGCTATCTACCCCTCTATCCAATTGCCTAACATAATGCAATTCTATAAAATTTGAAGAAAAAAAGAAGCCTACAATATGGAATCAATAGAGTTGTATTTAAATAAAGGTCTAGCTTCTTAAAGAGCTTTGCAACTTGTTCTCATATATAAAATTGGGGGTTATATTACCCTTCCTGCTTTGCCAAAAAAATTGCTCTGATTATTAAGAAATTCAATTGACTCATCAATGGCTGCTATTTGCTTTTGCCTACTCTGGAGATTATGATTTTATTTTATTTATTTTATTTGAGAGAGAGAGTAGCGTGAGCTGGGGAGAGGGGCAGAGGGCGAGAGAGAGAGAGAGAGAGAGAGAGGGAGAGGGAGAGAGAGAATCATAAGCAGGCTCCATGCTCAGCACAGAGCCCAATGGGCTCGATCCCACAACCCTGGGATCATGACCTGAGCTGAAATCAAGAGTTGGATGCTCAGCTGACTGAGCCATCCAGGCATCCCTGGAGATTATGATTTTAAGTGCTTTGCAATATATCTTTTCTACCGTACGACTGCAATGATGTGTTTTCAATTTAAGCGTTTTCCCACTTACCTTTTATTTCTCTTAGCATCCAGGAAAAAGTCAACACACATTACACAGTGTGCAAAGGTCTGTGATAGTTGCAAAGAAAAACACGAAGATAAATAAGATCTGATTCCTACCTTCAAGGAACTTATGATATAATAGGATATAGGCACGAAAAAATGCCTGCAATAACAAAGCATCATCATGATGACAATGATGATCTCTGATGAATAATGCCTTCCTGTGTCCATGCCCCTTTGCAATATGACATGGCCATTTCTCCCATTAAAAGGATAGAGTCAGCTTCTCCACCCCTTTGAATTTGGGCTGGTTTTGTAACTGGCCTTAACCAAGGGAAGGCGGCAAGAGTTGCATGGCATGAAGTCTAGAGTGTAGGCATTAGGAGACCTCAGGGCTTCTACTTTTACTCTCTTGGGACCTAATTGTCATGTAAAGATCTGGTTAGACTAAGAAACCATGAGAAACCATGTGATGAGAGAGATGCCAGTCTTCCATCTATCTATGCCCAAAGCATCTTAAATCCTCCAGCTTCTGCCAACTCACCAGCTGACTGCAGGCACACGACTGAACCTAGGCAGGACCAGCAGAGAAACTGTCTGGCCAACACACAGAAATGTGAGAAATAGTAAATTATTGTTTTCAGCCACTAAGTTGTGGAATAATGGATAACTGAGAGGTCTGGTAAGTACTATAATGGACATAAAAAGTGATTTCGAAACAAGGAAGAGTTAGAAATTATTTTCTGTTCAGAGGCATATGTCATCACAATAAGCAAGATAAAGAATGCATCCATCACCCACAAGTTTCCCTGTGACCCCTTTATAATCCTGGCCATCCTCCCTCCCTGTCCTTCCCCCATTCTCAACCAGCTGTTTTTTAACACTATAGATTAGTTTGCATCTTCAAGAATTTTATATACAGTAAATGGAATCATACAATGTGTACACTTTTCATCTGGCTTTTCTGTCAGCAGAATTATCTTGAGATACATCCAAGTCGTTGCACGAATCAATACCTTTTCATTGCTAATGTGTATCACATTATATGGATACGTGCAATTTGTTTATCCATTTTCTGTTGATGAGTGTTTGGGGGCTACTGCAAATAAAGTTGCTATATACTTTAGTGCTAAGTCTTTGTGTGGGCATATGCATTCATTTCTCTTGCATAAATACCTTGGGTGAAATGGCTAAGTCATACAATAGGTGTGTGTTTAACTTTTTAAGAAACTGCTAAGTTGATTTAAGACACTGTTAAGTTGATTTCTAAAGTGGTTGTACCATTTTACATCCCTACCAGCAGTGTTATGTTCCAGTTGTCCCACATCCTCAACCCGATACAGTGTTGTTGTTTTTTTTCCATTTTAGCCATTCTAGTGAGTATGGTTTTAATTTGTATTTTCATGGCTAATGATCTTGAGCATCTTTTCATGCACTGATATTCCATCTATATATCATGTATAGATGTTTGTTTTACTGGATTGTCCTTTTTTTTCCTGCATCTATTGAGATGATCATAGAGAGAAATTGGGTCCTTAAATACCTGTAGTTTTCCTTCTTCCTCCCATTCTCTATTTCCTGTCTTACTGAGACTCCCAAGTACACATTTTTAAAGGCTTTTCATTGTGCCCACTTGCCTCCAAAGGTTGTCCGTTCCATTACTCTCTTCTTCCTGTGCTTCAGTGTGTATTGTTTCCTATTGACTATCTTGCAGGTCATTGTCTTTTGCTTTGTGAATGCACTGTTACATCTGTCTAATTTGTTCTTAATTTCAGATATTGTACGTATAGAATGTCCATTGGATTAACTTTTATAGATTAACTTTGATGAAACTCTCTCTACACCTTTTCATTTTTTCCCCCATAACGCGTCTCAAACAAAAATAACATAGTTATCACTATATTGTACACCTGAAATTAATATAAACACTGTACATTAACTGTACTGAAATTAAAATTTAAAAAAGAATGAAAACAAGGTATTTTGGAGTTATCAGCTAACTCCATTATCTGGATTATCTGTGGGTCTATATTTTTGTAGCTCTTTTTTCCTTAGTTTTTGGTCATATGGTCCTATCTTTTGGCATGTCTAATAACTGTCGATTAACTTCCAGGTGTTACATATAGAAATTTTACAGGCTTCTGGTGGTATCTTCCTCCAGAGATGTTCATCCTTCCTTTTGCGAGGACACTATAGAGTGGTCACCTTAATCCAATTAGGAATCATGATAAATCAAGGCAAAGTTGCAAACCTCAGTATAAAGCTCATCTCACATTTGATCTGTCCTGACCTTCAGAATTTTCTAATAACTTAGGCTGTTCCTCAGATCCCATTTTTGTAGCAGGTCCTGAATTTAATCTTTGTTTCATAAGGCTCTCTGCTTAATTTTGTCTTCTGTCCTAAATAGCTCTACAATTTTGCAACTTTTCTGAGAGGAAATTTCACATGCTTGAGGCTTCTATTTATCTCTATCAAAAGCTCTCCTGGTTTCTGTCCCCTAGAAGCAAGACTTAAAATATATAAAACCAAAATTATCAGCCTCTTGATGGCAACCAGAATTGACAAATGCCCCCAAGCTAAAAGCAGCTTCAGAAGTCAGCTCACTTCTAAAATGTTGGTTCCTCTTTGGAGTCCTGCCTAGCAAGTTTCCACTGCTTTCAAATAAATAGATGAGCTGAGATATGGTGGTGGTGGATTTAGTAATTTCTAGCAACTAGTGACAGTTGTGTTGCTTATGCTTTCCCTTTCTGAACAGAAGTGATTATTGCACACTGGGTGTATAGTGGCAGATACCTTTTTCATGTGTAGGATATCCGATACCAGTGAGCCAGTTTAACACCTTTTAAGAGAGAATAGTACATTCCCAGAGTTAAATGCAGTCACTGAATGGAGACTTGAGCCTACTCCCTTATGGATGGGTGTCTTTCATCCAGAAAAAGGTGAGGCATGAATACTTGGTGGGCAAAATGGTAGACTGTGATACACAGTTAGTTTTTCTCCAAAACACCCTTCCCTTCTTCCAGTTTCTGGCTATACATTTGGCCATACAGATGGGTAGATTTAGACAGAGCTCTTTCAGCTTAGTGTTCTTACGATGGTTCGATAGATAAGTAGATGTGTCACATGGCAAAAAGTTGGTTCAAGCCCTTTTCTTTTTAGTTCCTTCCTCCTGGATAGACTGCAGATGTGATAGCTGGAGCTGAAGCAGCCATTTTAGATTATGAAGTGACTTTGAGAACAAATACCTATTACATGAAGCAGAAGGACGGGAATTTAGGCTTAGCTACTTTGTGGAGCAACATACCCTTAGACTAGCCCTGGACCACATACCAAAATAATTTTATATAAGAGAATAAATCTCCATTTTGTTTCAGCTACTATTATTTTGGGTTTTTGTTACTTACAGCTAAACCTACGCTAAATTAGTTAGGAAAGTTCAGGACAGCAGCTCTCAAAGTAGGAAAGTGTGTTCTGCAGATTCCTAGGGAGTCTATGAGGTCAAAACTATTTTCATAATATATGAAGACCTTATTTACCTTTTTCACTGTGGTGACATGTTCACTGATGTGCAAACACCATGGTGGGTAAAAGCACTAGCATTAGAATAAAGGTGCTAGTAGTCATTGTATTCTTCATTGCCATGTACTTGCAGTTGGGGCAAGGGAAATCTTGACTGTTGAGTAAATGTCTTTTCAACATTCTGTATGAAATGGCAATGTATACAAAGTACTTCTGGGGAATACGAAAATACAATGATTGTCCTGAAGAAAAGCAATTATGAGATTGTTTTGAGTTGTGAGATAAACTTGGTTATTCAGATGTGCATATTTGGCAGATGTTTTCTCACACATGAAAAAGTGAACTGTCACTTCAAGGAAAACTAATGGTATGTGTTCTCAACGACAAAATTTAGGAAATCAGAATTTTGGGAAATTTGTATCTGCCATCAGAACTTGACAGCTTCTCAATATTTAAGAGGCTTTTTAAAAATGAGATCACTGATCATACTAAACATGGTTTTTAAAATTTTATGTGGGCAATGTATTAACATTTGGAAGATCTGCATAATTCAGTGAACCAGTAATTTCCAAATGCCGAATGCATGGTGTTATAAGATCATGCATGGGAAAAATGTTCAGTCAAAGTGCAAGGTAGACCAACAGGTTTTAATGTAACCTGATGCAAAATTTCATTGATACGGTTTTGAATTCTATGTTGTACTGAACTGTTTAGAAATACCCAGTGTACAGTTTCAGTAGTGTCCAAGAATAAATCTACAGTCATATAAAAAGGTTGTTAAAATATTCCTTCTTTTTCCAACTGTGTCTGTGTGAGGTGAAATTTTCTTCATGTACTTCAAACAAAACAAATATCGAACAGATTAAATGAAGAAACAAATATGAAAATCCAGCTGTCTTCTATTAAGCCAGACAGTGAAGATTTGTAAAAAACGTAAAACAATGCTACTCTTCTCACTAAATTATACTTTTAGAAAATAATCTTCATAAAATGTGTATCATTTATGTTAACATAAGGTTGGCTAATTATTTTAAGATAAATTAGTAAATATTTTTTAATTTGTCAGCTTTCATGCTAATGCAGTAAATATTTTTATAACCTTCATAAACAAAAGCTCTTTGAGGACCTCAATATTTTTTTCAGAATGTAAAGGGGTCTGGAGGCCAAAGTTTAAAATCTTTGGATAGTGATACTGCAAGAATCTGAGATCCTATTCTCTGTGAGGGGCACCTGGGTGGCTCAGTCAGTTAAGTGTCTGACTCTTGATTTTGGCTCAAGTCATGATCTCACAGTTCACAAGTTCGAGCCCCACATCGGGCTCTGCACTGTCAGTGTGGAGACTGCTTGGGATTCTCTCTCTCCTTCCCTCCGCCACTCCCCACACATGCTCTCTCTTTCTCTCTCAAATAAATAAACTTGAAAAAAAAATAATGATGAGGAGATCAGGAAAAGAACCATTAAGCTCAAAGTTGTGTAAATAATGCCCTATTCAGAAAAAAGAGGAGTGCACATAGGTCCTAGAAATTGTAGACTACTCTACTTGATATTAATCCTCAGGAGAAAAAAATAGAACAGATTAAACAGAAAGAAAAGTGGTAACCATTGGCTCCCAACACAAGCTCACTAAGAGCAAATCCTATCAAACCAAAGAATATTTGTTTCCTTGATAACCAGTAGAACAGGATAGAGACAGATAAGATGACAGAGTATTTCCCATTCAACATTTTACTGTCTGTTACAAAACAAGAGACTAGAGATCTGCCAGCAGATGAACCATGAACCAATCTGCCGGAAGGAAAATGATGTAAGCTCAAAAGTGAATCAGAATGTGACCTCCGAAGTGAAACAGTTGTTTAGTATTGATGCAGAATGGGCTGGGAGTCAAGCCAGAATTCAAGTTCCTAGAGAGAAGCACCCGGTGGAGTGGGTGGCAAGGACTGACTCATTACACACACATCAACTCTACACCCACCATGTTCCAGGCACTATACAAGCATTACAGATTGAGAAGTGAGCAAGTTAGATGAGATCCCATCCTTTGTGGCACTGACATTTAAAGCACAGTCAGACCTTTTTCTTCTTATGAAATGTTGGTGTGAATTAGAATGGAAGAAAAAACAGTAGGGGCAGTTAACCATGAACTAAAAATTTAGATTTGTTCTCCTCCCAAATTGAGGGCAAGAGAAAAAAGAAACTGACTTTTGCTTTTAAAATAACAGCATGGACCATAGTATACATTCTAAAAACTTCATTTCCATCGGTCTGAGGTTGGAGACAAGAAGAGAACACGAGGAAGAGAGACAGAAGGTGAAGAGACACAGAATTACCACTGTTGTGCAGCACGTGATGGTAGGGTTGACACGCAAGAAGGAAAACTTAATTCTGATTAAAGTACTCGGTTTTTTTTTTCCAACTGCCCCTCTTAAACGCCATGTATGTCTAGCATCTGCTTAACTATTTTACAAATGCTAGGGCACTACACAAATGTACAGCTTTCATATTATTAACAAATGCCAAGTCTTTACTGAATTTTACAATTCTCACAGAAAATTCCTTTATCTTACAGTTTTTGAGGTTCACCCCATCTCTCCCCAAAAATAGTTCCTTTGAGTTTAATCCTTCAGTCATCATTCTCACATCTCACATTTGCCAGCTGAGACAAAATATTTGACTTGAAGTTGTGGGGAAATTATGAGATCTCTCAGGTGCCTACTCTTTTTAATTGGTGTCAATAACAAAAATTATTCAAATTTCTTTCATTCGTAAACTTATCAATGGCATTAACATGTTTGATGTCACAGATTTTATATAAAAACCAACACAAAACACCATGTGCTGTCACCATAAGATGGGAAGACCCTAAAAACCCTGGGGCTTCAAAATTAAAAATGTTATATGTCCTCACTTTAAGTAGTACTCCATTTCTAAAAGTTAGAGAAGAAAAACCAATTTCAGTGTTACTCATATACCAATGGCATTTATTGCTTTGGTAAAAACAAGTGATCTGTTAGTGAGGTTTCATTAGGAGCACACACCAAACCCTAAATAATTTGCAGATGGGTTATCCACAGACTTTTTGAATTCCCAGGTAGTTTCCTCAGGCTTCTGGGCCATTTCCCTCTACAACTGTCAGTGAATATGCAGGGAGTATTAATCCTAATATCTAAATATTAATATTTAGACTTAAGTCAGAAAGCATTAATAATGTGAAACAAAAAAAAAAACTTACAATGCATTCCAAAGTGAAATAACTTCAAATGTTTGAGATTTCCTTAACATGTATTGTTAATGTTCTCGCTTCTTTCAGGTTTTCCCTGAACACTCGATAAAAATACTCCTACATATGATCACCAGTCCTTTCCATGGCCCTTAATTTGTTCCTTTTATCTCTAGAACTTACCACTGTCTGACATAAAACATACTTAAGTGTTTATTTGCCCCACCAATGCCCTCCCTCCCGCAGCCCCCAGAATAAACTTCATGAGGATGATGATGTTCTGTTTGCTCAGTTCCTTGAACAGTTCTGAGCACACAGTATGCACTCCCCAAAAAAGAATTTCTTAAATGAACCTTGAGATTATGAACTCAATTCCCTTAGGTTATAGGTAAGAAAACGACTCCATGAATCTGGAGGTGAAAAGGAACCTAAGCAGAGAAGAGATGTTACAAAGTCCGTACAACTGATGCCCTATTGCATAGTAACTAAGAACACAGGCTTTCAACTTGGACAAAGCTGGATTCTAGTCCACTTATTAGTAGTGACCTCATGGGCAAGCAACCTCTCCATATAAAATTTACCGAATATAACACAAGGATCATAATAGCACTAACTTAACATCACTATTAAAGCGAATGGGGCGCCTGGGTGGCTCAGTGGGTTAAACATCCGACTTTGGCTCAGGTCATGATCTCGCGGTTTGTGAGTTAGAGCCCCGCATCAGACTCTATGCTGACAGCTCAGAGCCTGGAGCCTCCTTCGGATTCTGTGTCTCCCCCTATCTCTGTCCCTCCCATGCTCATCCTCTGTCTCTCTCTCTCAATAAAAAAAAAAAAAAAAACTTAAAAAAAATAATAAAGTGATTAAACATGATAAAGTGTGTTAACATCCTTACACAGCAGCAAGTAAATGCTTAATAAAAGGGAGCTAACATTATTATCATCATCTCACTCAGGTTTCATAGCCTAATATTTCCCCCAAAATTCCTGGTAAGACTATCTAGTTGCTAAGTCCATACAGTTGAGAAGTGGCAGCTTACAGGGAGAAGGCAGTTGCCAAAAGTGAGAGCAATAGAAAGATGGAAGGAAAATGAGAGTTTTCCTGAGGCACTGTGATCGTGTGCAGCCACTAAGAAACAGGTGTCATTACGTTTCATACATTCTTTTAAGATGAGAAGAAAATATAATTCTAAAATTAAGAAGATTTACTTCAAAACGGCTTACACAAACTTTCTGTGTGAAAGATAAACTTGCATCCCCTTCAAAATTCACCTCCTACAGAAAAGGAGTAAATGAGGCCTTACTATACAGAAGGCTTGGATATCTCTGCTGTAAAGACCCACCAGTGTGATTTATACCAATCTCTCTAATGCTATTTTTGACATCCTATTAATGGTCAATTTGTCTCAATATAGGATCATTCTTCTCTCATAATCCGTAGTGGATCTCCAGTATGGATTTCAGGGAAGCAGTAAATAGTTTCATTTCACTGTGTCAGGGACACTGCTATAACCCTGTAAAAAAAAAAGTCTGTGTTTATTAATCCTATTTTCTTTAGTGACAGATTAACCAGGGCCCTCCCGCAGAGATTAGGAAGAAAATCAAATTTCAAAATCAAAACCACATTCCAAATTTCTTAAAAGATATTTTTTGTTCAATTCCTTTGTAAAAACATTGGTCACCATTTAACATACAGTGGCAACAAAATGCACCCAATTTACATGCATCAACAGGTCAATAAATCGTAATACACAGACAACATAATTTTTAAACAAACAGTACTGAAGTAGCTCATGTTCCATTTAACTATAGTTACGGTGCTTCCAACAAAGAACTAGCTAATATGAGAAATAAGATTCCAGTTTCAATCTGAAATAAGGTTATCTGTGACAAGTACCATGAAACAATGATTTTATGACGTCATTATCTTAAAGGGAACCATTTTTCAGAAGCCACTTTGTGCAAAGCACCAATACTCACATAGACTAAGATCTTGAAAAGATTGTACTTAAGGACAAAAGGGCTCCATTTTTTGAAAATTAATTATCTGAATGATTCAAATTTTTATTACATCCATAAATTAAAAGATCTTTCTACATGAAGGATGTGTATACTATGTTTTGACACCTTAAATAATTCTGCAGACATTCAGCTAAACTGAAAGCTTCTGTAGGACTACTTTCAAGAGCAAAAAGTGGAAACCAATAATCAAAAGCCCTTTCTATACTCACAGGCAAGGTTTCTGGATATGGGATTTAATTAATAAGAAAATTTAAGCACCACAATAAAATACTTTTTAGAAAACAGAAAGGACTGGCAATATACAAGTTAGAAACAAAAGCACTTAAACATTTACTCCCTCCCCAAGAAAAAAAACTGTTTAAATAAGCACTTGAATCCTATCAGCTAAAGTAATAAAGAAATTCTTTTTGGTGTGTGCGTAGTACTAGGTGGAAGATAAAACCACAATTCTGTTTAAGGGGTTGAGTTCTGTAATTCTAATTTTATCAAATGAGACTGCTGTATTATTTGTACATAGTAAGAAATGTTACATATTTATTTTTATATGATTTATTTTCTTCTTTTCCCTCAAAAAGCTATGATTAAAGGATAGCTTTAAATTATTTTGACAACCACAGAGCATAATTTGTGACAAACTGCCTCATGGGAAAAAATAGCCCCTCTGAAAATAAGAGGTCAAAGTAAATATGTGCAAATAAAACTTCAAAATAAGGTAGCTGTAAATACAGCCATCTTAGAAGTTTCCCTTCTTTTGTATCTATTTAGCAATATAAATAATTTCAGTGGCCCAAACAGTAATTTTAACTTCAGTTTTTCTCCTCCATGATGTGTTTACTCTTACAAGTGAGAGTAATTTTTTAGCATATGTTGCAGACCATATGCTAACAAACTTAAACGTTCATAAAATTAAAATTTATTATTCATATATAGTTATACTATATATGTCAGATATGGAAGGCTGAACATAAGAAATTTCAACCTAGAATATTATTTGAACATCACAAAAGAAGAAAAAAGACAAAAAAAAGATTTCTCCTCACATAACTTTTGACTACTATTCATAGCAAAAAAGCAAAATATAAAATATATAGTTTTCAGCTCAAAGTGAGTTATCCAGAAATAAAATTCACTAAATGAGATAAGACATCAGGATTATGAGTATGGAGTACTCAGATTCATTCAAATCAGGTGAGAAGACACTTTGGGGAAAAAGAAATCCATCCCAAACAATATGATTTGTATCTCATTAACCCTCTAAACACCACAACTTCACCGCTTATACCATAAGCCTTCTCGACAGTTCCCATTTTCTTCTTCTCTAAAAAAATGTTAATTTCTTCACTCTTAATTTCCAAGTGTCATGTCAAACCCCTTATTTTACCTAATTCCATACTCCTCATTTATGAAAGACCCTAAAATAATCATTTTCTTCCCCTAAGGAGAAACTACCATGTAATGATTCAAAATTGAGACATTAAAGGTAAAAAAAAAATCAACTGAAAATACACTTATTAACATTTATGGTTTTATGTAGTAGGGACATCACATAATTATTCATTCTGATTAATCTCTGGCTCTTGAGACAGTGAGGTCAGAAAATTAAAATGAGTAATAGATACTTAAAAATACTTGAAGTGTGCATCTACCTTGAATAGAATGAGTTAAAAAGGTGACTGAAATTATATGATTGCAAATGTTTACTGTAAAACAGTACAGGGGCGCCTGGGTGGCTCAGTCGGTTGAGCGTCCGACTTCGGCTCAGGTCATGATCTCATAGTTCGTGGGTTTGAGCCCCGCATCGGGCTCTGTGCTGACAGCTCAGAGCCTGGAGCCTGCTTTGGATTCTGTATCTCCCTCTCTCTCGGACCCTCCCTTGCTCATGCTCTCTCTGTCTCTCAAAAATAAATAAAAAACATTTAAAAAAATTTAAAACAGTACAAAATTGGTGTTGCCAGATAGAGTAAAAAGAAAAACCTTTAACTTATGGTAAATATCTTAAGTAATTTGGCAAAGAGTCTCAATGTTGAATTATAAGTAGAGAACAACAGCCACAACAGAAGATCCTTCCATGCATGCACACACATGAAATAACAAATAGGCAAACCCCAACTCAGTACAGTACATCAATGACTGATACTTAAATGATATTTTGATATATAAAGAACAAGGTAAAATGTTGACTGCCATTGATGAAAAAGCATTTCAACAATTTACACAAAATGATACTAACCATTTTTTTAAAAAGATGTCCTAAGAAAACCAAGCCACAATAAGTTAGTGTTTTCCATAATACATGCTGAATTATTTGATCCCATATCTATACACTGTTATTGTCTTAATTCCTAAATGTTGTGACAGCATATTTAGTAATTGAGGTACATTAGTTTACATCTTTTTATAGATATTCTAAGAGAGTTAATTTTTCTTTTCCAGTTTTTCATCTTCTTCACCTCCTCCAAAGAAAAGCAAAGGAAACATTCCTAGAATGCAGCCAATAGTCACCCCAACAGCCTTGCCCTAAGGAAACAAAAGAAAACATTTTTTGAAAGTTATCCCTAAAAGAATCCTTGCCTAAGTATCTATGATAAACAATTACTATGTATTATAAAATTAAACTGTAATTGCATTTTTTTGACCACAATAACTTAAATATAAAAATAAGCCATATATGGGGAGCCTGAGTGACTCAACTGGTTGAGCGTCTGACTTGATTTCACCTTGGGTCATGATCTTAAGGTTCGTAAGATCGAGCCCCACATCAGGCTCTGCCCTGACAGCATGGAGCCTGCTTGGGATTCTCTCTCCCTCTCTCTCTGCCCCTCCCTGACTTATGCTCTCTTTCTCTCAAAATAAATAAACAAACATTTTTTCAAAAGTAAGCCACACATGACAAAGGAGGTAAGAATATGCAATCGGGAAAAGACACTCTCATAAATGGTGCTGGGAAAACTGGTCAGCTACATGCAAAAGAAAGAAACTGGATCAATTTCTTACATCATACACAAAAATAAACTCAAAATGGATTAAAGACCTAAATATAAGACCTGAAACTATAAAAATCCTAAAAGAAAACATAGGCAGTAATCTCTTGGATGTCAGTCTTAGCAACATTTTTCTGAATCTATCTCCTCAGACAAGAAAAAACAAATGGAAAAAACACACAATTAGGGACTACTTCAAACTAAAAAGATTTTGCACAGCAAAGGAAACCATCAACAAATGACTAAGCAAACTACTGAATAGGAGAAAATATCTACAAATGACGTAACCAATAAGGGGTTAATATTCAAAATATATAAAGAATGCCTATAACCTAATACCAAAAAAAAAAACCTAAAGTGATTTAAAAATGGACAGAGTACCTGAACAGACAATTCTCCAAAGAAGACATACAGATGGCCAACACATGAAAAACTGCTCAACACTACTCATCACCAGGGAAATGCAAATCAAAACCACAATGAGATATCACCTCACACCTGTCAGAATG
>CM053569.1:15335918-15398775 GCA_028646485.1 Cryptoprocta ferox | reverse complement strand
GAATGAAACTTCCTCAAAAAATTAAAAATAAAAATACCATGTGATCCACTAATTCCACTTCTGGGTATTATAAAAACATGAATTCAAAAACATATATGTACCTCTATGTTTAATGCAGCATTATTTACAATGGCCAAGCTATGGAAGTAACCTAAGTGTCCAGTGATAGATGAATGGACCAAGAAGATGTAGTGTGTGTGTGTATGTGTGTGCACGTGCACGCACACATACATACATGCATGTGGATATATATGTATACATACATGTATATGTATGTATATGCATTTGTATACTCGCATATATGTATGCACATGCACACACATATACACAATGTAGTATTACTCATAAAAAAGAATGAAATCTTGCCATTTGTGACAATGCAGATGGATCTAGAGGGTATTATGCTCAATGAATTAAGTCAAACAGAAAAAGACTAGTAACATATGATTTCACTTACACATGGAATATAAAAAGCAAAACAAAACAAACAAAAAACAGGAACAGACTCATAAATACAGAAAACAAAGTGGTGGTTTCCAGAGAGGAGGTGGGGGAGAGGTGAAATAGGTAAAGGGCAGTAAGAGGTACAAATTTCTAATGACAAAATAAATACGTCATGAGGAAGGAAAGAACAGCATAGGAAATATAGTAAAAAATATTATAATAACTTTGTATAGTGACAAAGGGTAACTATACTTACTGTTTTGTAATATACATAATGGTTGAATCACTGTTACACACCTGAAATTAATAATATTCTATGCCAACTACACTTCAGTTAAAAAATAATAAGCTACAAAAAGGTTCTAGAACAAGTAATATTTGAAGTTCAATGCACTAGAAAGTTGTTTTAACGTGCCATGAAAAAACATCAAAGAAATATGTAGAAAAACACTTTTTAGAAATAGTACATATATTTTAATGTCTGAAGATAGGAAAATAGGGGGAAAAAAAACCTCACCAAATACTCTCAATAGATTTGAATTTGCTCCTTTTTGTATAATTCCTTTTCCATGTTTATCCCCATGTATAACTAATTATATGTAGGTCTACCATTATGGAAACACAGCTTTGTGTTCTGCCTCACCCCTAACAGCCACACATGTTATATAAGCTCTTTTCCAAACTGTTTCATAAACTTAATATAAAAACTTCTAAATTCCCCTAAATTGATGGCCCATAATCTGCTTAAAACTCTCCTTATACTATTAAAAAATCACTACTTTTTCACCATTATAAGTGATATTACAATAAAC
Source organism: Cryptoprocta ferox (assembly GCA_028646485.1). NCBI lineage: Eukaryota > Metazoa > Chordata > Mammalia > Carnivora > Eupleridae > Cryptoprocta > Cryptoprocta ferox. Next base: position 15,397,519 of record CM053569.1, on the reverse strand, counting down.
ATTTCTGTCTATAGTTCTTCCCCAATGATTTATTTAAAATCCAATAGTATGAATATTTATGCATATTCATAGGGTAATGAATGCCAAGTTATCTATTCTGGACAAAATTGACTGCAAATTCATATATACCAGTTGAAATACAGTTGACCCTTGAAAGACACTGGTTTGAACCGTGTGGATCTACTTATATGGGGGTTTTTACAGCCCAGTACCAGAAATGCATTTTCTCTTCCTCATGATTTTCTTAGCAACATTTTTTTCCTCTGGCTCACTTTATTGTTAAGGATACAGTATATAATACATACACAAAATATGTTAATCGACAGTATATATTATTGGTAAGGCCTCCAGTTAAGAGTAAACTATTAGTAGTTAAGTTTTTGGAAGTCAAAAGTTATCCGTGGATTTTCAACTGTATGGGGAGTTGGGATCCCTAACCCCTGTGTTGTTCAAGGGTCAACTGTATATGTATATACACACACCAATTTTCCTACAACCATACCTACACTATGAATATTTAAAATTTTTATTTTTGTAAATAATTTTTTAAATTTGCATTTCTGTGATGATCATCAAGGTCAAATACTTTTCAATTAAGTTTCATTTCTTCATACATTTATTGAGAACCTACTATGTGCCAAATTCTGTGCTAGGTACCAATGAGACAAAGACTAATTAGATGCAGTCTGTCTCTCTCTTCTAGGAACTTCCTGTTAGTTATACAAAGAAAAGCAAAGAAATAAAGTAAATTCTATCAAACATTACAGGAATCTGAGAGCTACCTAATCCACAGTCTTGAATAAAATAAAACACATCTTTCCTATACAATGTCCACTTATCTATCAGACCTTACAGTTTCCCTAATACATTTCAAGTGTAGACACTAATATTTTGACAACAACTTGCATAAAAATTTTCAAGTCTGTTATTTTTGGGTTTTTGTTGGTGGTGGTAGTGGTGGTGGTATGTCCATGCTTTATATTCATAGATTTATCACTTTCATTGCACCAGACTGAGAAAAGTATCAGTTCTACAGAGTCTTAATAAGCAGAAATTTTCTTCAATCCTGATGCTGAAAAAGTTAATCGTGGCCTCTTATTTTGCCCTTCAAGTTTGAATTCATTTATATTTATTTATACACACACAGAATGCATTTTATTGTAGATTCCTGACTTCCCTATACACATGAAATGACCATCGCCAACAGGCTCCATGTCCACTTCCCACCCATTTGTTAGAATGCCTGTTACTATTTGTCTGTGGAAACCAAGCCTTTCTTCTCCACTCACTTTAGAATTGCCAGTTAATGAGTTCCCAACCCATTATCTCAATGGGGCATAAAGTCAATAGGGCAGAGAGGGAGGAAAAAAGTGGGATATCCTTTTCTGGCTCCATGATTCAGGAAACATTTTTCCACTGAAAAATCAGTTAATGAGGTACCTGGGTGGCTTAGTCGGTTTAAGCGTCCGACTTCAGCTCAGGTTCTCATCTCGCAATTTGTGAGTTTGAGCCCCGTGTCAGGCCCTTGCTGACATCTCAGAGCCTGGAGCCTGCTTCGGATTCTCTGTCTCCCTCTTTCTCTGCCCCTCCCCGCTCGTACTCTGTCTTTCTCTCTCAAATATAAATAAACATTAAGAGGAAAAGAAAAGAAAAGAAAAATCAGTTACTTACATATTATTATCTGGTTTTATGATAATCTAGGCCCTATAATTAACTACACTGGGGCTAATCTAAGAACTTGAGTACATCTGTAACGTGGTTCCACAAGAAAATATTTCCTGACTTTCAAACAGCCAATCATAAATGAGGTTTTAAAACACAACCTATATGAATAGGAACCTGCATGTGTATTTGCATATATTCTATTACGGGTAAATTTCAGAGTTAGCTTATGTCATTAATCACTAACTTAAATTTCTTCAGGCTGATTGTTAACCAAATGTTATGTTATAGAGTAGATTTGATCCTAACAGAAAATAAGCAGAGTCAAGAACTAAGGAACAGAATCACTTCATATACTGGTAGAAGACTTACCAAAATACACAAACACACAAAATATATATATAAACACTGGTTTAGTAACAGAGGTACTTTTATAGTAGAAGAGGGGAATGTATCTATTTATAATGCAGAAAAAAACAGAATTATCAATTGCATGAGAAGAAACCCCAGGAAAATAATCTCTTGATCCCAACTGTATTGCTAAAATGTTAAGCCAAATTGCTAGAATGTTAAAATATCCTGATTCCTCAGAAACGCTGGCTGATACTAGCCAGCTAGTCTCATTTCAATTTATCTACAAATTGCAGGATATAGACACACATATGATTTTTTACAGAACTAGGTCTAAGGAGGAGGCTGAGTTATGCGTTTCTAACAAGTTTCCAGGTAATGTTGATCTTGCTGGCCCTGGCATCACACCTGGGGGAGCCAGTGCCCTGTCTAATCTTACTTTCCCCCCATGGTTTTAACTATCATCTTTTCAGTGCGGCCTACAGCAGCCTTCCTATCTAATCCTGCAATCTGTCTCCATCCCAGCACTCCCAACCTCTTTTACCCTGCACTTTTTACAACTCCTGTAACATTTGCAAACTTCTAATACATTAAACATTTTATTTGTCAGATTGTTTTATTGTCTCTCTCCACTTCTCAAATGTAAGATCTATGAGAAAAAAAGATCTTGTTTTGTCAACCAATATATTCAAAACTCCTACATATGTACTGGGCATATAGTAGGTAAACAATAAATATTTGTTGAATAAATGATTGATAATACTCATCGTCTCTAATTCAGATCTCTCCAACTCTTAATGTTTCATCTGAATGCCTACTCAGTATCACCACTTCAATGTCCTATTCATCTCAAATTCAACTTATTGAAAACACAACTCACTACCTTCCCTTACTAACTTGTTCTTCCTCCTTTTCATCTTGACTTAATTAGTGGCATTGTGATCCATTTAGTTTCCTTCCTATTCAAAATTCTTCACTCGTTCTCTATCGCCTAGGTATGAGGCTCAAGCTCCTTAGCATAGCTTATATAATGTCTTTCCTGTCTGATCCATTTTCACTTCTCCGATACTGTTTTTCTACTGCTGCTTCTATTCTCAACTACTACATATTATAGTCTAGCAGTGCCTAATTTCTTGTATTTCTCTGATCATACCCTGTTTTTATCATGCCTTCCTACTTGCTAGTCAATGTACTTGTAGTTCTCTTGCTCACCTAGTAAATATCTCATCAATAATTCAAAGATCAGCTTAGATCCAATAATTGCCAAGGAACCTTCCCACCAAAAGAAATTCCTCCCCACAAAATATTAATTCTTACTTGTGCTATTCCTATTTCTAGTGCATAATTCTATAAGTGCATATGTCACGCCAAATTATAGTTTGTTTACGTGTTTGGTTCTTCACCTAAACAATTCATAAAAATAACTACAGTTTATATCCATTTTATGTCCTTCAGTTTCTAGCACATGAGAGATGTTCTTTAACAGTAACTGAATCATATAAAGAATACTTTAAAAGTTAGTTACACTATAAAAATAGTCAATACAAAATTACTATTCTTCTGAAAACTGCCAAAGCTTACACGATTTTTGTTAAAAACTCCACTCAAACAAACAAACAAAAACAAAAACCACCTCCCCTCAAATAAATTTTGTCTGAAATTTCTCAGAGGACCGAACTATACAGTGTCTTGCTCTGACTACCTGAATTCATTATCACAAACCATATAAAGTACTTACAAAATGTGTACTAACACGTGTTTGCCACATGTCCACTTGTTTTGGTGTAAGATCAGGAATTGACAAGCCTAATCTGGAAGCCAAAGCTTCAACGTAGCCTGCAAGTCTTTAAAAAAACAGGACAGAATGTAAGTTTTTAAAGACACACAAATGTCCTCAAGATAATGAACTAGTTATTACAAAAAGAAACAAGATTAATTTTACACCTGTAACTGGCACTCCAGAAATGTTTTTTACAACTTCCACTTTTATTGTGCATAAGTATATCTAATTTAAAAATATTTAGTATTAATATAGTCAATACATAGGTAAACAAGTTGACTTAGAGCAATTATTCTCTACAATGACTTTAAAAAGACCAATTCAAAGTGTGTAACAAATTTTTGCAAAAATTAAGTTATGTGCTTATTCCAAATTCAAAGCAAAGCACTTTAATGTATGACATCAATTAATAACTGTCACCAGAAAGCAAAAAATTTCCAAAATATATCAGATTGATATGCTAAGAAAAATAGCCTTGAATTTTCAAGGCCATCTCAAGTATTTATCAAGTCTATCTTCCCATCATTTACTGGATACAAACTTACTTTATGAACTGTAAGAAAAAAAAGAATTGCCAATTAAACTATGCATACATCAACTATAAGATGGATCCCAATAGCAGATATGTTAACTTCTAAAAAACTATGTATCTAAGAATCAATAAAATGTAGTATTTGTTATTTAATGACATTTTTTAAAGGCAGAGGAGAAATAGTTCTTAAATATAAAGACTCTCAACAAAATCTTTAACCAAAAATAACTGTTTCATGATGCGATCTAAAATTAAATGGCCTTAAATTCTATTGGATTATTTGGTTCTATTAAGTGTAAAAAAGCTATCACAGTAGCTATAATATTACCATTATTAACATTAATGTTGGAAATGGAGAAATGGAAATGTGTAAGGGGTGATATCGTTATAGATTAATGTCACAAATTCCAGGAATATAAAATTTCTGCCTTGGCCTAGAAGCAAAGAAGCTTTGTAAATTTTTTAACAGTAGCTTTGGCCCAAACTCCAGTACAGAAGTCTAATATACAGGGTCAGATCACTTACAAAGCTGCCTTTTCTGAGATTATAGGGCTAAGTAGACTTCCACTAGACCCAAATCCAAATCTCAAAACTTACCACTCTAATAAACCACGAAAGGAAGAAACAGAGCCAAAGACTAAGCAAAAGAGAGTATGTTTATCACAATAATTAATGCCAACTTAGTCTAATTTATAATTTCCAGGCTTCCTCTAGCTCAAGAGGCAGCCCAGGCTATGTGTTGCTCGGAAGAGAGAATGTAAATTGAGAAAGAGAAAAAGCTGGCCTTTTCTAAGTAGACATCTTCACTTTGTTTCATCATTCCTGCCACATGGAAGAAGGAGAGCAAAAACTGGCCAAACCCATACAACGCTCTCTGGCTATTCCCACACATGCTCAAGCCATTACACCTTTTGAAAGTTCCTCTCTTAAGAAAACATGCCCAGTCAGTATCCTCACATTTGAGCCATGTCTTTTTATCTTTCGGCTTAGTGGGAGAAGAGTGGGGTGAAATAATGATGGGGATTCTTGCTATTAATCCTGCCTCGTCTTGGAAATGTCTATAATAAACATATAAATATTTCAGTAAATGAAAATTAAACTGTGCTTACATTTTGGTCATTTTAGAAAACTTTTTTGCATGTATTAATCTCTTGAAAGGATTTTAAACACAAATTCCAGGTCCCTACACCCAGAGACACTAATTCTGAGGTGCAACCCAGGCATTCCATATTTGAGGTATACCAAAGATTTAGTACTTATTGATTTAGGAAAAAAATCAATTTAAAACTTTAGTTTGAAGATACACACACAATAAATATCCCATTTCTTAATCCCTCCCGATTAAAGAATGAAGAATAGAAAGAGAGCAAGGTCAGTACACACATGCACAAATGAATAAATAAATGGACCTACCCGAGTCCAGCTAAATCTGACACAAGATTTCCCAAAGCAGCAGCTAGAAAATTGAGAAGTGGATAAGTGAACTATCATATGGAAATCAGAAAAATCATTATAATACATCACTGTATCATCAGCAGAGCACTGATCTGGAAGAGTTATCACAGTTTCTGAAACTACAACCACTACATCCAAAGTAACTTATTGGACAGCTCTGAATCAAGATTTCAAAATAGGACACAAGTCTTGTGAGATTATAGTATTGTACTTCCATCAAGTAGTCGGTTTTTCTACTATGGCAGCCAGTTTCCATTTTGGTGTCAATACCTATACAATATTTTGTAGTTTTATCTTTCATTATATTTAAGGAAATTCAGATATTTAGAAGTTACAGTAAAGTTTTGTTTTTTTTTTGAGAGAGAGACAGAGTGCAAGTAGGGGAGGAGCAGAGAGAGAGAGACAGACAGACAGTCAGACAGACAGAAAGAATCTGAAGCAGGCTCCAGGCTCTGAGCTGTCAGCACAGAGTGGGGCTCGAACTCACAAACCGTGAGATCATAACCTGAGCTGAAGTTGGATGCCTAACCAACGGAGCCACTCAGGTGCCCCTAGAGTCAAGTTTTATACATAGGTCTGAAATTCAAGAAAATCATATTAGAGAAGAAATGTCTCTTTTATTAACTCATCTACTTCCTATTTTCTACACAATAAACACAACATTGAACCATTCCCAAATTTCACCATCATAAAAAATAGAGTAGTAACCGGGGGAAAAAAGGTAATAGAACCAAATTAGATTTTCAAACTTATATATCCTTCTTTGATTTTTCTACCACTGAAAATAAATAACTTAGTAGAAATAAGGGTAAAAAGGTTTTAGGATAACACTGAATTAATATAAAAACTTAATGAGGCACCTGGGTGGCTTAACTGGTTAGGCAGGCGACTTGATTTCAGCTCAGGTCATGATCTCAGGGTTCATGAGTTTGAGACCCACATCAAACTGCCCTGTGAGTGCAGAGCCTACTGTGGATCCTCTGTCTCCCTCTCTGCCCCTCCCCAACTTGTGCTGGCTCTCTCTCTCTCTAAAAATTAATAAAGATTTTTTAAAAATTTTTTTAAAAAGAGAAAAACTTATTTTAATGTAGTCAGTACAGCACTGTTACCTATTAGCTAACATAAAGTACCTAAAATTTCTCAGGAAAAGTACAACATACACAAAATTAAGAATTAGAAGAATAGGATTAAGGAGATAAACTAATAGACATCTCAATGAGTAAACTTATTCAAATTAAGTATCTGCTTCTAAACCTAACCAACTTGAATGTTTTATAAGTATACAGACAATGGGATAATAACATGACTATTATTAAGTACCTGCCATAGTTGAAATTCCCAAAATAATTCCAATAGACATCTCAATATGGGTTCCCTGAAAAATGATTATGAAGAAATTAATCTTCAACATTAAGGAAGTGACTATAAAAAATAGCAAAGTATTAGTAAAAACAGATAAAATAGTTAAACCAACATGTTATTGCAACAAAATCATATACATAAAATATGCAAAAATATTCACATATAATGTAGTAATCCACTTAACTATTAAATATATGCATTCACACAAATACTAACATCGATATCATTTTATTCATTAAAATTAGGCTTTCATAAAAATAAAAAATAGCAACAAATACAAATGTTATACAAAGAGCAATGTAATCCATAATTAAAAATCTAGAATTTATATTTTCCAACCACAGAGAAAGATGCTTTAAACCTTTCAGGACACAGGGGTGCCCGGGTAGCACAGATGGTTAAATGTCTGACTCTTGATTTCAGCTCAGGTTATGATCTCACGGTTTTTGAGTTCAAGCCCCACAATGAGCTCTGCACTGACAGCATGAAGTCTGCTTGGAATTCTCTCTCACACTCTCTCTCTGCCCCTCCCTCCATGTGTCCTGTCTTTCTCTCTCTAAACAAATAAATAAATAAACCTCTTGGAACACAAGGAAGACCAACTCACCTAATTTTAAATTCTGAATGACTCATCTGTATAGATGTCATTATTATTTAGTCTCTCAAAAACAGAGTAAAAAACTAGTTTCTAGGAATCCAAAAGATCACAGACTTCAAAGCTTATCTTTATAACACTTTGCTCTTTAACCATTAAGTCGTGAGGCTATGTGGTTCATTTATAAGTGACAAGAGCTTCTTGTACAATAGATAGAGCCCCAGCAAAACGGCAAGGCTCTAGCTCTAATGCATTTGCACTGAATTTATTGAGAGTTTTGGACTTTCCTCATCCATCCCATTCTGAAGACAAGGACTCGTATTTTTACTTCCATTTTAAACAGAAGAAACTAAAATGAAGAAGATTAAACTATTCTAATGGGTTATTGCATAGAATAAAGAAGAAATCCTATAGTCTATTGTGCTAATTCAGTTCTAACACTGGAGCAATGCTGCCATAAGTAGACTTAATTTTCTTCCTGAATACTGATTCTTGAAAATTTCTAAATAATTTTTTTAAATGTTTATTTATATTTGAGAAAGAAAGAGAGAGACAGTGCACAAGCGGTGGAGGGACAGAGAGAGAGGGAGACACAGAATCTGAAGCAGGCTCCAGGCTCTGAGCTGTCGGCACAGAGCCCGATGGCAGAGCTTGAACTCACAAGCTGTAAGATCATGACCTGAAGCCTAAGTTGGACGCCTAACCGACTGAGCCACCCAGGAGACCCAGTAAGTTTTAAAATCTCACTGATACTTATGGAGGAAAAAAAAAGAACCACCTATTTGGTAAGGTAGAAATATTGCATTAATCAGTTATTTATAAAACTGAAGAGAAGCTGAGTTAAGTTTTCCTCATTTTTCTCTCCCCTAGGCCTTTTGGTTCCATCCCTTTAAAATACAATTCTTCTTGGGGAGCCTGGGTGGCTCAGTCGGTTAAGCATCTGACTTTGGCTCAGGTCAGGCTCAGGTCATGATCTCGCAGTTCACTAGTTTGAGCCCCGCATCGGGTCTGTGTTGATAGCTCAGAGCTTAAAGCCTGCTTTGGATTCTGTGTCTCCCTCTCTCTGCCCCTCCCCTGCTCACGCTCTGTCTCTCTCTATCTCTCTCTCTCCCTGCCCCTCCCCTGCTTGTATTCTCTCCCTCTCTCTCTCTCTCTCAAAAATAAACTTTAAAAAATAAGATAAAATAAAAAATAATAAAATAAAATAAAATTCTTGGATATGGAGAGAACAGCCTGATGCATAAAAATCTCCCATGCACTAAAACACAAGGAAAGTTGTAAAGGTACCAAAAAACAGATTCTGAAGAAAAAAGAAGAGAACTTGCACGAAGAATAAAGATGTGTATCTTTATATATGGATTCAAAAATTTTTTTAAAAATCCACAAAAATAACAAAAAACTGGAGCACTAATATAGAAGAACGGCACTTGATAGGTACAGCGTATAAGAAATATAGCATCTTTAGTGGCAGGGAATCATTAGGAACACCCCAAGAAAAATCTGTTTGCAATACATGTATTTAAAAAGTATTTAAGTGCTTAATCATTTAGTTGACTTTAAGAAACCTGAAGGACCTCCTAATAATATAAAAGCCTCAAATAAAGTCAAAGAGAGTTTGAGGACAATGGAGTACCACTCTTTAGTTTTTCTCATAGTTACATCAAATTTTATGTTAACGAGTGCGGAAGAAATTAAATACATCTAATACTAGTTATCGTAAAATTATATCTGGCTCATCACCTGAATACACTTAAACTATTCTGGAATTCTAATTAAATTGTAAGAAACATAATCCAAAAAATCCATTAAAATATAAGTTACGAAAAGGAATCCTAATAATACAAAAATATAATAAAAAACTATGAAACCAAAGGCTGGATATGAACAGCAGCCAACAATAAAGGTTGAATCTATTACAGGAAATTACATAGGAATTTGTTTTTATGACTACAACTAGGAAAGCAACCAAGACAGTACAACAGGAAAGAGGAAAAGATCAAATGTCTGCGGCATGAAAGAAAAGGAGAATCAAATATTTCCTTAATTTACCACTGTAAAACAATCAAGGCTGTCCCACCATGTTAGGAGGCAGTGTTTTTAAAAAATTAAAAGGTGAAAAACATTCTACAGATAATGATGACCATTATTCTCCCTAAACATAGATTCTAGTTACATTATTTACATATTTTAGTTTCAGCAATCTATTATAAAACCTCTTTAGAAACTTTCATTGTCCTGAACTAGTTTGCAATTATTACAGAATAACAATTTTGCCACATGTATTCCTCTTTGTTATTGAAGCCAGTGTTTTAAACATTTACTTCAGTATTAATATAAGCAAAAACTGGTGTTAAGTCCTTGAAACTGGACTTCAATGTAAACTTCAAGAACAAGTATTACTAACTTGGAATCAATCATCCAGACCTGGAAAAATAGTTCACTCCCAGTTATACTAATAATGAGACACAGGCCAGAGTAACAGAAAACAGTAAACAACACTACAATAATTTGACTCTAGAATGTGGGTGTTTTGCTTTGTTGATAGCTGTATTTAGATGCAGATTATCTGTTACTTTAGTATTTATTTCAAAGAAATGGTAACATACTGTGAAGGTCTTGCTCAGAATCTAAGAAGCCACCAGTTTCTCTATTCTGATCTCTCTTCAAAATCTCTATTCACCCCTTTATACAAAATATAGCATCTTAATACGACTATCTAAGGTCTGTGCTATTGAGGTGGAAAAAAACAAATGAATGTGAAGATGGTAGTATGGATACTAGCTGTCAATTAAGAGAAACTAAAATACTGAGTTGTGTAAAACTAAAAGAAATATTTGTCACAGAGAAGCTTTAATTCAGACAAACTCTTCAAGAATACATCAAGTCTTAACTACAGCTTATAAACTCATCATAATGGGGTTTTCATGACAATTAGATATGATTTACTATTTATTGACTATATAAATAATCAAACCAAGTAATTTCAGAAGAAGCAGTATGGTTCTAAGTTGCTGAATATTCACAGATCTATTCTCACATTCATAGACATATAAATTGGCTACTTTAATTCGTTTATACACATTAGGAAAATGTCATAATCAGTCAAAACACTAGCATTCTGAAATTATATTTTAGAGAGTCCTGCCAGACTTCTTTGCTAAAAAATTATGCAATGGATGCTTTCACTTTCAAGTTGTGTTCAGGCTACAGTAGTTCTCTATTTAGGTAGCAGGACACCTTCCTGCTGTGTGAACATAGGTGAGTGGCCAGACTTTCTGGATATCTGATCACCACTAATCTGGAAATAAGATGAGATTACCTAATAGTTAAAAAAAAATTTTAGATATTCTCTTAAGGATTTTAGATATTCTGTAAGCAAATTGTATAATCTACACAATGTAAATTATACTTTTAATCCCTGTTTTGAAACCAAATATCCTATTTATGTCCATCTGTAGTACATGTGACCTCCAAAATGCTAAAAATAGAAAGAAATTTTTAAAAAAAACCTTGCATCTCTCATACGTATTTTCCTCACATTCAATAATCCTAAAATCACTTTTTTTAGCAGTCTCCTAAAAAACAGCTACCATTTACAGAACTTTTTAAAGTTAGAGTCAGTGAAGAGAAGTGGAGAGAGCACTGGGCAGTTTTAGAGGACAAGTATTTTAATCCATGGACTCATCTCTGACTTTAGAAATTGGAACAATATTGGTATTCATTAATAAAAGATGTCACTCAATGGTAAGAAAGGAAAATAAGCCTTCTCTGATATTAAACACTTAAGGAACACTCTTAAGTCAAAAAGACCACAGCAAAGGGGAACTATTAACACTACAATGGAATAAAGACAGAAGGCTCCTACATTCACAGTGTTCCCAACTGAAACTTAAAATACCTTTGGGTTAAATGGAGAGACTGTATATCAAAACACCCTTTAAAACATTTCTACATGGAAAAACTGAACAAAGAACTAACCCAATAACATATATGTGATGAGAACAGTCAATAAAATTAAAGAACATCAGAAAATTTTATATATTTTTTATTTACCAAGAATGTTGAAACTAGAACACAATAATATAGACTCAATAAATTTATTATTGTCAATGCTTTGCCCAAAGTCTTAATGATTAATACATATAATGCCTTAAAATTAAATAATCATCTAATTAACATGAAATATAGTAAAAATGGCCTTGTTCATTATGATGTTAATTAAAATTTTATAGCTAGAATATATAAATCATTGGGAAAATTTAGACTACATTAATTTCTTTATTAACTCAAAATAGAAGCTGTGAAAGAAAGAACTTACTGCAACAATCATAATTGCATTATCCAAAAAGCCAAACCCTATGAAAGGTATCGCATTGTGGATGAATACTGAAAAACACCAAAAACAGAAAATATATATTAAGATTTCTATAACTTAAATGATAAAAACATACCGTATGATTAAAGTCTCCTAAATAGATCTGATAACCTTTGAAATTTGCTTTTCATTCCCCACAGCCAAAAGATTCTGCTCCTGCTATAAGTTTAACTACTTCGAAGAAACTATACTAGGGGAAAACACCAAAATTTAAAACCATATAACATGTAAAAGTAATTGTGTTAGACTTCTGGGTTGTTTTCTTACTAGCTACACTTACAAAGTACATACAGTTAATGGCAGAACAAATAAGTAAATACATATTTACCATGTTTTACCTGTTTAATTGCTATTGATATTAATCTATTTCTTATATCTGAAAGACTGATATCATAAAATTAAGCTCCATATTAGAAATAATAAAAAATTCTATGAATCAAATTTCAGGGAAACTATACGGTTGCTTTTACTCACTAAACAATATTTTGGACAAATGTGAGAAAAATGTTATTATCTCATCTATATTAGTCATCTATATGCAGTCTTTTCCCCCCTCATAACATCGGTATCCCTGAAAGCTTTCACAAACTATAAACCACCTATTTGATTTATATCAAATGTAATTTGGCCTCTTCCTAGCAAAAGCATACCTTACCTTATCTAATACACAATCTGAATGTCACCTTATCTATCCAATACACAATCTGAATGATCTGACATAATACAAGTATAACTAGAAAGAACTAATACCTATATATTTTTTATACAATCAGCCTTAATTTTTTTTCATATTTGCATCTTCAGCATGTTGCAGAATGCCTAGTGCATAGCAGATACTCAACGAACATTAGTTAATTAAGTTGAGGACCACTAACCTGGAAAGGAAGAGAATTCCATATTAAGAGAATTGAAGGCAAACTGTGAAACAGATTAAAAGCTGGGATAGTTAAAAGACTTTATGCTAATTCATCTATAAAACTGCCAAGATATAGTCAACATCAATTCAACTGAGGACTTTTTTAGATAAATATCAAAACTGAATTTTATACCATATCCAAAAATAGTCCCTTAAACCAATTGGTTGTATGTGTTCAGTGACTTTAGAGTGTTTTTCTTCTTTTAATGTAGTTAAGCCCACAGAAAAGTATAATTAAAATATAATCCAGAAGTTATGAATGTTTGATATTGTTATAGTGAGCTTTGCACCATCCCAGGGAAGGCTAATAAGCAGTGAACAAAACAAAACAAAAAATGCTTCTACGCAAAATAACTATCAAATACTAACATCATAGGAAAAGGGTGTATATACATCCCAGATCATTTCAGATTTCTTTTTACTACTAAGAATGTTCAAGATAAAAAGTAGCATTTTTTAATTACAAAGAATATTATTTTTAAAGTTATTAAAGATTATAAAAATCAAATAGTATATTAATGAAATGGGATTTTTCAATTCAAGAGTCTAAACTTAGCTCCTGGACTTTTAGCCTGTCTAGTTACCTACTGTACATCCAAAATTCTGTAATAAGCAACTCTGAAGTATAAAATATATCATGTTTTTATGCTTAGACCTAAATAAATGTGTCCATTGTATAAAAATTTATTTTCAACACAAAAGAAAAAATACAATTTTCATATTGTTAAAAAACATGTACTGGACACTCCACTGGGCATGAGATAAAAAGATAAATAAGACTTGGTTACCAGCCCCCAAGAAGTTATGATAGAAACTATGATAACACACCATGTAAACAGTTCATTTCAATATGACAGAAAAACTGGTAACTATTATACAGGGCTCTGGATAGGAATTGCATGAATCTAGGCTAGGAGAATCAGAAAAAATTACCTGGGGGAAAAAAGTCTTAAAGAATTCTTAAATGTTTTGGTATTTGGGAAAAGTTACTTATTTCTAATATAAATTATAATCTACCTCTGAGAGAAAAAAGAACTGGCTATTAATTTTAAAAAATTATGTAAGTTAACTCTCCAGTATGTAATGATCTATTAATTTGTAACTTCTTCAATTTCCTTTGGGAAATACTATTCTATAATAGCAAATCACTTCTAATATTTCGCTTTCACTTACAATCTACTCAATTTACTGCACTGTCAAAACATTCTCTTCTTTCACTGTCTCTATAATAAGATCCCAAACTGTTTTACGTTATGTCAATGTTAGCCTTGACTATTTATTCCTATCATAACAGTAAAGAAAGGACACCAGCACCATTTATAAGCTTCTTCCTGGCAGTGTTAAATGAACTTAACTTTCTTCATCATTACAAACAGCAAGCCATAAGTATTTTCTCCACCAGAGAACAATTCTACCTAGCCCTGAGCTCAGACTTTCTAGTTCTGAAATTACCCAACTTAAATCCAAACTAAAGTAAACATATCCTTTTTACTGGGAATTAATGAAACCTCACCATAAGTATAATTTTATTTCTAGATGGTAACTACAGTTTAACAATGTTAGATACTGTTACAAATATTAGAAATTCTGTAACATTGTAATACATCTTAACTTTTTGTTTCAGCATGATAAATAAGATAATCCACTCTATGGGGAGAAATTAAATTTACTGACTCTTCTATACTATCTGTGAATGATACAGTTATTTCAAGTCTAAAAGATAGATGCACAAGTATTGAACAATTATAGAACCATTACCATATCTCAGCTGTCCTGGAGTGGGCGGTGGAGCTTCCAATTTTTCTAAAGGGGAAAAAAAGGGTTTAGGTCAAGAATTAGTTACCATAGCATGAGTTCTTTTTTATTACAATGAGGAAAATACCAGCAGATTTACAAAGTGGGAGGATATCAAAGTTTATTCATAAATTTTTATAGGTTAACAGACCAAAGTTATCCATACAGAAAATAATACTTGGTATGGATTAAATTACAAGGCTAGAAAACAAAACTGAACTTTAGTTACAAGTCTACCATGGACCCTACGGGCCTGGGTAATCATTAGCTTTTCATTTTTTTGTTTTTTAAGTCCTTACATCTATATAATTGGCCTGATTACATTAGTTACAATTAAAAAAACAAAAACATTTGAAATATAGCTACCCTTCTTTAAGATAACAATGATAGATGTCTAAAGAAATATATATACAAACAAACATTGATAGCAGAAAAAGAATATTTAAATAGACCTAGATATCCTTTAAAAAGACAGAAAATACTATTTTTAAAGCAATGTATTTCAACGATGACTTCATCAGATTGTGTTCCTTAATCTCCCTGGGTAATATATTAAATATTTTGAGTTTTGAAACCTATACTATTGGATAATATAGAATATTCTACAAAAGAAAAAGTAGAGTGCTATTAAAAATCACAAGTAACAATAAACTATTTATGATATATATCATAATAAACACACAAAGTTTTCCCAAGTATAAATCAAAGTAATAGCTTTAACTGCCATCATTAAATCTGAAAATTAACAATTATTATAAAGAAGCAACACACCTAATCTCATAACAGTAACCATCTCACCATTTGTGTAAGTACGAGAGCAAGCTCTGGTAAAATGGCAGAGAACGGTACTTTATCCTCCTCCTGTCCAAAAGAACTGACAGTCTATAGAGAAGAACCCACACCATGGATCACACTGCTCTAAAGGTTTAGTACAACCAGACTGTCCAAGGAGACACATTAAAAACTGGATATATATTTTCTAAAATACTTATTTATAATCTATGACAACATATGAACTGAAGAATTTAGTTTTAAAAAAGTAAAAAGCAAATACATCTTCATTGATAAACTATGTAAAAAAAGAAGTATTGTTCATATTTGTGAATGGTATTTGACTGAAAGTACATATAGTACAAAAATGGTTTTACAATAAGTATGCTAAAACCTTGAATTTAATCAATTATCATATTATTCAGAAAGTTCTAAGAATGCGAGTTTGTTTTCCCTTTTTTAGAAGAGTTATGAAACGAAGATATACTAATCTTTGCAGAATTTCCCATCTGATTAAAATATATTCGCTATCCGTTGACTAACACCATTACCTCAAAATCCATTTTGAAAGCATGCAAATGGTTTTCCAAATTTTAACAAGGAACATAGGATACCACTGTGCTCCAGAGTTTTCTGCTGAAGTAAACATGCAAAAGTGGTTACATACCAGAACTATTTGCTAGATGCATTACTCTCATCATCACTACAGTTCTGACACTGTGAGGAGAAGTCCTTGTCAGTTGACTGGAACATCTTGAAATACCTAAAAATTCAACAAGCAGGACCTTCCCAATAGAATGAGAGTACACAGAGTCCTTGCTTTTACTTCTTCAGATTCCCTACATATTCATAGTGAGCAAAATATTCGAACTATTTTACAACTCCTAAGGAGAAAGGGTAAGAGGTAGGCAAATGTATAAGGTGCAGCAAAGAGCAATCAAATAATATAATCAATTTTCCTAATCTCTCTTTCCTATTACACATAAGGATTAAAAAAGTAAAACTAATGAAAAAGTAATTTTTTTAAAGACTGAGAAAAAGAAAGAAATATAAAGTGAAGGAGACAGAGCAGGAAGGAAAACCACTGGTACAGAGATTAAAGTAAAATCAAAGCAGAGACTCTGCCTCCTGCTTCACAAAGAATCTAATAAGTAGCAAGAGGAAACATGAAAGGAACAAAATTTTCCTAGAAAGTGGAAATTTTACCGGAAAGTATCTGTCAAACATGTTTTAAGCCATAAATTGATCATTTTGAGGACTTTGATGCTGTTAATTACCTTCTTTACTATATTAACTAAATCAAAACTATATATATCAGAAGTGAAAAACATTAGAGGTTCAATGCACTACAGAACTCAATCTTGGAAATAAGTCCATGTAATCTTATACAGGTTGAAACTGTACTGGCTGCCTGAGTGGCTCAGTCGGTTAAGCATCTAACTCTTCATCTCCACTCAAGTCATGATCTCACGATTCCTGGGATCGACCACCACGTTGGGCTCTGACTGACAGTGTGGAGCCTGCTTGGGATTCTCTCTCTCTCTCTTTCTCTCTTTGCCCCTCCCCTGTCCTCGGTCTCTAGACATAAACTTGAAAAACAAAAAAACCCAACTGTGATCACTGCTAACATAACCTCCCTCAAAACAGTCACAATAAACTCCAGAAGCATTAATTCCCTACATATGTATCTTAACCATAAGAATTTTCTTTTTGAGGGCACCTGGGTGGTTCAGTCAGTTAAGCAATTGACTCTTGATTTTGGCTCAGGTTGTGATCTCAAGGCTTGTAAGACTGAGCCCCACTCTGGGCTCCATGCTGAGCCTGTTTGGGATTCTCTCTCTCCCTCTCTCTCTGCTCCTCCCTTGCTCACACTCTCTCTCATAAGAAATAAACTTTAGAATTTTCTTTTGACATACATATTGTACACTGTATTTACATTGGAAATGTATTCTAATTTAATGTTTCATTAAGACGACTCTGGAGTTAGAAAACCTAGTTCTTTCAATTTCAGTGTATATCCGTGTGTGTGAGTGTGTGTGTGTGTGTGTGTGTGTGTAACATACACCATTACTTTTTTCTTTTGCTGAATATTTTAAAATAATAAGGTAATCTTTAAGACTATTTCGCCATATCATATTTTCCAATGATTTTAACTTAAAAAATTCTGGTTCTGCTTCCGCGACTGGCTTCCTAACCTCCTATGAGACCAACTCTCCTGCATAGAATATCTATAAAATATAAACAAATATGTAATAAATATATAACTACCTAAAAGACCTAGAAAATCTCCAAAAGCAGGTTGATTCTGGAAAGGAATCAACACTTAGAAAAAGTAATGGAACTAAGTGAGTTAGCTGCTTATTGTCGCTTTTGGCCTGAGGGCAGACCTCAACCCACAATATTGGGGCAACTAAATTCCAACAAAAAATCTTCAGTCTTTCCGGCCTGAAGAAGCAGTGACTGCGGTGCAAGGTAACCAAAGCCATTAGAAAGTGAAAGGGGAGTCCTGGAAAGGATAGAGACAGAAAGGAGGAGCCCTAAATTCTGTATATATGGTCAGTTCAAATATATGGCTGACCTATAAGCCACATATTTGCAGTAAAAATCAAAGCAAATCCCAGCTACGGGTAAAATAACTGAAGATTTGAGCTGCACACCCAGATACAGTTTGCAGTATGAGCCTAATCATCAACTGCCTGCTAAAACAAGTAAAGAAAAATTGGTATTTTTTAGAAGAATAAAGCACAACCCAGAGTCTCTACAACATGATAATTGAAGAACATGATAATTGCAGAAGTGACTAAGATATAATCTAAAATTGCTTCACAAAGAAATAGGAAAAACTGACCCATCTTCAGGAGACTGAATAGACGGAGATGAATTCTGAAGTGACTCAAATGTTAGAAGTAAAAATTATATTCAAAAACATAAATGAAAACATAGTCAAATAGAAACTATAAAAAAGAACCAAACTTATATGAAAATTATCTGAAATTTAAAAATTAATTGGATAGGCTTAGAAGCAGAATGAAGAGTGAACATGATAGACCAATAAAAATTACTCATCTGAAGAACAAAAAGTAAAAGGATTGAGAAATAACAAATTAGTCTCAGAGACTTGTGGCTAAATATCAGAAAGTCAAAACATGTATAACTGGAGTTCCAGAAAGCAGGAAGAAAAAAAAACAAAAAATATTTGAATAAATAATGGCTAATAATTTCCCAGGTTTGGTGGAAGACAAAATTTCAAGAGTCTTGAAAGTTCAGTGAAAACCTAGCAGAATAAACATGAAGAAAATCAATAATAAAAAATAATCTTATATAGTCACAAAAAACCAACATATTAAACTAAAGGAAAACAATGATTTAAATATGATTCAAGAAGGAAAAAAAAAACAACTGTCAGCCCTGTATTCCATATTCAGAAAGATTATCCTTCAAGAATGAAGGCCAACTGTATCCAAAGATAAACTAAAACTATGAGAATATGTTGCCAGCCAAGCTGCAATATAGGAATTGTGAAAGCAAGCTCTTCATACAGAAGGGAAATGCCAGTTGAGCAGTAGGATCTTCAGGAAAGGATGACGAGTATCAGAAATGGTAAATATTGGGTAAATTAAAAAACTACTTTTCCCCTAGTAATTTAACTTAGGTAGACGTGACTATCTAAAGAAAAAATTGTAACTCTGCCTTATGGACTTTATAACATATGTAGATGTAACACATATGACATCAAAGCATAAAGGATGAAGGAGGTTACAAATGGACCAATTTGGTAATTTGGCTGTAACATTTCTAGAATGTCTATTAAGTAGTACAACATTATCTCTAGTCTATGAAGAAGTAAGAATGGATATTTGTGTTTTTTAAAAATATTTATTCATTTTTGAGAGACAGCAAGGGAGGGGCAGAGAGACGGGGAGACAGAGAATCGGAGCAGGGTCCAGGCTCCGACCTGTCAGCACAGAGCCCAACGGGGGGCTTGAACCCACAACCTGTGAGATCATAACCTGAACCAAAGTCGAACACTTAACCAACTGAGCCGCCCAGCGCCCCAAGAATGCATATTTGTAATCCCTACAGCAATCACACATACAGACAAAACGCAATGAGAATACAGTCAAAAAGCTAGTAAATGATTTGAAGCGAACTTTAAAAAATTAAGTCAAAACAATGCAGGAAATGCGAACAGAGGAACAAAAAGCAAACAGTAAAGTAGCAAACCTATATCCTACCATATCAGTAATTTACATTCCATGTTAATGGGTTAAATTAAATGCTTCAATTAAAAGGCAGGGATTGTCAAAATGGATAAAAAAGCAAGACCCAACTATAAGATATCCACAAGAATTATCGCTTAATAGGTTGAAAGTAAATGGATGGTAAAAGATATACTATGCAAACACTAAGCTTATAAAGGCTGGAGTGGCTATATTAATATCACATAAACTAGACCTAAAGAATGTGACCAGAGCCAGGGACATTTCAAAGTGACAAAAGAGTTAATTCATCAAAAGGCAAAATAATAATTTGACTATACCTAATTTCATAGCTTCAAAATGCGTGATGCAAAATCTGACAGAATTAAAGGGCAAAATAAACAATTCCACAATCATAAAGATAAAAACCTCTTTCTCAGCAACTGACAGAAAACTAGGCAAAAATATCAGTAAGATGTAGATTATTTGAACAACACTACCAGTCATCCTGATCCAACTGATATTTAAACAACATGCGACAACTACAGAATACACATATTCTTTTTAAGTGGAGATGGCTCATTCATCAAGATAGACCATAAGCTGATCCACAAAACATATGTTAATAAATTTATGATTAAAATCATAAAGAATACATTCTCTGACCATAATAGTATAAATAATAAGGTATCCAGGAAAAAGTTTTGGAAATTAAATAACATTTTCTAAATACATGGGCCTGGGGTGGCTCAGTTAGTTAAGACTCTGCCTTCGGCTCAGGTCATGATCTCACAGTTCATGAGTTTGAGCCCCACATTGGGCTCTCTGCTGTCAGCACAGAACCTGCTTCAGATCTTCTGTCTCCCTCTCTCTCTGTTCTTCCCCTGCTCTCTCTCTCTCTCAAAATAAAGAAACATTCTAAAATAAATACATGGGCCAAAGAAATCAAAAGGGAAATTAGATTGAATATCAATGAAAATACAACATACCAACTTTATGGGATGCAGCAAAATGAATGCTTAAAGGAGAGCTTATAGTTTGAAATACATACATTAATAATAAGAAAGGTCTAAGATAAATGACCTACAGTTCTATCTAAAGAAGCTATGAAAAAAGATCAAGAGCAAGTTAAATCAAAAGTAAACAAAAAGAAGGAAATAAGAAAAGAGCTGAAATCAAACAGAAAACAATAAATAGACAAAGACAAAAGTTGGCTCTTTGAAATAATCAATAAAATTAATAAGCCCCCAGGTACACTGATAAAGAAAGAGAAAACACAAAATACTAATATCAGAAATGAAAGAAGGGACATCACTATATATCCTACAGAAATTAAAGAGTATAATTAATAACTTTATGCCAGCAAATTCAACAACTTTGATAAAATGGACAAATTGTTTGAAAAATACAATTTACCAAAACTGACATAAAATGGAGCAAAAATCTGAATAGTTCTATCTATTAATAAAATTGAATTTGTCACCAAACACTTTTCCATAACATGTACACACAAAAATCCTCCAGGCCCAGATGGTTTCATTGGTGAATTTTATCAAATGCTTAAAGAAACACACACACACACACACACACACACACCAATCTTACATAAACTCACAAATTCTTTGAAAAAACAGAAGATATGGAAATACTTCCTAACTTGTTTTATGAGGTTAGAATAATCCTAAAAACAAAACCTAACCAAGAAATCACAAAAAAGAAAAAACTACACACCAATATTCCTCATGAACACAGACACTAAATCCTTAATTGAATGATAACTGTTCTGCTTTCTTTAAGTGTGTCTATTCATAATAGTGGCAAAAAAATAACATCCAGACTCCCTTACAGTTTTCCCTTTTGTTTTTTTAGATAGTTCTCATTATTTGAAGAATTGCTCTTACTAGAGTTCCATGTTTAGAAATACATAGGTTAGGGGGCACCTGGGTGGCTCAGTCAGTTAAGCATCTGATTCTTGATTTTGGCTCAGGTCGATCTCATGGTTTGTGGGTTCAAGCCCCACATCAGGCTCTGCGCTGACAGCATGGAGTCTGCTTGTGATTCCCTCTATCCCTCTCTTTCTGCCCCTCCCCTTCTCTCTCTCTCTCTCAAAAGATAAATTAAAAAAAATAAAACCAGAGAAATACATAGTTTAGGAAAATTATCTGTAAGCATTTATGAGATAATATTTACATATAGGATTTTTTCCTTTCAATTGCACATTTAAAAGTTTGCTTGAGGGAGGGTAAATAAGAGAAGATAGTGCTGCAAACAGCTAATTTTTACTGTATCAAATCAAATGAAAATTATTTGAAATGGAACTCTCTCTTCCTCCAACCTGAGAATTTAAATATATTCAAGTATTATAAAACAGACAAATCTTTTTCTAATACAAAAATATCTGAGATACTCATTACAAATCTTGAAAATATAAGAAAAACACTTTGCATGTTTAAATATGGGATTTTTCAACACTTTCAGTAACCCAGCAAGATTAGAGAAAATGATTTAAAACATGTAAATCAATTTTACTTTTTTTCTTAATGAAATAAAACTCTAACTTTTTAGATTGTACAAAGCATGAGGCATTCAGTTAGTTTTCTAATTAACCGAAGCAACCAGAGACCTGCTGTAGCTTGTAAAATACTGTTATTGCCTGTGTAATATTACCATTTTTTAAAAAGGAATATTTCTTTGCTGTATTAGAATATTATAGTGTACTATAATCATCATTTTAATGCTCAATTATTATCTCTTTATCTTTATAAAAGTGAGGGCACTATCATATAAAATAGAAATGAGAAGAGAGTCAAAAGAAAACAAAAATTAAGGATTTTTTTCTTCTATTTCAGGAATAATGTATTTAATCCAGCTGTATTTTATATTTTCCTACATAAACAGAAGTATAAATATTTAAGTTTGATACTGTATTTGCTTAAAAAAAGAGGAATGTTAGGTTAGGAAGAGGCGCAAAGGGAAGAATGAGAAATAGAACACGGCAAGAAAAACAGATGAGCAACAAATGCAAAGATTTTTTTTAAACAGAGAGGGAGGGAGGGAGGGAGAGAGATTATTTTAAAGGGAACCTCAGAAAAGGTGACACAAGGAAGAGACTCCCTAGATCTGGGCAAATGAATTGCTGGGATATGGATTTTTTCAGTCCCTCTACTGTGATTCTTTGTTGATCAGTCATCTAGCAGTCTAAACTTGGTATCTTTGGATCAGACTCCATTGTGCACAGAGAGAAGTAGTAATACATAGCACAATGCTAAGCACTATGGGAAAAACAGATGAATAAAAAGCATCCCAGTTGTGCCAGAGGTTCTGAGGTTTTTCTGTGGGACACAGGTCTAAATGTTTCTGTATCTTAGGCCACATTCTAAAAGTTTATTTTATTTTTTAAAGTTTATTTATTTTGAGAGAGAGAGAGAATGCACAGGAGGGACAGAGAAAGAAAATCCCACGCAGGCTCTGCACTGTCAGCACAGAACCCAAGGCAAGCTTGAACTCACTAACCATGAGATCATGATCTGAGCCAGAATCGGAGGCTTAACTGACTGAGCCACCCAGGTGCCCCTAAAAGTTCATTTTAAAATAAAGTTCTGACTGGGGCACCTGGGTGGCTCAGTCAGTTAAATGTCCCACTCTTGATTTCAGCTCAGGTCATGGTCTAATGGTTTGTGGGATCGAGCCCCATGGCCAGGCTCTCTGCTGACACGATAGAGCCTGCTTGGGACTCTCTCTCTCTCCCTCTCTCTCTGCCCCTCCCCAGCGCACGTGTGTACCTGTGTATGCGCATGCACTCTCTCAAAATAAACATAAAAAATAAAATAAATTTAAAAGTAAATTCCTGACCAATTGTTTATCATTGCCCTTTTTTAAAACCAAAAATGACATTTAGAAGGAGATAAATTGGTTAATTGTAGGCTCTAATAAATTAATTTCCAGTTAATCTTTTTTTTCTTTTTCCTGTACTAGAAGGTAACCAATAATAGTTTTTTATTAGTAAGAATCAGGAGAAGCTTTTCCTAGGACGTATCTTTGGGTCAGTAATCCTAAAGCCAAACATATATTACTGCAATGACATTAGGACCTCTAACCATAGAAGAACTATTACCATTTGAATCTTAGAAAATTCCTACTAGGTTTACCAAAATATTTTAGACTACTTCATAACTAAAATGTAACTTATGTGTTCAAATATTTTTATCAGTGTAATAAATATACTAATATTTACCCTTTATATTAATGCTTGAATAAAGCAGAAAATTCATTTAAATTATACTTTTCAGTTTAGAATAAAATAGAAAATTAATGCTTAGAATAAAGTAGAAAATTTGTTTAAATTATGCTTTTCAGGAACATACAACATCCAAGTTAAAAAAATTTTTTTAATGTTTTATTTATTTTTGAGAGAGTGCAAGCAGGGGAAGGGCAGAGGGGGGACAGAGGATCTGAAGTGGGCTGTACACAGACAACAGTGAGCCAGATGTGGGGCTTGAACTCACAAACCGCAAGATCATGACCTGAGCCGAAGTCAGGTGCCCAACCAACTGAATCACCCAGGTGCCTCTACATGCAAGTTTTAGAATAGAACCTCTGGAAACAGAACGACTGTACGCAACCTGGCCATACAATGCCTTGTGCCTCTGTGCTTTTCAAGCAAAATTTATTGCTTAAATAAGAATTTACTTTAAACATCTTAAACAAGCCATATTTATATACACACACATGCCTTATGTATACATATACATACCTTACACAATATTTATTTATTCGCATTTACATATATTAAAAAGATTTGGATACTGAGTTTTTTTAACTTAGTAATTTTTAAGCAAAATTAAAAAATAACATTTAAAATACTAATTTCCTTTGGCTTATCTAAAGGAAAAAGTTACCCTTTTCAAGAATGAAGACCATACATGTTTACTGTAGAAAAGTTAATGAGATAAAAAAAATTAAAGTACCTATAACTTCTCAGAAATAAACATTTTGATCTATTACCCTTCAACCTTTTTTCTGTAGAGACGTATACATAAAACATATTCTGCCATTTTTACAAAGCATTATATGGTGAATATTTTCCCTTATCTTCAATTTTTTTAAGGTAATGATTTTATTGGTGTCATTTTTTCCTATTTGGCCATGATTTTTATTTATTTTATTATTTTATTATTTTTTTGTTTTGTTTTTTTCCTTCCAAGTTTTTATTTAAATTCAAGTTAGTTAACATTTAGTGTAGTATTGGTTTCAGAGTCGAATTTAGTGATTCATCACTTTACATGTAACACCAAGTGCTCTCCTTAATGCCTATCACCCATTTAGCCCATCTCCCTACCCAACTTGCCTCCAGCAACCCTCAGTTTGTTCTGTATAGTTAAGAGTCTTTTATAGTTTGTCTCCCTCTCTGTTTTAATCTTATTTTATTTTGCCTTCCCTTCCCTGGTGTTGATCTGTTTTGTTTCTTAAATTCCACATATGAATGAAATCATAGGTGTTTGACTTTCTCTGACTTATCACCTAGCATAATACACCCTAGTTTCATTCATCTCATTACAAATGGCAAGATTTCTTTTTTTCTGATGGCTGAATAATACTCCATTGTGGTATGTATTTATACATACATATATATGTATACACACAATTATATATATACACACACATACACATATATATACATATATATATTTTTTATTTTCTTTATCCATTTCTCAGTTGATGGACATTTGGGCTCTTTCTATATTTTGGCTACTGTTGATAGTACTGCTATAAACATTGGGGATGCATGTGCCCTTTTGAATCAGTATTTTTGTATCCTTGGGATAAATACCTAGTAGCACAACTGCTGTGTCCTAAGGTAGTTCTATTTTTAACTTTTTGAGGAACCTCCATACTATTTTCCAGAGTGGCTGCACCAGTTTGGATTCCCACCAGCAGCGTAAGAGGGTTCCCATTTCTCCACATCCTCACCAACATCTGTTGTTTCCAGAGTTGTTAATTTTAGCCATTCTGCCAGGTGTGAGATGGTATCTCATTATAGTTTTGACTTGTATTTCTCTGATGATTAGTGACAGTGAGCATCTTTTCTGCCCATTTCTTCACTGGATTGTTTTTTTGGGTGTTGAGTTTGATAAGTTCTTTACAGATTTTGGAAACTAGCCCTTTATCAGGTACGTCATTTGCAAATACCTACTCCCACTCCAATAGCTGCCTTTTAGTTTCGTTGATTGTTTTCTTTGCCGTGCAGAAGTTTTTTTTTATCTTGACGAGGTCCCAATAGTTTATTTTTGTTTTGTTTCCCTTGCCTCCAGAAACATGTCTAGTAAGACACTGCTATAGCTGAGGTCTTAAGAGGTTGCTGCCTATGTTCTCCTCCAGGATTTTCATGGTTTCCTGTCTCACATTTAGGTCTTTCATCCATTTTGAATTTATTTTTGTGTATGGTATAATAAGAAAGTTGTCCAGTTTTCCCAACACCATCTGTTGAAGTGACTGTCTTTTTAAATTGGATATTCTTTCCTGCTTTGTCATAGCTTAGTTGACCGTACAGCTGTGGGTCCATTTCTGGGCTCTCTATTCTGTTCTACTGATCTATGTGTCTGTTTTTGTGCCAGTACCATACTGTCTTGATGATCACAGCTTTATAATGCAGCTTGAAGTCCGGAATTGTGATGCCTCCTGCTATGCTTTTCTTTTTCAACATTATTTTGGCGGTTCAGGGTCTTTTCTAGTACCATACAAATTTTAGAATTGTTTGTTCTAGCTCTGTGAAAAATGCTGGAGTTATTTTGATAAGGATTGCACTGTGTAGATTGCTTTGGGTAGTATAGACATTTTAATAATATTTGCTCTTCTAACATGAGCAGGAAATGTTTTTCCATTTCTTTGTATCTTCTTCACAATTTCTTCTTCATCAATTTCTTTCATAAGTGTTCTATAGTTTTCAGTTACAAATCTTCTACCTCGTTGGTTAGGTTTATTCCTAGGTATCGTATGGGTTTTGGTGTAATTGTAAATAAGGTTGATTCCTTGATTTCTCTTTCTGTTGCTTCATTATTGGTATACAGAAATACTGGTGGCATTTTTTCATCATATGATGTATAACAGTTTAATCCCCTATCACTAGATATTTATTCCTTTTCACATTTACAAATAATATTAACTTGTATCTAAATACTTTTATGTTCCTCTGAAAGTTCCTTAGGGTAGATTTCTAAATGGCAATACTAAGTCAGAAAGAAGGAAGGAAGAGGGAAAGGAAGTTAAGGATTTTTAAATTTTTGCAAAATTACTCTCAGAAAGAGTATGCCAAAGTATTCCCATCTTGCTGCATTATTTTTTCAATGTAACACTCTATTAAAAATATTTTCATGTTTTCAGAATGTAAACATGTTTAATGTCATTAAAAATCTTTGAAAGAAATTTCTAAGCCCTAATCAATTGTCAATTATTTTAATTGGTATTTTAATTGGTAAAATATTCTAATAAAACAGGTAGAGCGAGTCTGAGAACTTTATTATATGATTTAACAAGTATATCTCCCTTTAATTATATTTCCCTTTAAAAATAACTCTTTTATAAAAAACCTTCAGTCTGATATTAATAAGTATTTATAGAATACTTTTTAGGATGAGGTATGCCTTATTTCTTTTTATTTTTATTATTTTATTAATTCTTTTTAAATTTACATCCAAGTTAGTTAGCATACAGTGCAACAATGATTTCAGGAGTAGATTCCTTAATGCCTATTTAGCCTACCCCCCCTCCCACAACCCCTCCAATAACCCTCTGTTTGTTCTCCATATTTAAGAGTCTCTCATGTTTTTGTCCCCCTCCCTGTCTTTATATTATTTTTGCTTCCCTTCCTTTACGTTCATCTGTTTTGTATCTTAAAGTCCTCATATGAGTGAAGTCATATGATATTTGTCCTTCTCTGACTAATTTTGCTAATTAGCATGATACCCTCTAGTTCCATCCACATAGTTGCAAAGGGTAAGAGTTCATTCTTTTTGATTGCTGAGTAATACACCATTGTGTGTGTGTGTGTGTGTGTGTGTGTGTGTGTGTGTGTGTGTATACCACATCTTCTTTATCCATTCATCCGTCAATGGGCATTTGGGCTCCTTCCATACTTTGGCTGTTGTTGATAGCGCTGCTATAAAGATTGGGGTGCATGTGTCCCTTTGAAACAGCACATCTGTATCCCTTGGATAAATACCTAGTAGTGCAACTGCTGGGTCGTAGGATAGTTCTATTTTTAATTTTTGAGGAATCTCCATACTGTTTTCCAGAGTGGCTGTACAAGTTTGCATTCCCACCAGCAATGCAAAAGAGATCCTCTTTCTCCGCATCCTCGCCAGCATCCGTTGTTGCCCGACTTGTTGATTTTAGCCACTCTGACGGGTGTGAGGTGGTATCTCATTGTGGTTTTGATTTGTAGTTCCCTGATGATGAGTGATGCTGAGTGTCGTTTCATGTGTCTGCTGGCCATCTGGATGTCTGCCTTATTTCTTTTTAAACAAGTTACTCTACTTAGAGATATATCTTAAATTGAAAATCAAAATGATCTGGTAGAACTGCAAGTAGAATAAATATAGTTTCTACATTTTAGTCTCTATTATAAAATTGTAAAACCTGCTTATAATGGTGATACTGGAAAACAAAACTAGACCCCTTGGCATACAGAATGAGTTCTACTATTCAATAGAAACCATAATTTGTCATTTTCATAAACATTCCATTCATTAAATTTAACCATATTTTACAAAGTATAAATCCAAACTTAAAAAAAAAAGAAAATCTGAAAAGCAAAAAGAGCCTTGTTTTCTATTATGCTTTCAAGGCAATGATAATTCTAAATGTGGTATAACTTATTTTAGTCTGTCACCATGGACATAATCATCAATATAAGATCACAAATCAAGGGAATAATTTAAAATCATTTATAATATACTTAATAAATACTAAAGCAATTGTACTCTGAGATAGTTTAATGCACACATTATTCCTTTAATTACAAATAACTAAATACTCTAAATGTCCAATTAGCTAGTTTCAATCTTTTGACCACCTACTACTTGTTCCAGGCCCCACCCCAGCATCTTCCCCAAGGAAGTGCAGGAAGCAGACTTGGCAACACAAATCACACTTTGGCCTAATAAGAGATTTATAAAAAGAACAGAGATGAAACTACTGTGTTTAAGCAACAATTTAGAGGCTACAGGTCTCGGTTACTCTATTTATGAACATTATGAATAACAGTTTAGACTTTTAATAGAATCAAAAGTTCTAAAGGGTAAAGTGAATTTTAAATATAGATAGAACACATTAAATACAGATTTAAAATGCAAGCCATGCCATATGCAAAATAATTTAAACAAATTGTATTAAATGATCAAACATGCACCAAACAGGAAAAAGCTTTAAAAAAGGTTTATTTTAAAAAGCCACAAAGCAGTATTTTCAAAAGAAACACAATCATATGGCTAAGCAATACACTTATAAAAACTGACACTCAAAATTGAAAAATAAAAACATTCTTTAGAAATAGCAAGGAAAAAAAAGAAATAGCAAGGAACTTAACTTTTCAACTTGGTAAATTTCAATTATCAAGACTTTTATAATAAAAGTTGTAACTGTAAAAGTACTTTTTAATAATTTTTTAAAATCCATGCCTTAAAATAAGTAAGCCTTAGCTAAGACCAAAGACAAAAAGCATTTGAGTGTGATTTTGTCATTTTATTTAGCATTTAAAAGTTTACTACAACATGCACATTATGTAGAAAAGAAACTTCTACCTGGATGGCATAATAATACTATTACCTCATTAACTTCTGGGGAACATAACATGCGACCTGGGCTTCACTACAACCTAGACTGGTATTTCGTTTACTTCACTGCAACTAACCCATTCCTGGGTTGAGGCAGGCCAGTGTATAACGGCTAAGGGCAGGGGTAGGCCCGCAGGATGAGGAAGACAGTGCTCAATTCATTATCACCTTTATTAACATAATTAGTGTATTAACTTGTTAACTGCTTAACTCTGGCTTAAAAAAGAGCAAATACTAGAAGTCTAATAATTTATTTCTCTCTTGTCTGTTATTGCATAGAAATTTGTTTTTTAGGATAATCAAACACTGATTTGTTGTTGCTTTTACATGTCTAACTTGTGTACTTGGAAATTATATATACTACTTAACACAGAGATTATGTTCCTTCCTTTCCTTCATGCCAAAGGAAGACAGAAAAAGGAAATAATTACTATATATATTCCTTTTTTAAAAAAGGCTAAGATAGAAACAACAGTACAACTTTTGTAAAATAATCAGATCTTCTTACTTTTACCTATTACATACAGACAATACTACATAACTTTAAGAGACTTTAGAGGGGCGCCTGGGTGGCTCAGTCGGTTAAATGTCCGACTTCGGCTCAGGTCATGATCTCACGGTTCATGGGTTCAAGCCCCACGTCGGACTCTGTGCTGACAGCTAGCTCAGAGCCTGGAGCCTGTCTTCAGATTCTGTCTCTCCCTCTCTCTCTGACCTTCCCCTGTCACACTGTCTCTCTCTCAAAAATAAATAAAAACATTTAAAAAAATTTAAAAAAGAGACTTTAGAAAATCATACAACTAGGTATATTTTACATAGGTACATTATATTATGGATGGAAAGCTTAAAGTGAGCTAGAAAAATATAATAATTCATCTTGGAACAGGATAAATGACAGATATATCTGTGGGTATAGTTACATAGATTCCCCAGAAGACATTCATTTTAAAATAAAATTGCTTAGGGGCGCTTGGGTGGCTCAGTCAGCTAAGCAAAGCATCTAACTTCAGCTCAGGTCATGATCTCACAGCTTGTGAGTTCAAGTCCCATGTCGGGCTCTGTGCTGACAGCTTGGAGCCTGGAGCCTGCTTTGGATTCTGTGTCTCCCTCCCTTTCTCTGCCCCTCCCCCACTTGTGCTCTGTGTGTCTCTGTATGTGTGTCTCTCTCTTTCTCAAAAATAAATAAAAATTAAAATTTTTTTAAATAAAATTGCTTAGTACTAGAAAGGAGCTGAGATTTTTCAAAGCATTACCTTTTTCCTTTCCAAACATTCTTCAAAGAAGAATTCTTTCACAGAATGTTAAAGCTGAAAGGCTCCTTAGAAACCATCTGCCAGTAATTCTCAACATGGAGTATACCTCAAAACTTGTTCACAAATATAGGGCTGCTTCTGGATGTGACAGTGGGAAGTGCTACTGGCATTAGTGATTCTAAACACCCTACAATGCACAAGAAAGTCCTTCATAATGAAGAATTATCCAGCCCAAATGCCAGTAGTATACCCACTGAGGAATACTGACTTAATTCTCCACTTTGAAGATGGAGCCACTTAGGCCCGGAGATGCTAAATGACTTATTCGAGGCTACAAAGCTGGATCTAGAATCCAGATTAACATTCTCTTGTTCTACTTCTCTTTCAATAAATAAAACCTCAATAGAAAAACACAGAAAACCAAGAATGAATTGTATATTAATACATATATTGGTCATACATTAATATTTAAAATTGAAGTAAAATTATAACTAAAATATGAATATCCTTTCTAAGTTGCTTTTTTTCTGTCCTAAGAAATAGTTTCCTTTCAGATAAATCATATTTCAAAAATCCATCGCAGTTAAAAGAAAGAGGAGACAATGAACTGACTTATTACGGTTACCAAAGAAAACAATTTTTGAATGGGAGATTACATGGTTTCTACTGATTTCAGAACAACTTAATACCCTACAGTCTAGCACTAATCTTCCCTTCTAACCCTGAAGAAATTTATCATAGCAAAATGAACACTGAACTAAAAATCCAGAGGACTTGACACTAATCCTCATTCTGTTGTATATGTAACTAGTCGCCAAATCTTGAACATGTCATAAATCCTCTAGATCTATTTCTGTTACAAAAAATGAGTTTAGGTCTCTGTGATCCTTCCTAGTTCTAAGATTCTCATTCTATATTTCTTCTTTATTGCATAATTAGTAGGATAAAAAAAAATAGAGGGTTTGAAAAAAATATTCACAAAGAAGCACCCTATAGTGAGTAGAGATACAACTAAAGACTAAGTCTCAAAAGGTAATCATGGACAGGTTAAGTTCAACTATTAAGTAGTTACTGTTCATCAGCATCTTACCTCCTACTGATATCTGCCATCATCTACAGAATCACTATCCTTTTTCCCTACCTTGTCCTAAAAAATGAAGGCTAAGTAAATAATCTTCAGAATAATTCAAAATTAAAACTTTATTCTTAAAAAGACATTTGCATTAAACATTTAACTTTTACATATACACAGAGATAAAAACTTTTTAAAGTTACATTAGAATTGGCCAAGTAGAATATACTGGAGTATTTTTGCAGGAAATAATAGTGTGTGTGTGTGTGTGTGTGTGTGTGTACAGTTACTACGCTTCTACATTTCTCTTAAGTTCTTACAGTTTGGTTTTTGCTCTTGACAGTATACATACAACCTTAGAAAACTAAGTTGCATTTAACCTTTATTCTTATAAAATTTCAATCGTTCCATAAAATATTTTTTATTCCTTTTCATACATGTGTTATGCTTCTTAGGCAATATATCTATATTAAATAGTAATCAAAAATAAATAAAATAGGGACAGAGAGATAACTATTTTTATTTGTCCCTCCCTCCATCCCTCTCTCTCACACACACACACGTGCACACACACACACACACACACACACACAACATAATTCCTCCAACTAGCTAGCACATGCAACATAAGCTAGGTATCAAGCTGTATGAAAACTGAATCTGAAAAAAAATTTGTGTCTTGTTAAGGTCATAAATTTAATCCCTCAGTTAATTAAACATGCAGTTATTATTCCATCACATCCACAAAGTCTAGGATTAGATAATAAAAATACTCTGTAGACAGTCTAAAACACTAGTGCAAATTTTTAAAAAGGGGGGTTATCATTATAACCAAAACATTCTATTTCAAACAGGCAAGAAGTTCTGTCAAATAGATGCTTTGCTATTTGCCGTAACAGCTGACAAACACTCAGTACTGCTGAGATTGTACTATACCAAAACTATCAGGGGTCTCTGCTGATGATACCTTCTTCGCTCGCTCCACAATGGCAATCTCAGGTTTGGGATATCTGCATGCTAAAAATATTGTAAAATCAAAGTGTATTCAAGTGATAAAGTAAATAAAATATATATTGATAAAAACCTATGAAATTTTGAAGTGAAACATTCTAGAATATAGGCAGTCCTAGCTTTGCACAATAGCGTGGTTAACATGACCAGAGACAAATTAAAATCATGGGCAACTGAAAGGACAAAAAAGAACATAACACCACTTCTATATTATTCCTGCCAAAGATGCATAACTGGAATCTATTTATGAGGAGAGACAAAACCAAATTGAAGTACATGCTTCAAAATAACTGGTTTATAAGCCTCAAAAGGCTTTTCATGCCAAGGTCATGAAAGCCAAGCTAAAGACTGATGAACTATTTCAGATAGAAGGAAATTAAAGATATTTAACAACTAAATGCAACATGTGACTTTGGACTGGATCTTTTTGTTGTAAAGGCACATTATTGGGACAACTGGTGAAAGCGAACTGCCTGGCGGTACTTAGATGGTAGTGCATGTTACAGTGTGACTATATAAAACAATGTTCTTGTTTGTGGGAAATATACACCAAAGTATTCCAGTTGTGGCCATTGCAATGCAGTCAGTCCTTAACGGCTGGAAGTTCTGCTAAGACACAGCTCTCAGTGGCCAGTCACCATGGGAGACTGCCTCAGCCAAACAAGGCTGCCTCACCCAAGGCTCTGTACCCAGTCCCAAGGCAGTCCACATCCATAGCTCATTTTTACAGAGGTGGGGGCCCAGACCTCTGACCCAACTCAGAACGATGCTGTTGGGTCATCCCAACTGTTAGTCTCTACAAGGTAAGCTGAGGCTTCCACTGAGATCCCCTCACTTCACTTGTACCCCTGCCTAAACCTGCTTCCTTCCCTTCCTTAGGAAGGTAAGGATTTCAACAGCGTTCCCCAACAAACTTCCTGCAAGCCAATCTTTGTCTCAGAGACTGCTTCCTAAAGAACTCAACCTATGACAGGGATCATCATGTCAGCAGCTTAGTCTCAAATGATTCAGGAGAAATTTTTTTAAAAAGCTGGTTGTACTACCCTTGAAATTCAGAGATTTGTTATATAAATATAGAGAGAGAGATAAATTTGAAATTATTTCAAAATTTTAAAAACAATATAAAATTAAGTGGGGAAAGCAAAGGAAGAACAGAATGAAGAAAGGCAAAAGAAAAAAAATAACACTGGGGCCACGGTTCACTGAAGAAGTGAAACTAACCAATGGACAGTATATTAAAGGTGTTCATGGAAAATGAAATAGATGAACAAAAAAAAGAATATATCTATCACACAGCATTTATAACCAAAAGTAATCATTGTGTAAATAAAACCAGTGTTAACAATTTACATTTTTGTTTGTCTTTAAGAATCCCCTTTAAGCAGAAAAAAAAGAAAAAGCTAGAATGTTTTTTAAACTGTAAGATCTTAGTCACAAATAACAAAATTCTGCCAGCTCACAAAATGTGCTACATCTTACATTATCACACATCTATTTGCTTGTTTTCTTTCTTTTTTTAAATTTTTAATGTTTATTTGAGAGAGCGAGAGCGAGAGCAAGAGAGAGAGCGAGAGAGAGAGAGAGAGAGAGAGAGAGCGAGCATGAGAGCAAGCGGGGGAGGGGCAGAGAGAAGGGCAGACCGAGAATCCCAAGCAGGCTGCAAGCTGTCAGTGCAGAGCCAAATGCCAGGCTCAAACCCACGGATCGTGAGATCATGATCTGAGCCAAAATCAAGAGTTGGAAACTTAAGTGACTGAGCCACCCAGGCATCTCAACCTGTTTTCTTTCATAATTCAAAGATGCCTGAGTTTATCTACATGACCTCAACTCTTTCCAACCTTAAAAACAAAAACAAAAACACCTTCTATAACCTTGCTCCTCAATGGACCTGTAGCACTGCCATCACTGCAAACTTGTTAGGAAGGCAGAATTTCAGGTCCCACTTCAAACCTCCTGAAACAGAACCTGTATTTTGTAAGATTTCCAGATGATTTTATATGTACATTCAGCTTTGTGAATGAAGCAGGCTCTAGTTTCCACTATGGGATGTAGAAAGCTGTAGAGAGCACTGCTCCCACCTTTAGGGTGAAACAAAGTCACACTAAACTCAAATTCATGACTTATTTTGAACCTGGAAGAGAGCTCCAAGTCACAGAGCAAACAAGAGGCAGGCACCTGCAAGGACACAGGGGACATTAGCACTTGCTTAGTTGCGACAGATGCAACCAGACACCATAAGAGCGTAACTAAAACAGTAAGGGAACTGGTGACAGCAGAGTGAAGGCTAGAGGGACAGTGTGAAGACACGAGGATATGCATAAACCAGAAGACTCCGCACCTTCTTGTAGATTCTTTGACCAGAAATCCTACCAGATGCAAAAAAGATGAGAGAAAGCCCCAATAAAGCTTTCATGATGGTGCAGGCTTGGAGGAGGGGAAAAGCAGTCGTGGAGGAAGAACATGAAACTCTACCTAGATCCTTTTTCTTTTTTTTTTTTTTTTAATGTTTCATTTATTATTGAGACAGAGAGAAACAGAGCATGAGTGGGGGAGGGACAGAGAGGGAGACACAGAATCCGAAGCAGGCTCCAGGCTCTGAGCTGTCAGCACAGAGCCTGATGCAGGGCTCGAACCCACAAACTGTGATATCATGACCTGAGCTGAAGTCAGACGCTCAACCGACTGACCCACCCAGGAGCCCCTCTAAATCCTTTTTCAATCTGTCTTATGAGTCAAACGCCTTAATCTACAAGAAG
This sequence comes from Cryptoprocta ferox, assembly GCA_028646485.1. NCBI lineage: Eukaryota > Metazoa > Chordata > Mammalia > Carnivora > Eupleridae > Cryptoprocta > Cryptoprocta ferox. The sequence goes on along the minus strand of CM053569.1, from coordinate 15,361,805 downwards.
GAGAAAATACTATTCCCCTTAGGGCAGATAGGGTGACCAACTGCCCAGTTTGCCCAAGACTGTCTCAGTTTTAGCACTGAAATTCCACATCCCAGGAAAAAATGTTCCCCCAATCTCTTCCATATTTTAATTTGAAAAATAGAATTTCCAATCATCTTATTTCTTTGAAATTTTTAATGAAACAAAGCCTTATGTAAATATAAGAAAACATGGAGTTTCAATTAAGATATATTATGATTGAAATGTGTTATAATGGTAAAAAAAAAAAAGCTGGTCTCTTACAGGTATTGGTTCTAAGAAAATACAGATGATTTAAAAATTAAATGAATCCATAAAGAAGTTTCCATTAGTAAAGTTTAAAGTTACAATACACAACACAGTTCCCCAACAACTGCTTATTAATTTAATCTTACCTTGATATATGGTAGGTCAATTTTTTTGGTGCCATCCTGAAAGTGGCTTTTGGAAATTTGAATTCATACAGCATGAGAATAATGTCCCTTTTGGACTAAAATTCTACACAGGGTTGTCTGTAAGAAATGGTATACTAGTAACAAATATTTAAAATAAATTCACACTTCTGATCTATAAGAGATCACCTCAGATAAACTTAAGCTACTACCCAACATCTCCTGCCCTCCATATCCAAAGTTCCTTTTAAGAGATGAATCCTTCCTTATTGATACTCCTGCAGCCTACTAAAATCTGGCTTCTCCCCACATAGTTTTTTACAAGACTGCTTCTTTATGTTTTTTATTTATTTTTGAGAGACAGAGAGAGACAGCGCGAGCAGGGGAGGGTCAGAGAGAGAGGGAGATACAGAATCTGAAGCAGGCTCCAGGCTCTGAGCTGTCAGCACAGATCCTGACACGGGGCTCGAACCCACGAACCGTGAAATCGTGACCTGAGCCGAAGCTGGACGCTTAACCGACTGAGCCACCCACGCGCCCCTACAAGACTGCTTCTAACGAAGAGCTCAGTCTCCTTCATGTTTTTAAATACAACAGACATCTTCTTGCCACCCCCTCCAAAGTCTTCCTCTTACTGGACCTATCTAAAGCATCAGATTATTCCCTCTTTCTTGAAATACTCTCTTCTTCACTTTGCTTCTGGGATACACTATTATTGATACTTTTCCTGTCTTTATGAGCATTTCTTCTTGGTCTCCTCCTAGTTCTGGTTCTTCTGCCTCTTTCCTTCCAATAAACTTTGGTGTTTTTCATAGTTCTCTCCTGGATCTTCCTCTCTTTTCACTCTACTTACTCTCCCCAACCTTGTTGCTAACTATATCGGTAGGATTCCCAAACTTGCATCTTACTCTGGAGTTCAAGGTTCATACAACTAATTAACTATTGAATATCTTTATATATGGTTATCTCACAAATACCCAATACCAAAGAAGCTAAAAATGAACGCATCTCTCCATTCCAAAACCGGCTTCTCCCCCGCATGGTCCCTTCCATTGTAAAGATTATCACTATCTTGTCAATGGCCCAGATCAGAAATCTGAGCAACATCCTTGGTTCACCTTTTTATTTCATACCCCTGTCATCAAATACATATTCTATTGTTCAGTTAAATGTTTTATTATTTAACTCCTAAATAAACTCTCTTGAATATGTGTGCCCCTTTTTATCTTTATTTCCACTAGCCTAGTCCAAGTCTCTATCATCTTTCTTTGATTTCTGCAAAGGTTCTCCTAAATATTTTTCTCCTTCTGCCTCTAGTCTAATTCCTCTACTATCCATTCTCAGTGCTTTACGCAGAGTGATCTTCCTAAACAGCAAATATGTTGGCATTATTCAGGATAGCGTACCTCCACAACCCTATGCACATACCCCTGATCCACCTGCCTCCTACTGAGCTCTAGATTTCAACTTGAATGTTACTCTCTCTGTATGGTAACATTGTCTCCTCTTTATTCCCAGCTCCCCAGCTATCCCTCCAATGTACTTCAATGCACTGTACACCCTTTCACAGCACTTAACACACTGCATTATAATTTCAAACTAAGCTGTCTCTATCTTCCCTAAAGTATAAACTTCATAATTTTAAGAATCCTATCAGTTGCCTCAATAGTGTCTGGCAAGTACACAGTTGAACCTCAAATTGTTAAATAAAAAAAATTAAGAAAATGTCAAGCACTACAATGGTGAAAATTGTCACTTCTCCAAGATGTTATGACTTTTGTAACTCATACTAGTTACCCAACCAAAAATAACTTAATGATAACAAAGTTGTATAATTAGGTTCCACAAAGAGTTACAAAGGAAGTGGAAGATAAGGCCCTAGCATTTAAGGGAGTTATACTGATTTCATAGGACTTTTTAAAAGAGGAGACTTAGTATATATGTTAAAATGTATTACAGAGCTGGTAGAGATCTTAAAGATTGTATAATTAAACCCATGTTAGAGTTATGAGGGAACAAGCCTAAAAAAATAAGTGACTTATAAGCCCAAGGTGTTCTTTCCATTAAGAATAACAGACTGGTATAACTGAGATATATATTAAATACAGTGTAGTGGAGCAAAAATTTCCTATCCCCTTCTAGGTCCTTTAAAAATTTTTTTTAACGTTTTTATTTATTATTGAGAGACAGAGCATGAGCATGGGAGGGGCAGAGAGAGGGAGAAACACAGAATCCCAAGGAGGCTCCAGGCTCTGAGCTGTCAGCACTGAGCCCAACATGCTCACAAACCACGAGATCATGACCTGAGCCGAAGTTGGACGCTCAACCAACTGAGCCACCCAGGCTCCCCTAAAAAAATTTTTTTTAATAGAGAGAGAGAGAGAGAGAGAGAGAGAGAGAGAGCGCTCGAGAGCAAGCAAATGGAAGGGGCAGAAAGAGGGGCAGACACAGAATCTGAAGCAGTCTCCAGGCTCTGAGCTGTCAGCACAGACACGGAAGCAGGGCTCAAACTCACAAACTGAGATCATGACCTGAATCGAAGTCAGACGCTTAACTGACAAAGGTACCCAGGTGCCGCACCGCCCCCCCACCCCGAGGTCCTTTTCACTGGACTAAGAATCAAATTATCATGAGACAGATTAACAAAAGAAAATTTAATTTAATTTCATTATATATGGGGAATCCATACAGACATGGAAATTCCAAAGATAGTCAGGCAAAATGAGGTATACATGTCATTCTGAACTAAGAAGGAAAGGATAAGGGTCTGGTACTTTAAAGGGAAGTAATGAAATTTACAGAAAGATAAAAAAGAGTAAATGTTTGGTAAACAAATGTTTGCTGGGCCACTCAGACCCAATGGGACCTTAAAGGACTTAGAGCACACAGGCCTAGCCAGTTCCTCCCTGTCTGCCATAGGATACCTCTGTCCCTGGAGCAAGTCCTCTAATTTTTTCAGGAAGTTGTAGGGGAGGTAAAGAGCTTTTCCTGAATCTGCTGGGTTTTAATTGCTTTTAACTCAAAACTAACCTTCATGCCAAAGTGGCCCATCATGGAAGGGCCTGCCCTTGGCCCTATCACACACAAACAGAGACAGACAGACAGACACACACACACACACACACACACACTTCGTGTTATTGAAACAATTTCTTTCCTTTATACTACATACTATAATGTACAAAGTTTTCAATAAATAAATTACAAATAAGTGTAGGGGTCAGCAAACTATGGCCCACAGGCCAAATCCAACCAGTTTTTTATAGAACCAGTGAGCTAGAAATGATTTTACATTTTTAAATAGTTGTAAAAACAGCCCTCAACTACTATCAAACACGGAATGGCTATAGAAATTAGGTGTAGTCATGAAAATATGCCTTAATGAATTCAATCCCAAACAGCATTTAAATATGAAATATACCACAGTAATCACTGGAAGACTTATGTTGTTTGAATCATATATATGTGATTTATATACTTCCCTTACTGTTAAAAGTTAAAAGAGGCAAGATCTTCATCGCCACATAAGTATGCAGCAGTTTCATTTTCCTCGCTCAAACCATGATTCCAGCGGCATTCTGCAAACCTCAATGCAAGAGCCATATTTCAAAACCCATTTAACTGTGTGCAATTGAGGAGCTTCTGCCTACCACAAACTGGAAGGGATTAATATACGATGTGATATGTGAAAAGACAGATATCAGGAGAATCTAATAGAATTCTATAAAAGTCTTCTAAGCAATCAATACGTTTGTTTAAAGTCATAGGCTTACAGACTGATGCCAGTATTTGGAGATAACTAACTTTGTGAAAAAGACTTTTTCAAAGATAAAATATGTCAAACCTTATACAGATTGGCATTAACACATGGTATCTACAATCAATTTTGACCATGAGGGACACTAATATTGAACCCAATGAAACCAAATGTTATCCTCCCCCCAAAAGAATTCCATCTTCCTCCTTAGAAGATCTGCAGGAAAAAAAAACTGTACTGGGGCTCCTGGGTGGTGCAGTCGGTTAAGCATCTGACTCTTGACCTCGGCTCAGGTCATGATCTCACAGTTTTAGGGTTTGAGCCCGACATCGGGCTCTGCCCTGATGGCACACAGCCTGCTTGAGATTCTGTCTCTCCTCTCCACTCCTCCCCTTCTCACTTTCTCTCTCTCTCAAAATAAATAAACTTTAAAAAATTTTAAAAAAATTATACTCCATTACCTTATTATATTTTTAATTTTGCCAGTAAAAAAAAATCTGTGGAAATTTGTTTTCTCTCTTATATAGATACTATATAATATCCTCAATTTTGTCTTTTGGCCTATAATGCCTAAAATTTTTACAATCTGGCCCTTTACAAAACATTTGTCAACCTCTGTTCTGTAAAGAAGTTAAATACTTTTTTTGATTTCTAAAAGACTAGTACTGAAATTAAGACTAAGTAGTATTTTTACTAATTCTCTATTCAACCTATTCAAATATGTCCCCCCACCAGAGATCTTTCCAAAGTTGCCTGTGACCTCCTTGTAAACAAATTCTGACTTGCCTTCTCAGCAACATACATCATAGTAAGTCAGTTCCTCATTCTTGAAACAGTTTCTCTCTTGGCTTCAAAACTCTGGTTTTCCTATTTCACTGGATGCCCCTCCTCACAGTCTTCTGGCTGGCTCCTACTCTTCTGACTTTGAAACTTTGGGGCCTCACAGTCTCAGTTATGGACTTTTTTCTCTTCTCTATCCAAAGGTCAGCAAAAAGCTTCTGTAAAGGAACACATTCTAAATATTTTAGGCTTTGGGGGCCATACAGTCTCTGTCACAACTGCTCAACTCTGCCATTCTCGTGCAAAAACAGCCACAGACAATACATAAATAAGTGTGGCTCTACTGCAATAAACCTAATTTATACGATGTAGGTAGCTAGATGTGCCTGTGGCCCCACCCCTGACCTAGGCTCTCACCTTTGGTGCCTTGCTCTCTTCCATAACTAAGTAGCATCTACATACAACTGTTAACACACACACTTACAATTGCAGCCTAAACTTCTATGAATTCCAGGTTCATGTGAACACACACACACACACACACACACATACACATCCCTAATCTATTTTTTTCCCTGGTCATCTCCCTAGCAGTTAATAGCACCAACTTTTACTCAATTACTATAGTCAGAAACCTAAGAGTCATCACTTCTTACTATTTCCTTTCCCTTAATTACCTGTCCCCTTCTAACTCATCAGCAGTCCTATCAGTTCACTCTCAAATATACACCTTGAATCCATCTCCTTTTCTTCATCTTCACGGCTGCCTAGTCTAAGCCACCAACCTCTCTAGCCTAAACCACTACAACAGCTTCCTAAGTGGTCTTCTAGCTTATACATCTGCACCCTCTAATTTGTTCTCGAAAAGCAGCCAAGCGCTCTTTAAATTCCAATACTTTTCTCCCACGTTTAAACCCAGGAACGGCTTTCAGACGGTTTACCTACAAAGGCCCTGACTATTCTTGTTTCCGCCTGCCTGCCTATCTCATCTCATTCCACACTCCCCTTTGTTGTTCACGTCATACCCATGTTTGCCTTCTGTCAGTCCCTACACTGTGCAGCCTCTTCCCATCTCCGGGTCTTGGTATTTGCTTTTCCTTCTTCTCAGAATGCTCTTCCTCCAGCTGTGTGAATGACTGGCTTTTTCCTCAATCCTTTATTTTCAGCTTAAATATCACCTACAAAAAGGCCTTCCCAGATTACCTTACCTAAAACAAGTGTCATTCTGTTATTCATCTAATAGCACACACTATTAACAATTATCTTGCTTATTTGCTTTACTCATATCTTTCCTTTCTCAAAATTGTAAGCTTTATGAGAGTATTCTGACAAATTAATTCTCTGATGCACCCCCAACACCTAGCACAGCATCCAATACATAGCAGGTACAGTAACAAGTATTTGCTAAATAAGTAAATTTTCAAAGCTGGAAAGCTTTCCTATGAATAATATATTACATATTCAAAAATAAAAATCCAAGAACTCATTCAAAAAACCTAAACGAGGGACGCCTGGGTGGCTCCATCAGCTGAGCAACCAACTTTGGCTCAGGTCATGATTTCATGGTTCATGGGTTCGAGCCCCGTGTCAGGCTCTGTGCTGACAGCTCAGAGCCTGCAGCCTGCTTCAGATTCTGTGTCTCCCTCTCTCTCTGCCCCTCCCCTGCTCACTCTCTGTCTCTTTCAAAAATAAATAAACATTAAATTTTTTTAAAAACCTAAAGGAATTTTAAAATTAAAATTAGAAATTTATGTTTGAGTCCCAAATACCAGTTTCCTGACTCTTCTAAAATTCTCACCTATAAACTTAAGATGTTTATAAACTTTTTTTGCATATTGATTTTACTGTGACTCCCCTTATTTTCAAAGTAATAATGTCATATTTGCTTTTGTATTGATGTTGTATATTGTGCGAACATACAGAAGTTAGACTAAGATACGTTACCAGCATATGTGACTTTTATTGAGTATTTCAGGTGTTACTTCTTTTCCCCAATGTGTGTAAAAATCCCAAGTCTGAATACTCACAAAGGTTCAATAGTAGGAAACAAACAAAGCTACCTTAAAAACTACTCTGTCACACACGTCGTAGGATCTTGGGCAAGGTACTCCTAGCCTAGGTATCTTAGTCTATAGAAAAAAAAAATCCCTTCTCTAAGAGAAATAAAATAATTACATGAAAATTCACTTAGTTCAGTATGTCTGGCACATAGCAAATACTCAAGAATTGCTAAGTAATGGTAATAAAGATGATGTTAGCAACAGCAATGGTGGTAGAAACAGGATGTTTTTTATGAAATATAAGAACATTATACAATAGAAATTCCGAAGTTGTGTTACAAAATACCAGACTGTTTTTAAAATTATAAACATTTCTAGTAGCACAATGTACTGAATAATCTACCTTAAAACTCAGAAAAAAAGACAGAAAATATAAACAAAGTAAGGGCACTATTCTAATTTAAATTTCCCTAAAACTTCAAAAATTGTAATGTCTCAGTTAACTAACTTTTATGTTCTTAAGACAACAATCCTTTAAGTAGCCATACCCAGATGTTAACAAAAATATTCATAAGATCTTCAACATGAGAGCTGAAGAGTCAAAAGATTAACAACAACTTGATAGATACAAGTGGCTTGCTAAAAAGACAAAAGACAGCAGTGGTCTAATGACCTTGAAATGCCTATCAGGAATAAACCCTACTGAGAAACACAGAGGTATCAAAAAAAGGGGGGGGGATGAAAGAGAAAGAAAAAATAAAAAACACTATGGAAGAGTGACAAAGAGTAGACATTAGAAACAATAACAGAGATATCAAACAGACCTCCTTTATGTAGTAGAAAAGAATTTAACGGAACCACAAGAGATGAATGAGAACAGAATAGTCTGAGGGCACCACGGAGTGGGAGGAGGGGCAAAATAAGCCCCACACACTTCACTATCACTATGACAGAGTCTAAAAAACATGCCAACTGAAATGGCACAGTGCTCTGGAGGCATTTGGTGTGATGACTACTATATCTACAAATAGAAGTAGCCCCAAAAAGAAACATTAAAGTATAGTATATAAAGACACTGGCAGCTGGTAGAAGCTAAATTGTGCTCATCATACTTTTACTAAGGTAGAGAATAATGCAATACGTTCAAATATGCCACCACCAAAGCCATCAAAGTAGAGCTTAAGGGGAATGACAGACATCTTGTTACCTGTAACATCTTGTTACCCGAATCCTTTATCTAGAGGAGTCTCTCATTTACCAGATGATACGGGCTAACTTATTATATTTTAACATATACCAACTTGTTCTTAAGTGGTTGTTTTCATTAACTTAAGATAGACACATAAACCAATGAGTCAAAGACAAGGGTAAACAGAGTCCTATAAATCTATATTCTAATTAATTCAGCTGATTGAGCAAGATGCTAATAAAATCTGCACTCAGGGATTTAGTCCCTATTTGTTCCAGTTAGTTTTACACGATGACCTGCCAAAGAAAACCAGACAAGAGTGTGGTTATGTGAACTACTCATCACTATTTCTAGAAAAACTGAAACAATCTTCACTAATAATGGCTCAGTATCAGATCACCTCCAACATACAAGATCATCCATTTAGTTCTACCTAACTTTCTGGATGAATCGATAAATTGCAGATCTTTTATTTCAATTTTCCTATTCACAAAATTGCTTATAAAAATTTGCTTGTCATAATTGCCATAAAAATTATGCAATACGTGATTATTAAGATGGGCACCACCAAATTAGTTACTGGTGAATTAAACTGAAGCAGGGTTTCACTTTTCTGAAGCCGTATTTTCTAGGCATCTAATATTTAGAATTTGGTCAAAAATTTAGAAGTGAAGAGGCATCAAAATCAAGGAAAACAGTTATCATAAAACTCTTTATTTGACAGAGAGGTGAGGAGTTTGATAAGGAGGGGAGGAGTTAACTTCTCTGTCCTTATCTAAAGACAAATAAATGTAAAATAAAGCAATAAGCTTTAAGCAAAGACAATACACTGATAGTAGCAAGTATCAATGGATGAGAGAAGAGAAGGAGAGAGAAGGCAGAGGACTGAAAAAGAAAGAACTGTATAGCATTTCATACAAAGCAATGGCTCTCAACCAGGGAAATTTTGCTACACTCCTCTCCTTCCCTCTACCCAGAGTCTCCTCCAGAGAACATTTGGAAATGTCCGGAGATATGTTTGCTTGACACACTAGGGATGAGGAAGGTGGGAGGGCACTATTGGCACCTAGTGGCTAGAGGACAGGGATGTCGCTAAACACCTGGGTGGAGGACAGCTCCCACAACAAAGAATTATCTAGCCAGAAATGTCAATATTGCCCAAGGCTGAGAAATCTTGATACAGAAGGAGTCCTGTACATCTTAATAAAATGAATCAGTGTACCACCACTCAGTACAAGAATGAATGTTCTAAAGTCTTAAACAAATACTGGTATGTTAATGGTATGCATTAATTGAGAAAAATAAAAGATTTCTAACAGAAATGATTAATGTTTTTAACATACAGATATAAAAGAATAAACTACAATTATCAGGCATGGTCATGTACATAGAATACCTCCTGATTTTCCTTCCCTGAATATAGACTTTTTGTGATTTGCTTAACCAACAACATGCAGCAGAAATGACATTCTGGGACTTCCAAAACTAGGTCATAAGAAGTCTGTGGTAGGCTAAATAATGGCCCCCAAACATGTCCACATCCTAATCCTCTACCTGTGAGTACCTTCTTTTATATGGCAAAGAGATTTTCCAGGTGTTAAGGATTCTGAAAGAGTGAGATTACCCTGGATTATCCAGGTAGACCCTAAATGTAATCGTGTGGGTCCTATATGGTGGAAGCAAAAAGATAAATGAAGAAGATGATATGTCAACCAAACCACAGATTTAGAATGATGTGGCCAGGAACCAAGGAATACTGCAAGCTGGAAGAGACAAGGAACAGATTCTCTCCTGGAGCCTCCAGAAGGACTGAGCCTTGCTGACACTTTTATTTTGGCCCCTTAAATCTCACTTTGGACTTCAGACCTCTAGAACTCTAAGAGAATAAATTTGTGTTCTTTTAAGCCACTAAATGTGTAGTAATTTGTTACAGCAGCAACAGAAAGCTAATACAAAATCTTACAGCCGCTATATAGATAACCCTCTAGAAACTTTTCTCTTTGAGTCCTGACCAATCAAATAAGTACTACAGTCCCCCGGAGAATGCTGTGCTAGTGAGGTCATATGCATCTACTCTGGTCATCCATTCCAGATGAGCCCAGCTTCCAGTCACCACCACCAAAGTACCAGACATGTGAGTAAAACCATCTTGGACCCTGTGACCAGCTGAAATTTATGGAGTGACCTCCACAGATACCACATGAAACAGAGTCATCCAGCCAAGCCCTCCCTATATTCCTGAGCTACAAAATAATGAACTATAAGAGAACAGTTGTTGTTTTAAGAGAACAGTTGTTGTTTTAAGTCACATGTAACTCTGAACATCAAGTTATACATGTGTAATGATTAGAGATTGTCAAACAGCATATATCCATTTTATCATGAAAAAAATCCTATTTGTGTTAGCTATGTTCTGCTGGCAATAAACCCTACTAATAAGATTACTCCACTATGCCAGTAATTCTAAAGTGTTTGGAATTAAGTTTTGTTAGAATATACTGCTGTAACTAGGTTCTTTCCATATTGGTAAAATAACGGATTGTAGCAAAGCTTTGTTTAACTTATCTGGGCCCAAGATATAGAAGCTCTCAGGGGAAGAAGAAGAAGATGAAGGAAAAGAAGAATGAGAAGGAAGAGGAGGAGGAGGAAGGGTAGGAGGAGGAGGAGGAGAAGGAGGAGAAGGAGGAGAAGGAGAAGGAAGAGAAGGAGGAGGAGGAGGAAGAGGAGGAGGAAGAGGAGGAGGAGAAGGAGGAGAAGGAAGAGAAGGAAGAGAAGGAGAAGAAAGAGAAGGAGAAGGAGAAGCAGAAGCAGCAGAAGCCGCAGCAGTAGCAGCAGCAGCTCTCCGCTTATTAGAGATCTCTCATTCCTCCTGACTCAATTCACACTTCATATCCTCATCCTGGTTCTTTTTCTCTTACTGGGTCTAGTTTGGGCTACACCTCCCTTATTCCTCTTTTACTATTTCAGCCAAGCCTCTGAAATATATTTATTCACATATCTTAATTTAAAATATGAAATATTTTTCTTGCCTTCTTTTTATTCTCTTCAAGCAAAAGCCACAATTATCTCCAATTCATCCCAGAAATCAATAGCTTAACTGAGCTGCTATTTCCTCATATAACCATGGGCTGAGAAAAATGGGGGTACTCTTGTTAAGAGTCCAAGATCCCCAGTGAATCAGAACTCCATGAAAAGTCTGGTTTTTAAGTATTCTAGGGATCCATTTTCATATCAGATTTTAATCTTTTGGCCTTTCATTTTGTCAAAGGCCTCTTGTTATAAATGGCAAGTTCTCAAAATGAAACATCCTACCTTAAATAAATATCCACAAAAGGTGAGAACTATAAGACTAAAGTTTAGAATTAGATGGTGTATCTATATGGATATAGATAAACGGCAAAAAAAAAACAAATTTATTTTTTTTAATTTTTTAATGTTATTTATTTTTGAGAGAGAGAGACAGACAGCATGAGAAAGGGAGGGTCAGAGAGAGAGGGAGACACAGAATCTGAAGCAGGCTCCAGGCTCTGAGCTAGCTGTCAGCACAGAGCCTGACGTGGGGCTCGAACCCATGAACTGTGAGACCATGACCTGAGCCGAAGTCGGATGCTTAACCGACTGAGCCATCCAGGTGCCCCAAAAAAGCAAATTTAAAACATGAATAATTGTCACTTACACAGAGAAATAGAAAAAAACCGCAAGTGATTAAAATCTAACATTAATAGAAAAACTGCTCTGTTGACCTCCATACATTTCTTATCTACTATTATGTAAAAGAAATCTCATTTTAAAAATACCTCAAGTACATATTTACAGAAATAATGCCCTAAGAAGCTTTTTTTTTCAAATCAGTTCTTTCATTGTGCCTCCCCCAAAGCCTCCCCCAAAGCCAGCTCTTCTCTGTGGAATTCTCCAATAAACATTAATTACAACACTTTTAAGTAAGTGTGGAAGGCAGCCTCCAAGATGGTCCCCGGTGATTTCTACCTCCCGGTATTTGCACCACGTATGGCACCCTCCCACAATGTACTAGGACAAAATAAATGGACCATCTCTTCTAAGACTGTGTTATGAAAGATTGTGGCTTCCAGCTTAAGCACCCTCTGTCTCCCTCTCTCTCATCACTCACTCTGGAGGAAGCCAGCTTCCATGTCTTGGGTACACTTTGGGCAGCCCTGCAGAGAGGCCCACATGGCAGGAAACTGAGACTTCCAGCCAACAGCCATGTGAGTGAGCCTTCTTGAAAATGGGTCCTCCAGCCCAGGGCAAGATGTCAGCTGATGCACCCCCAGCTAAAAGCTTGATTACAAAAAATAAAAATAAAAGCTTGATTATAACTTCACGAGATACCCTGAGTCAGAAACATGCCACTAAGCTGACTCAAGATTCCTGATACCCAGAAACTTTGAGAAAAAACATGTTTGTTTTAAGCCACTATTTTTTAGGGTAATTTGCTACCCGGTAATGTACAACTAATACAATGAGCATTGTCTGTCCTTCAAAAACCAACTCATATATTTTGAAAGTTTAAAAAAAAAACAACGATGAATAGAAATAGTAATTGCAAAAACTTAAAAACAAATTTGTTTTATAAATCTTGGCTAAAATGGAAAGGCAACTATAATAATGTCAGCTTGCCAGTCCTGTTATAAAAACAATGAACCAACAAAGTATTATCAGGAAAATATGGACTGTTTCTAGAAGAAGAGAGATTAGGTTGAGCAGGTACATTGTGAACACAACATCAACTTTTTTAAAATTGAGAAGGAAATCATTTTGCAATTTGAAAATCACAATATCCTATTTAACTGTGATAAGGCATCCCACAAAGCTCGCCCTATCTATTCAGAATCATGTAAAGTTTTTATCTTGTCACAGGTCATATCACATGTCTACTGACCAACACTAAGAAAGATTAAGGGCAAATGTACCAAATGTCGACAATAGATCCCACTGCCATATCAAAGCATAGATGGGTTTTTTTCCTGTAATGTTTCCACACCAAATCCAACACACTTCTTTCGATCATACAAGCACACTTTCCAAGAACACATAAGACTTCCTAGAACAAGAAACGGTCTTTTTAACATAATTTATTTAATATAAAGTACATTTAGTACACACACACACACATTTAGTACACCAGTCGGGTATTTAAAAACATTCCAAAACCAACAATATAAGAAAAACATGGGGAGTTATTCATTCGTCTGGGGAAAAATGACTTCACTGATCTCCATAGGAACTGGATGTATCGATATTAAACACAGTATGGAACGCTAAGGCTGTACTAAAAATTAAAGCAGCAGCATCAATAAGTATCGTTTGAGTCCAACAGCAATAATTTAATCATCAATACTGCCAAACACAATTGATTTAAACTTTGAAGTTCTTTAAAAGCTTATGAACAGGAGATAAGCATTTGAGTACCACACTGTTTCCTACACCTTTCCCTTTTTATCCTGAACAAAGAAGACAAACTACTAACTTCTCTCTCATCTAACTTACATGCTGATTAAGTTTAACTGATGCTAGGGAACCTCCACTGACCGACGTTTATAGGTCCTTTCTAAAATACTTAAAACCAGGTCAAATTTAAAATGATCTTCACAGGAGACTGTAGCCTCTGTACTGCCATTCGACTGCCACGTGCTAAAACAATAACGTAAGAGGTACAATTTACCCAGCTGTATCACCGGATGTGCTTTTCAAGAATTATCATAAAAATCATATTAATAGGGCCCTTGAACCTTGTAACAACGTTAATGCAGAAGAATTTCTAAGAAATTACTTAGACAAGGCCAGATGTATGTTCAAAACAGTGTTGCCCGCGGAGAAAACATTCCTAAAATTAAGGCTCCGGCACATAGCGCTGTCTGTATTGTTTTCCCAGGAGCACGTTTTCAGAACTGAACATCTTACACCACACAATGAATACAAACACACCTTACAAACACACGAGTATCTGATTATTATTTCAGACAATGGCAGCACTGCACACTTAATAGCTGAGCTGATCACGATGTTACACTTCTCCTATAAACGCGCTGTGGGTAGACATTGTGTGGAATATCCAGCACTATAAACTGTTCCACAATTCTCTGAGCCTAGAAAGAAAAGCAGTTCAAAGGCACAAGAGAAAGCTTCTGAAGGAGCAGTGTAGACAAGTCATGCTTATGGGACTTTCTTCCCTTCCCGTATTATAGGCCCAAGAAACACGTTCAGGTGCCTCTGGCAAATCAAATGCCATGTTCCAGTCAATCAGTGTGCTCTCAACTTTGGAATCTATGGGATGGTCATGCACCTACCAACTTCGGGTGGGGGGAGGGGTAAACTTGTTAAAAAAAATGTCAAACACACCGTAATGTGAAATAAAACAGCAATATATTTTGTCTGTGTTATGTATTTTGTCTGCACTACAGTAGGACTTAAATTGCAAACATATTTCAAGATGGAATTAGTCATGTACTCCTTTCATCCTTTTGATTTTCTGACTTTTTAGCTTTTTTTTCACCTGCTCTCAAATCCTGACCTACAGCATTCTGCGCTGGTTTTTAAAAATATCCTCTTTTAACATGTTAGCCTAAAAATAGCTCCACTTTCACCATTCCACACATTACTTTAAAGCAGAAGGTCTGCTTTTATTGTAGAGCCACAGATTGCCAGAAAAATACATTCTTATTTACTACATTCTTTCAACCTCTGGGGGGAACAACTGGAGTTGAACTTGGGCAGCGCCGAACCTAGACGGGCTTGCAAGTTCGTTATCTGCAGCTGCTGGTTTGATTCACTCTTTCCATTTCCCAGGAAAATGTTTCCTTCGGCTGTTTAATTTAATACAACCAGAAGTGTGTGCAATCACACAGCTGAGAGCATCTCTGCCTTGGGAAGCAATAACCCTTCTTTTGGACACCCCTACATCTCGGTTGGATAATCTTTCAAGAAAGTTTTCTCCCTGCCTCTCGGGTTCTGCAGCACTTTCCGAGCAGGCACGCCATGCACCTGCGTGGCTGCACGTTCACAAGAAAAGCAGCAAGGGCTTGGGTGGGTGGAGGGCCCAAGAGGGCCGGGGAGGGGAGGCCCGCAATAAATCAAAGCACAATCGAAACAGAATCGTTTGACAATCTGGGCTGAACCTCCGGCCTCGGAGGCTGGGGAGGAACCAGCCAAGCGTCGGTCCCGGCTGCCTGGCACGATCCGCGCCTGTCCTACCTGCCCTGGGGACACTCAGGAGGCGGAAAGTAACCCCCCCCTCCTCCCGGGCCCGGACGTCCCAGGCGCGAGGCCAGGCGGGCGAAGGGGGGGGGGGGGCGGGAGGCGCGGGCCGAGGGGCGGGAGGGCTCCCCGGGCACAGGCGCGGGGTGGGGACGCCGGGCCCCCGGGCTCGCCCCCCACTCGCCCCCTTACCTTGGGCGATGGCAATGGACTCGAAGCGGTGCAGCTCCTTGAGCAGACAGCTCCTCTCGGTGGAGTGCAAGCTGTAGATGAAGTCGCGCGCGCCCTGCGCCGTGTTCAGCGCCTCCATGGGCTCCTTCTTGGGGTGGGTGCCCAGCCCCCGAGAGCCGCCGGGGGCCGCGAGCGCCAGCAGCCCCCGCCCGCAGCAGCACCAGGACGGCGGGCGGGGCGCGGCGGCCGGGCCCGGCCTCAAGCTGCGCGCGGTCCGGCTCCTCAGCAGCGGCAGCAGCCGGGACATGGCGGGCTGAGGAGCGGGGACCCCCGCGGCAGTCCGGGAGAGCGATTTCTGACGAGGCGGGGGGAAGAAGGAGCTCGGCTCAGCCCGACCCCGCCCCGATGTCCTCCTGACTGGCAGCCGAGGCGCCGGGCACCATGCACTCCCCGGGCCCGCGCGGCGATCGCCTCCTTTCCTGTCCCCCTTCCCTTCCGAAAGGCCCGCGGCGGCTCGGGTCCCTCCGACAAGAAAAACTTTCTCCAAGGCTGCCGGGCGGGGAGAGGGCGGGTGGGCGGTGCGGGCGGGCGCCTCCCGGCTGAGGAGGGGCGGCGCGGGCGGGTTTGACGAGGGTTTGTCTCCGTCAGTTTGATCTTCCAGAGGGATGAGTCAGCCACGCGCCGCCCTCCTCCGGCGCCGCCCTCCGCTCCCGCCGGCTTTCCCACCCTCTTGCCTGCCCTTGTCGGCGCTCGGTACGGCTCCCGCGCCCTCAAAGCCGCCGCGCTCTCAGGCCTCAGCAGCACAGATACCCCTAGCGGCGGTATAAGGGATAACAGGGCGGGGCGACGGGGGTGGGGCGGGGCCGCGCAGGCGCAGTCCGCGGACTCCCGAGCGGCGCTCCCTCCCGTGTTGGCAGCGTGCACACGAGTCCCCGCCCCCGTCGGTGCGTGATCGTGGAGGAACCGAGGGCGCGCATCCTCTGTGCTGCCGTCCCTAAGTCCAACGCAAAGGATGGGGAGAAACAGCTCTGGAGTTCTTGCTCTGCAGGGTAGTGCCGCTGCCACCGGCCCGTCCTAGCGCCATTGCCTAAACCTGGGGCTCGTTCTGAACGGTGCCTCAGCGTGCGGCCCCTCTCGCCAGGCACCGGCCTCGCCACTTCTCGGGGGTCGTCGCATCGTCCTGCTCAGGCTTTGGGGGTTTGAAGCCCCCAAGCCGCGCCCGTTGCCAAGGCAGCGGCCACTGAGGCCTCGATCAGACAGAGCGTCCGGTCTTTGAGGCACCTGCTCTAGGAGCTCCAAAGGGAGGGCGAGGCCAGGGTTTGAGACTGAGGCCTTGACACCGAAAACACGCTTCCTCGTTCAGATGCCAGCAGCTTGCAGATCCTTAATGCTGGAGCGGGAGGCAAGAACGTCACAGACCTTTTCCGGGTGTTTGTCAAGGTTTGTTTTTGGTTTTTGGTTTTTGGTTTTCTCTTTCCCAAGGCGAAAAGAATCCTGTGATTCTACACTGTCTCCACGTGTCTGGGACCTAGTTATCTTTCAGGACCCAACTGGAAGGGTCTCCTACTCCAGCCTTTCCTTTATCTCCTCCGAAGGAAGGAGATTTCCCCTTGATCTGAACCTGTCTACTGATACTTAGGCTTCCTTAGAGACTAGATCCACTTAAGAGAGTAAAGCTGCTCAAGTGCAGTCAAGATCCAAATCTCATCCTTATCGTATCCGCGGCTGCACCAGACGAAGACCTCGTATGCCGTAAATGTGCTATAATCATGGAAGTGCAATGTATCAGTGTGAGTCAGTGTTATCACTAAATCATCCTACTGCTCTCAGGGGTTCTCAAAGTGTCGTTCCAGAGCCGAGCTTGTTAGGCATGCAAATTGCCTTAGTCTGCTCTGAACCCCTTGAATCAGAAACCTCGGGTTGGGCCCAGTCATCTGTGCTTTACCAAGACCTCCGGTTAATACCCATGCACACAGAAGTTTGGGAACCACTGCCCCAATTTAAATATAAAAATAATTTTTTAAAAAAAATTTCAAGGCAGCGTCTCTGGTGTAATAATGACAGTTAAGAATGCTCTGTAAGGGGTGTCTGGCTGGCTCAGAAGAACATGCAACCCTTGATCTTGGGGTCATGAGTTCTAGCCCCACATTGGGTGTAGAGATTACTTTAAAAAAAAAAAGAATGCTCTGTGGAAAATGAAGTTGCCTATTGAGACTGTCTTTCTTGTTTTTGAAACTCTCTATGTCCCCAGTGTGTGTTGGAATCCTCTGCGGGGTTATTTCAGTCTCAAGTTTGGGGGATTAACACCACCTTCTCTCCTATATTCCTCACCCTCAAGAGATTCTGATTCATTGGGCTTGGGGTGGGGCTTGGAAAGTGGGGTTTGGGGAAGGTTTTCACTAAGTACCCATTCCTAACAGTCTCGAGGACACTGTTTTGTGTGTGGGCTCCAGAAACAGATTGCTGAAAGTTTAACAACTGGATCCACCATTTCCTAGCTGTGTTAGTGATACATTATTACAATGGTGGTCCAAATGAATCATGTCTTGTGGTGTCCATTCCCTTGTGTAGACCTGTCCCACATTGACTGGGCTTAGCAGTGTGACTTGCTTTAGCCAGTAAGTGGACATCACAAACCTGCTCTAAGTGCTTGTTCTTGAGGCTTGTTGTAATCTGTTTGCTGTATGATTTATGATTATTCAAGTCTGCTATAGAAAATAAGAAACTAAAATGTAGACATGATTTGCTTCTGAGACATTACACATAGGATAAATGGATATGTGTTGATCATAGATAAAAAGGATGGAGCAAATGAAAGTGCTACTTTAGGTAGAAAGAGATAGACCAAGTGAACTTTAAATATTAATAAGGTAGAGATTATACTACCTCTAGACTGACAATTGGACACTTACTTACTAGTGACACCCACTATATCCCCATTGTGACTTCACGTAGTCTGTACAAGAAAAGCAGATAGACCCCTAGCTACTCAGCCAGCTAATGACCAGCTACAGTTATGATCAGATGCACTTGCTCCTTCATCTCTCTGACAAAACAGATATATGTTGGTTCCAGGCCCCCCTCTCTTACTTTCCACTCTGGTCCTTAAAACCACACCATCTGCAGAGAAGACTGGCACGGCAGAGAGGTTAGTACATAGGAACATGCATAAAACAAAATTCGGATCCACCCTGCTATCCTAAGCTTGTTTATCTATCCCATCTCTTTCCCTTTGCTTCCCACTCTATTCTAAATTGATGGATGAACGGGACACCTGAGTGGCTCAGTTGGTTACACGTCTGCCTTCAGCTCAGGTCAGGATCTCACGGTTCATGAGTTCAAGCCCTCATCGGGCTCTCTGCTGTACACACAGAGCCCGCTTCAGATCCTCTGTCCCCCAGCCCCCACCACTCCCCCCATTCACTCTCAAAACTAAATAAATAAATAAACTTAAATTTGTTGATAAATAGTTTGGGTTACTATTGCTGCTCTTTGAGTGAACATGTTATGCCAGACTTAGTGGCTTAAATAGCCAGTTTATTTTGCTCATGGTTTTGTTGCTCAAAAATTCAGGAAGGGCAGTTCTTTGTTGGAGTCTCTTATCAGATGTCAGCTAACTGCAGCTGTCGTTTGAAGGCTGCTCTGGGCTGGATACCCAAGATGGCACATTCATGTGGTCGACGACTGATGTTGGCTCTTGGCCGGCCACATGCTCAGCTGGGACTGTGAACCAGAGTGCTTTCCTACAGCCCCTCCATCCAGCATGGCGGACTTCTCACATGGCAGCTGGCTTCCCTCAGAGCGAGTGTCTGCAAAGAAACCAGTCCATGACCTTCTCTGCTGTAGCCCAAGTCATGCAGCATCACTTCCACCGTACCCTACTAGCTACCGGCAAGCTGCTAAGGCCAGCCAGGATTCAAGAGAAGGGAATATAGACTCCCACCTTCCAATGGGAGCAATGCCAAAGAATTTGGCAACGTGTTTTTAAAGCTGTCACATAAACAATGTAATTCAAGTGCCTTAATTTGGTCTATAAGCCTATCTGTCCTGTGACCCAAGGTACAGCCCATGTGGTGGTATACTTGGAGGCTGCCATTACATCAAGGTAATTTTCCACATGACATTTACCCTTTGGAATTTGGCTGCCATATAAAGAAGTCTAGAGTATCCTTCTGGGAAGACCACATGGAGGAGGAGGAGGCAACAGCCCCAGCTAACTAACAGGCACATGTATGAAGCCGTCTTGGCCCATCCAAGCCCCAGACGAGAGCGTTGCAAAGAGGTTGAGATCATTAGTTCTGGAGCCAGACTTCCTGGGTTTGGGTCTTCACTCCACCATTTACTAGCTTTATAACCTTGAGCTAATAACTCAGCCTTTCCGTGGCCACTCATCTGTTTGATGGGATAAAGGTGTTGCTAAATTTGCTGATCTGTTTAAATGGAAATAAGACATCTGCTTTATAGGGTTATAGTGAAACTAAGTTAATACATGTAAAGCATTTCAAGCAATACTGGAACATGGTAAGTGCTCAGTAAATATTAGCTATCATAATCCAAATTCCCATGAACCTCTCAGACCTCTAGGATTATGTCTTTTGACCCTAACTTGAGAAATATAGACCTAACTATCTGTCATTTAATGTGTACTAACTGGAACCCCTATCCATTCCCTTTCTCTGAACATTTGAATATCCTGAATATGAATAAATGGAGGAGATGGGAGGGCTTGGGGTCTGTGTATAAAGCTCTGGAGAAATAAAGGATAAGACAAGTCCATGTGGAGGTTCTGAGGAAATTATGGGGGCGCTAAAGAGGTAGTGCCAGCAGGGTGGAGAAGGTTACAGAAGAGGGGGAGCAGGAGGGCCTGGCTTCAGTCTGGCCTGCCCTTCAGTTTTAAACATCATGGCTCTGATAACAGTCACAGTCTCCTCATGAAAAATTGCTGCTGAATCAACAGTTCACAATAGGTTACATTGTGCAAATACTTTTCAGAGTTCCTGGCTGCTCTGTTGCTGGCAGAGCACAAGGATGTTTGCTGTGTACATGTTATGATACATTATACACCCAGCTATTACTGTCCACTTTAAAATTCCTGAATTGGGGCTCCTGAGTGGCTCAGTCAATTAAGCATCTGACTCTTGATTTCGGCTCAGGTCATGATCTCATGGCGTGTGAGTTCGAGCCTCATATCAGGCTTTGTGCTGACAGTGAGGAGCCTGCTTGGGATTCTCTCTCTCCCTCTCTCTCTGCCTCTTCTCCTGCTTGCATGTGTTTTTTTATTTTCCTCTCTCTCAAAAATAAACTTTAAAAGGCATTACGATTTTTTATTTTTAAAATTTTTTTAAGTTTATCCATTCATTTTAAGATAGAGAGTGCGAGCAGGGGAGGGACAGAGGGGGAGGGAATCCCAAGCAGGCTCCGCACCACCAGCACAGAGCCAGTTATGGGGCTCCGACTCACAAACTGGGAGACCATGACCTGAGCTGAAACCAAGAGTCAGATGCTTAACCAACTGAACCACCCAGGCACCCCCACTTCATTTTTAATGATTTCATCTACATGTTGGAAAGTGCCCATCACTGGGAAGAAATAGTATCTCATGAAAGCAAGGTAGAAAATAGAGGGGCTATTATCAATTGGACTGAAAAATTCCTATGCTCAATTTCATACTCCAAGAAGCTCATATTTATCTGTCCTCAAGCATAACTATGGGCAACAAGACTGTGACTGTCCCACATCCACCATAAAAAGGGCACCTGCAGGGGCACCTGGGTGGCTCAGTCAGTTGAGTGTCTGACTTGGGCTCAGGTCATAATCTCGTGGTTTGTGAGTTCCAGCCCCACATAGGGCTGGCTGCTGTCAGTGCAGAGCCTGCTTCAGATCCTTTCCCCATCCCCTCTCTGCCCCTCCCCCACTTGCACTCTATTTTTCTGTCTCTCAAAAATAAATAAACATTTTTTTTAAAGTGTACCTCCACACCTGATACATGCACATACACACATGCACACACACCTACCTGACTCTTTCAGGGCAATACTTTATAACATTTTTTCCTTTCCAGGCTTCCCATCATGTTTGAGGTTGGGGAGGAATATTGATCAAAGCAAATATAAACAATATGGCTATGAAATGCCTCTTTGAAAACTTTAAACTTGAATTCTTAGTAAGGCTTCAAATATTTAGATGCTGCAAGAACTATTTTTGAAAAATGACTCTGTGAGCCCAGCAGGAAGGTCAGTAGAATGATTTTGAATGTTCCTATATTTATGACCAAGTATTTTCAATGCTATAAATTACTACTGTTCAACAGTGTCCAATTCTCAGGGCCAGAGGGGATTATTCTTTCCTATGCCCTTGAAGTTAGGGGTAACTGTGTGACTTACTTTGACCAATGAATGGAAACCAGACATATTTCACCTCTCGATACAGGTACTTAATTGCCTGTGCTCAACGAGGCAACTCTCTCCTCTCATCTTAACATGGTGAGATTCACAACATGTACTGAAATGGGAGTTCTATGAAATTGATGAGGCTGGGAGTAGTGAGCCAATGTAGGAAAACAGCTGCCCTGGGAAGTTGCCCCAGTCCATAACACATTTTGCATGACAGAGATATACACTTTCTTGTGTTAAGTCAGTGTGATCTAGAGATTCCTTTTTACTGCAGCAAAAGCTCCAATATCATGACTAGCACAGCTCTTCTTTGGCTCTTTTTCTTACCTTTATAAAGTTGAATGCCTTCCTTCATCCCTACCTATTTTTCTAAAAGGAGGACCTGCTTTTGGCTCCAGTGTGTTTGTTTTTCTGAGCAGGATACAGGGAGACAGGGTCCTCTTTTCTTCTGGTTTCTGAGCTTTATGTGAGTCTAGAGCCCCAGACAGATTTGGGAGTCAACAGCATCAAGGAATGGTTCAATCCATGCAAGTGGATGAAATTGCTGTAGCATATGTGTGAATGAAAACACAAGGGGACAGGGTGTCTGGGTGGCTCAGTTGGTTGAGCATCTGACTCTTGACTCAGCTCAGGTCATGATCTCGTGGTTTGTGACTTTGAGCCCCTCTTTGGGCTCGGCTGACAGTGCAGAGCTTGCTTGGGATCCTTGCTCTCTGCCTCTCCCCTGTTCACATGCACATTCTCTCAAAATAAATAAGAAAATAAAAAGAAAGAAAAAAGAAAACATAAGAGGACAGAGACATGGGAACCAATAACAGTTAAGAGATAAGCAGTGGAAGAAGAAATAACCAAAGAAAGAAGGGAGATAATGTGGTAAAAGGGAAAAATATCTGGCCACAGAAACCAAAGGATGATAAAGTTTCTAGAATGAGTGGTCTAGAGTTTCAAGTGCAGCAGTGAAATAAAGCAAATTAAAGAGAAGGAAGTACTTATTAGAAATGGTGAGTTGAACACATACAATTATGACCACTTTGTAATAAAAGTGCACTAAAAATGAATGTAAATGGGTTAAAAATAAAAAGGCATACCCTTGTAAACACAGAGTTAATGGGAGAAGAGGAGGAGGTCACAGCATTACAGAAATACAAGATGGAAAGCAGATGGAGGAGTGTTAATTAACCTGACAGATCAGAGCAAGGTGAAAAGTAAGCCGGAATGGAGCACCTACAAGAAGGTTAATTCCAGCAACAGTCTCAAAAAAGGACCAGAATTGGAGGCACCAGGTACTTCTGAAGGTAAAAATATAATTGAGCTAAAAACAGAAGATCCAGGTAAATTTTTAAAGGGGTGTTTATAAAGCCAGATCCCCTTCTACATGCTATATAGCAGGGAGAATGCCACTTCCTCACTGCAGCAGAAATCTAATTTACCAGTGGACAGACACTGGGCTTGGGGCACTAGAAACACCTGAGGGCAAGGGAGGTATACCAAACACAAGAGAGTAAGTGAGTACCACATTCTGACTCATGGGTCCCTTGTGACTGGAGGATTCCTCTCTAAGGGCCCAGTAAAACAGCTCAGCCAGATCACCCTACAGTAAAACTATCAATTAACCAGCTCTGCCAACTACATAGTTTCCAAAATGCTTTTTGTTGTTTCACTCTTAAATAAAAAATATGAACCAAGAATTTAAAATCACAAGTCAGTTGAAGAAAGCCCTCAAGACAGAACAAAAATAGTTAGCAGGCTCCTGGCAGGCTCGGTCGGTAGAGCACAGGACTCTTGACCTCAGGGTCATGAGTTCAAGCTTCATGTGAGGCATAGAGATTTTAAAAAAGGATAGGGGGAGAAAAGGATCTTAGAAGACATAGGGAGCAAAATAAGACTCTTGAAAATGCCTAACACTAACATATTTACAAAATTAGAGGAGATACAGCATCTATGGAAAAATAGGATTCTGTAAAAGTAGAAACAGCCAGAAAACAAAAACTATTTCTTGATATTTGAAATATGATAGTCAAAAAATGTAGCAAAAAGATTAGAAGATAATGTTGAGATATATTTCTTTAAAAGCAGACAACAGGTAATATAACATATAAAATAGAAGATAAATGACAGAACTAAAGAGTCAGGCCAGGAGGTGCAAGAAAGTTGAAGATAACACAGTCTGAAAATGTAAGAGAGAAAATTGTCAAATGTCTAAAGGAAATTTCTGCAAACTGAAGGTCATTTGTTCCCAGACCAAGAGAGTTCACTGAGGGCTCAGAACACTAGATGAAAAAAGACCCACTTTAAGGTATGTCTTCACACTTTGTGGTCATCAGATCACTAGGGAACAAAAAAAAAGTTCTTAAAAATTTCCAGCAGCAAAGTCAAAGGATGTCAAGGGAAGTTCAGTAAAAAGGATCCCATTTCAAATATAGTCAATGGTACAGTAATAGCATTGTGTGGTGACAGATGGTGGCTATACTTGTGATGAGCATAACATAACATATAGAATCACTATGTTGTACATGTGAAACTAATGTAGCATTGTGTGTCCATACTCACAATAAGTATACAACTCATTTGCATGTACAACTGTACTAAATTTTTTTTAAAGGATCCCATTTCAGAACTGTTTCAAACATCTCAACACTAATGTTGGAAGCCAGAAGACAAACGGAACAATAACTTCAAAATTCTGAAGAAAATGATTTGCAATCTGGAATTCTAGATCTAGCAATCCAGTGTGAAGGTAGATTATAACCTTTTTAAACATTGAAGTCTCAAAATATTTATGTCCCAAACATCATATCAGGAAGAAACTGGAAGATGTGCTCCATCAAATGGAAGGAATAAAGCAAGAGAGCCAGGAGATGGGAAATTGAAGGATAGCAGGTCTAGAGAACACCCAGTCTACATGGGTGCAAGGTGGTGGAAGGCTTTGGGAGGTGCACCTCTGACAGAGAGATGGACTTTATAGATTTTTGTGATGTATTCAAAATATTGAAAGGAGAATTACACTTCTGGGGGAGAATTTGGGAATGAATTAGTGACAGGTGCCTAGAAAATTAAGCAAACAAACACTGAGGCAATTAACTCTAGTAAATATTTTTATTATTTTATTCCATATAGTTTACAGTGTTATATTAGTTTCAGGTGTTCAGTATAGTGATTCAACACTTCATACAACACCAGCAATGCCTGGTGCTCATGGCAACAATTAAGTGCACTCCTTAATCCCCGTCTCGTTTTTCCACCCTCCTACCCACCTCCCCTCTGATAACCGTCAGTTCTCTATAGTTAAGAGTCTGTTTCTTGGCTTGCTCCCCGCCCCCCACCACCACTCTCTCTCTTACTCTGCTCATTTGTCTTGTTTCTTAAATTCCACATGAGTGAAATTTTATGGTATTTGTCTTTCTCGGGCTGACTTATTTGACTTAGCATTATACTCTCTAGCTCCATCCATGTTATTGCAAATGGCAAGATTTCATTCTTTTTATGGCTGATCTACTAAATAGAAATTGCATTAGGGAGAAATTACAATAAATTAAAGGATTACAGGTAAGTAGTATTCACAAGATTGTAATAACACAGACTATTGATTTAACCAAAAATTGTGATATATCAAAACAGGGCAGATGTGCTGAAGGGAAATGTCTTAGTTCAGACTGCTGTAACAAAATACCAGGGACTTCATGGCTTGCCAGGAGTGTATTTCTCACAGTTCTGGAAGCTGTAAGTCCAGGATCAAGATGTTAGCAGGTAATTTTCATTCTGCAGCCTCTTGTCTTGGCTCGTAGGTAGCTGCCATCTCACTGAGTGCTCACATACCTTCTCTGTGCAAGTGTGGGGAAGGAGGGGAAGCAAACTTCCCTCTTACAATACGATCACGAGGGCCTATCCTCATGCCCTCATCTGACCCTAATTACCTTCCCCAAACCCCTTCCCCAAACACCAACACACTGGGGGTTAAAGCTTCAACTTATGA
>CM053569.1:15185637-15325675 GCA_028646485.1 Cryptoprocta ferox | reverse complement strand
AGTTTACATTCCCACCAACAGTGTAGGAGGGTGCCCGTTTCTCCACATCCTCGCCAGCATCTATAGTCTCCAGATTTGTTCATTTTAGCCACTCTGACTGGTGTGAGGTGGTATCTCAGTGTGGTTTTGATTTGTATTTCCCATATGGTTGTTTGACCCTGTCAGGACCTTCAACCATTGACTCCACCACTTTTTCATTATCCATCAATCCTCTCCTCTTGTGTCCTCCCTTCCCTTTGAACCCAGTTTAAATTCCTTGGCATTACAGTTGCTCCTTTTGAAACACTATTCACTTGCTTGTCCCTTCTCTCTCCATCCTACTTGTTTGGCAAAATATCAACTCTTGCTGAACTTGGGTATTAGCCAGACAACCACACCAGCTCTTGAGCAGCTGCATGTGGTTGAAAAACATCACAACCTTCTTCACCTGTCCTCGCCTCCGGGGCTTCTCACCCTTTACAACAGATGGAAGATTCCTGCTCTTTCTTTTTCTTGTTCTTTTTTTATTTAAGTATGGTTGACACACAATGTTACATTAGTTTCAGGTGTGCAATGACTAATGCTCACCACAAGTGTAGCTACCATGTGTCACCGTGCAATGCTCTTACAATGCCATTGACTGGATTCCCTATGCTGTACCTTTTATCCCCGTGACCTATTCATTCCATAACTAGAAGGCTTTATCTCCCACTGCTCTTCACATATTTTTCCCATCCTGCATCTGGAAACCATTAGTTCTTTGAATGTATAGGTCTGATTCTGTGTTTTGTTTGTTTATTCATGTGTTTTTTAGATTCCACATGTAAGTGAAATCATAATCATTTGTCTTTCTCTGATTTATCCTGCTTAGCATTACACATTCTATGTCCATCTATGTTGTTGCAAATGGCTAGATCTCATCCTTTTTATTGCTGTGTAATATTCCAGAGAGTGTGTGTAAATATATATATATTTATATACATAAATGCATATATTTATATAAATATGTATACACACATGCATACATATATACCACATCTTCTTTATCCATTCATCTACCAATGGACACTTTTGCTGCTTCCATATCTCAGCTATTGTAAATAATGCTGCAATAGTTTCCAACTTTTATCAGGCATTTTTTTTGGGTCTTGCCTGCTCAGGAAGACCACTCCTAGAATTAACATCTTTAATTAAAATGTTTCTTGCATCTTTAAGTTCTTTCTCTGGATACTTAGCCCAAGCATAAAATCATCTTGTTTTATCTTCCACCTTTAAAACAAAACAAATCTTCTCTTGAACACATTCATCTAAAGCTACAACCCATTTTTCTATTTCATGTCAGGGCAAAACTTCTGGAAAGAGGTGTTCATGGTCATCACCTCCACGTTCTCACTTCCTGTTTACTCCTTAACACACTCAGTTAGGCCATCGCCCTCCCCCAACTGCACCAAAATTGCTTTTATCTGACAATGAGGTCTGTGTTGCTAAACCCAATGCTTATTTATCTGTTCTGACTTTCCTCCAAATCTCAAAGGTATGTGAAATAGTGAACTATTCCCTCATTCTAGAAATGCTTTCTTTTTTGACATGTGGGAAAACACTGGATTTTCTGGTTTTTCTATCCTCTCATTCATTCCCTTCTTCTAAGTCTTCCCCTAAGGTTCCCCTGCATCGCCTTGTTATGTTCCAGGTACTGCTCCTCAGCCTCACTTTTTCACTCTTCACTTCAGGCCATCTCAGTCAGTCCAGAGCTGTATACGCCATCAGTATGCCTGTGACTCCCAGATCTCCATATCCAGACTCATGCATCTAACTGCTCATTTGACATTTCCACTTGGATGTATGATACACATCAAAAAATTTATTTATTTTTGAGAGACAGAATGAGACAGAGCACCAGTGGGGGAGGGGCAGAGAGAGGAGAAGACACAGAATCCGAAGCAGGCTCCAGGCCTTGAGCTGTCAGCACAGAGCCTGACGCAGGGCTCGAACTCCCAGACTGTGAGATCATGACCCAAACCAAAGTTGGAGGCTTAACCGACTGAGCCACCCAGGTACCCCACAGTACACATCTTAAATGTGACATAGGCAAAAGGCACCTGATTCTACACCATTTATCCCTGATCTGACCTTAGGTAAGCAACACCACCGTCCACCCAAATTCCTGGGTCAAAATCCTAGAAGTGAAATGTGAATAATAGGTAAATCTATAGAGGCAGAAAATAGATTGGTGATTATCCAGGTATACTGGGTTGAATAATGGCCCCTAAAAAGATATGTTCCTAATCCTAGGAATCTATGAATGTAACATTATTTATTTGGGAAAAGGATCTTCGCGATTATAATTAAGTTAAACATCTTGACATGAGATCATCCCAGATTTCCCAGATGGGCCCTAAAATCCCATGACAAGTATCCTTATAACAGACAAGAAGAGAGGACATGGAAGAGAGGGGATGGCATGTGAAGACGGAGGCTGAGATTGGAGAGATGCAGCCACAAGCCTAGGAACACCCGGAGCTGTCAGAAGCCAGAAAAGGCAAACAAGTATTTTCCTCTTGAACCTTCAGAGGTCGTGCAGTCCTGCTGACAACTTTATTTTGGACTTCTGGCCTCCAAAACTGAGAAGGAATAGAGGCTCCTGGGTGGCTCAGTCGGTTGAGCATCCCACTTTGACTTAGATAATGATCTCACAGTTTGTGAGTTTGAGCCCCACATCGGGCTCTGTGCTAATGGGGTGGAGACTGCTTCGCATCTTCTGTCTCCCTCTCTTTCTGCCCCTCCCCCACATTCTCTCTATTTCTTTCCCTCTCTCAAAAACAAATAAACATTCAAAACTGAGAAGGTATAAATTCCTGTTGTTTTAAACTACCAAGCTCTTGGTGATTTGTTCCATTAGCCTTATAAAACTAATTCAGAGGGGCTGGGGAGAAGGGAAGTGAGGAGTGATTGCTAATGGGTGTGAGGTTTCTTTATGGAGTGATGAAAATGTTCTAAAATTATATTGTGGTGATGGTCGCACAGCTGTGTAAATATACTAAAATCCATTGAATTGAAGACTAAGTGGATGAACTTTTATCGTAGATACCTTATATCTAAATAAAATTGAGAATAAAACCCTTAGGAGTTACCTGTTAATCTCTTTTTCTCACATCTAAATCCACCAGCAAATCCTTGGGCTCGCTTCCAAAACTTGCCTCAAATCTGACCACATCTCATGATCTCCATGGCCAGCATCTTAGTGCAAGCCCATCTCTGGTCTGTATGACCACAATAGCCTAAATAACTTCCCTGCTTCTCCTTGAGCTCATCTAAATCCATACTCCTTGAAACAAACAAAATGGTTCTCTTAGAACACAAATCAAACCATGTCACTCTTTGCTTAACCCCTTCCCTGCCTGCTCTCATGCCCCCCCCCCCCGCCACTTAGAATCCAAACTCCTTACCAAGTCCTATTGGTCTTTATGTGACTTATCTGGACTGTATTTACATCTGAAACCTCATCTCCTTAAATGCTGCCCTTGGCGCTACACTTCAACCATACAAACATCCCTTATGATCCTGGGACAGACCATTCCTGTCCCTGTCTCAAGGCTTTTGCCCCTGCTGTTGCTGTGCAACTTCCCATGACTGTCTTCTTCCTGTCAAAACCTTTTCTGACCACCGTATATAGAGTCACCTTTCTCTCATTTACTCTCAATCATGTTGCGTTATTGTTTAGCAATTTTTGTTTTCTGAAATAAACTTGTTCATTTAGTTGCGTATTTATTTATAGTGTATTTCCCTCTAGTAAAAGTAAGCTCTGTGGGAATAGGAACCTTATTCATCTTGCTTGCTGCCATATTCCCCACTTTTATTCCAGTGCCTGACAAAAGAAATGCTCAGTAAATATTACATACATAAAAAAGTAAAGAAATCATCATGCATAGACTTTTGCCCTTAGGAAGCCTATAGTCTATTGGAAATCCAAGATATACTTGCACTGTTCAGACGTTCGTGAAAATTCTTGACACTTATATTCTGCTTATCTTTATCCTGTAGGTTTCTTTAACTGATAAATTCAGTGCAAAAGAGCACAGGCTCCTCGATGGCAGGGACATTCTCTGTCTCCTTCACCCTGTATCCCTTAGATTTAGGCTGTAGGCACATACTACATGCTTATTTTCTTAACGAACGAATCAGCCATGTTTAATAACAACACAAAGCGCTCCTACCACCACCAACGAGTATCCTGAGCATGCCAGATGCAAATTTGCAATATTAATGATATTTAGATAAATATATGGTCTTTTATAAAAAAAAGAAAACCCCATTGTGAGAGTTGTCAGGGAGAAATAAACAGAACTAAATCAACTACCTCGTTAAAAAGATTAGGCTAAGTGAACCAAATACCAAAGGTCCCTTTCATTATAAAATTTCAATTCCAAGATTATATGTTAGGCATCGTTAGGCATTTGGAATGGCAGCTATACAAGTTCACTGAGAAGTAATTATGGTAGACCTGATAGTAATTCCCCAAAGATGTCCACATACGAATCCCCAGAATGTGAATATATTACTTCACGTGGCAAAATGAACTTTGCCCATGATTAAGTTAAAGATCTTCACATGGTTAGATTAACCTGGATTATCCAGGTAGGCCCCATCTAATCACAAAGATCTGTGAAAGGGAGAAAGAGAGACAAGGGAGTGAGAGCAAAGAAGATGTGACTACAGAATCAGTGATGTGATTGCAGATGGGGTGTCACGAGCTGCAAACTGTAGACAGCATCTAGAAGTGGAAGAAAACAAGGAAACAGATTCTCCCCTAGAGCCTCCAGAAAGAATGCAGCCCTGTCTACACCTTGATTTTAGTGCCGTAGTTTTGGATTTCTGCCCTCCAGACCTGCGAGATAATAGATGATAAGCCTGTGTTGTTTTAAGCTGTTATTTGTAGTAATTTGTTACGGCAGCAATAGGAAATTAACGCAACATTTCACTATTATTCATCATAACTGCTTTCCTTGGTAATTTTCTCTGCAGTTTATTGTATGCATTAAAAAAAAATTTCAGTTCTGCCACTTATTAGCTGTTGTAACCTGGAGCAAATTGTTTCCACTCTGCTTCCTCATCTATAGAATGAGAATAAAAAATCCACACCCCAAGGATCACAGAGCACCAGGCTCATAATAGGAACCAACAGAATGTTCTTTCTACTGCCTGTCTCCCCAAACCTTATGGTTATGGACTTCTTAGTGAATTTCAAGATAATAATCAGCATATGACATCATGACATTTTCCAGACATGACCAGTGTTAAATCTTAATTGTAGCCACTGCTAAAAATATCTAAGACAGGTTGCTTAATCTGACTTTGACCTTGAAATATTTAAGTACTGGCAGTGTTTTTAGAAACCTAGTTCCAGTTTTGACTAGTATTTTCTGAATAGCTTTGGGGAAATAATTTATTGTTTCTGTTTATAACCTTGCTCCCCTCCTTTTGAGTAACCTTCAGGTACATAAGTTCAAATATAATTTATAATTGAGATGGTGATTAAGGCAAAAATCAAGTGATAGGGTATTTTTCCAGAAAGCATGTGCAATAAATGTTATTGTCTTAAAGATTAAATTGCCCTTACTGAACCCCATATTCTGCCAGTGTCTTAAGTGGTCCCTTATTTTTAATTAGGCACCTTTGAAATCATTACCCTTTGGGTGTCTATTTGATATCAGGGAAGTGTGACATATTAAGTACCTAGGTCATCGAGGCCTTAAAGGTCAATGCATTATAAATCAATAAGTACTTATCAAATTTCTACTTTTCTATCAATTCCTTGAGGGCAGGGATCATGTATTTTTCATTTTTCCCATTTGTGACTCACAAGATATCTGGAATATATTAAGTTCAATGACATGTCTTCAAAACTTTAAAAGCAGGATAAGAAAATCCCAAATTACAAAAAAATTATATTATATAGGGTTTTCTTTTCTTATCATAGTGTTCTATAGAAACATAATATGTGCGTATTTCTTTAGAAGTAAATATATAAATAGAAATATAATAGAATATGTTAATAATCATATTTTGATATATATATAAATGTATATGATATATATTTGATATATACAGTCTTATAAGTGACTGTCATGTTATATATATATATATATATATAATGTTTCCAAGCTAGCCTATAAACTCCAATTGAGCCCATAATTAATAAACAGACTTCACTTTGAACATTATCAGATATATTTTAATATAGGACAAGACTCAATGATGGTCCCTAGGCCAGGTTTCCTTCCAAAGCAAAACTCTGATTCACACTGTCTAATTCCTTAAACAGGATGCTGAGGCTGGATTGGGGCATAGGAGAGACAGAAGGCATAGGGCATTCTTATGGGTAGCACTCTGGTGGCAGAAAAGGGCTAAGAGACGTTGGTTTACACTGATCTGGCTCCCAGGAAATAGTACTAATAACAGCCTCTGTCAAAGTTAGTCTTTATAATGCATTTTCATGTGCAGCAGATGCTTATAACCCGGAGTCTGTGGGCTGTCTAGTGAATGTGTAGAAGGACTTCGGAACTTCAGGAGTGGCTCCTTTGAAATTTTAGGCAAAGTCTAGGCTATTTGTACATTTTTTAAGAGAGGGTCATTCTCAAAGGGCTCAAACAAATTATGAGACATGGTCTCATTTGCCCCCCATAACCACTTGGTGGGAGAAATAGTGTAAGCATTATTATATCAGGGTCCTCCCCCAATCAGAAGCCATGGGTAACAGGTAGTGGCCCCACAAGGTCCACCAGCCAGCTGCCTAGGTGAGCAGGGGTCAAAGCGCACAGGAAGGTGAGCATGACAGGTGGCTGGTAACGGAAGGACAGTTGGGAGCCATTTATGAACTCACTAAGTTGAGAATACTCCTTATGAGGTTAAGGCGGGTTTTGCACAGCCTCCTGCCATCAGATGATGACTGATATCTACCCCCCACTCAATTATTCTTGCTTGAGCACTGACCCCCAAGGCACCTTTCTGATTGGTATCAGGAGTGACTTGTCCCCTTATTCTGGCCCTGAAATGCTGATTGCACCTCGTGAAGGAACTTATTGCAGGAACTTCTTCTTTTGTGATCATGGGAGCAAACATTGCATTTCCTGAGAATCCTGTTTTTCTTATACTTCCCCTTAAGCAAACAGGCTATTGACCCCTGCTCACAAAGAACTAACTTTTGCCTTTGCTATGCTAAAAAACTTTGTCCTGTTTTTAAATGCTAAAGATACTTTCCTTCCCCATATGATAAGCATCTAAATCACCGACATCAATCACTATTGATAAAGATCATGCATGGGTCTTCTACAAATCTATGTTCTGGGAAATTTTTATATACCAAAGAAATTTGTCATCAGAAATCATTGTCTAAGGCAAATGCCACTTCTGTGCTGTGCCCCATACACTTAATGATAAATAAAGCTGAGTCTCAGTCCGTGCAGAGATGGCTGCCTGGTGATCAGAAAGAATATCGTGGCTCTCCTTCTCTCTCCCTCTTTCGCCGACACCGTCCATCCTTCAGAGAACCCTGGACCTGCTGGAGCTGGACTTTGGCAAAGGACTAAAGGGAATAAGGAATTATTGGAGGGAATTCCCGCAGGGTAATCTTGTGAGAAGGTGGAAAGACAAAGTGGAGAACAAGTGGACTTGAAGACATGAGAGAAGCCTGAAAAATAGTAAGGCTTCATTTTTATCTAAGGGACACAAAGAAATACCTGTAAAAGGCATAGGCGCTCCCTCAAAGAGCTCATACCCTTGATGGGATATGGAGAAGTTGGGATCAACTAAGTTGACTTGTAAGTTGACTAAAAGTAAGTGCTATTTTATGGACCTGGCCACATCCCACAGTAATTATTTTGATGTACATAGTAGGGGCTCAATAAATATTTTGTTTGTATATCATGTTGACAGTAGACACCAGGAGGATGAAAATAGAATTAGTGATGAATGAGTGGTACTATTCACTGCCGTGTGTGGTTAGATAAAGGATGGAATAACAGTGGGAGAGCCAGAGAGCCAAGACCTCTTTGGCTGTACCAGAAAAAATGGGTAGTATTTTTCCAAAACAAAGATGCAGTTGAGGGAATGTTTTAGACAAATGTTGAGGAATATAGTGATATTTTCCTGATTAAAACTCAAGGAGTGAAAGGAAGGAGGCCCTTTGAATTCAAATTCCTCATGTGATAGGGGAGGTAATATGCCCATTACATAGGAAGTTCAGGGCTATACTCAGCCCTCTTGACTCCTAGGCTTACAATGTCTCCATAATTCCATGCTGCTATGTTGGATAGTAGTGAGAAGTAAGGCTAGATAGATTAAGGTGGGACCTGATTAGCAGGGTGTTATATCTGGGAATAGGGGTTTAGGCATTGAAAATCCAAGGTATTCATAGAGGAGCATCATAGAAGAGGCATTGGCCAGTAGAGGGAACCTAATCCTGGGTTTACATAATGAAGAAAGAAATGGTTCTACAATCAGTAAACATCTGATGGTTTGGCGAGTACCCAGCATCAGAATGAGAAATTTGGCATCTGGAGGTTTAACATAAACACTAAAGATAACCAGGGCACACAGCAGTGTGGCCCAGACCTTCGATAGTAGCCACCTGCACCTAAATGATGATGGTTGTAAGCCAAACATTCATGACCATTGAGGACACATCCCAGCCACAGCACATAGAGCACTGGTAGACTGGATGTCCGTGGATACACAGAGCAATTTCACATGTTTGGTGCATGAGTGGAGAAATGAGGACCCATTAAAGAAAGTCTTATTAATCATTAACTATGTGACTCGTGATTTTTCACCAAGCTGTGTCAGATGCCGTGTGCCTGAGACACTAGCTTCACAATATAGCCTTCTGCAGGTGCAGACAACATGCTTCTCACATCTAAGATTCATGTGATGGCAAATCCATCACTTAAACCATTTTTTACCATTCCTAGACATTGTTTGGAGTGGCTGCAAACTTTTCCTTGATAATGGTCACAGTGACTGAATCACAGACTTCTGTAAGATATCTCAGTTGACAGAAAAGGCAGCAGATCATTAGGTCATTCGTACATTTTTTCTATTTTAAGGGCAGAGTTTTCAGGATTCAAGGAGTTTTTCAGGAATGATTTAGATACAGTGAAATGCATTGTACTTCAGTATAAGTTCAGTGAGATTTCATAAAGGCATATCACCCAACTTACCCATGTCCGTGTAAAATACAGAACATTTCAATCACCCCAGCAAGTTTCCTCATACTCCTGCCTAGTCAATTTCTGTGCCACCCCAGGTAATTGGTATTCCGATTTCTATCACTGTAAATTTTTAGGTCTGCCTGTTCCAGAACTTCATATAAGTGGAATCATGAATCTATACTATTATCTTGTCTGGCTTTTTCACTCAGCATACTGTTCTGTAGTATTTGTCCATGTTGCTGAATGTGTGAAGTAGTTTGTTCTTTTTGTTGTTGAGCAGTATGCCATTGTATATATATACCACAGTCTGTTTACCCATTCCCCTGTTGGTGGACTTGTTTCCAGACTTCGGAAATTATAAATAAAGCAGCTATGAACAATCTTGTACTAGGTTTTTGTGGACATATGATTTCATTTCTCTTGAATAAACACATAAAAGTGGTTTGGTTGGGCATAGGCTAGATGTCTATTTAACTTTATAAGAAACTTCCAGTTTTCCAGAGAGATTGTACCATTTTACCTTTGCACCATCAATGGATGAGGGTTTTGATTGATCCATATCCTTGCTAACATTTAGTGTTGTCAGTATTTTTCATTTTAGCCATTCTAGGAAATGTATATTGGTGTCTCATTATGACTTAAATTTGCATTTGCTTGGTGAAAATTATATCGAGCACTTTAGTATGTGTTTATTGCCCATTTATACGTCATTCTGTGTGTGCTCTGACTATGTGTTTGCTAATTTTTGGGTGGTAGGGTATTTTGTTTTTTTGTTATTGATTTCCTAGAGAACTTTTTGTGGCACTATGACTATTTTCTCCCATCTATTTTTTAATAAGCATAATTTATCAGGTTTTTTTCTTCTATGGTTAGTACTTTTCATGTTCTAGAAAATCTTTGTAACTTGTGCTAAGTTACTAAAATAATCTGCTATGCTTTCTTCTAGAACTTCATAGTTTTATTTTATGTTTAGGCTTATGATCCATTTTAAATTATTTTTTCTGTATTATGTAAGGTAGGGATTGGGGTTCATTTTTTTTTCATATGAATGTCTCATTGTTGAAGCATTACTTATTGAAAAGTCTTTCCTCTGCCCACTGAACAGCCTTGGTGACTATCAAAAATTCAGTTAGCTTTATATGTGCCTGTATATTTCTGGACCCTTAATTCAGTTTCATAGTCCTTTTTTCTATCCTTATACCAATTTCAAACTATTTATTACTGTAGCATGATAGTACGTCTTCAAATGTGTCAGGATTGCTTTGGCTATTCTAAGAACTTTGCATTTACATATAAATTTCAGGACCAATCTGTCAATTTCTACCAAAGAGCCCAGTGGGATTGCATAGAATCTAAAGAAAAATTCGGAAAGAACTGGCATCTTAACCATATTGCATCTTCTAATTCACAAACATCTCCCCATTTATCTAGGTCTTTAATTTCTCTCAGCAATGTCTTAACAGTTTCAGTGTAAAGTTTTTACACGTTTTCCGTTAGATTTATTCCTTAGTATTTTAGGTTTCTGATGCAATTAGAAAATTTTTTTAGTTCATCTTCCATTTAGGTCCCTTTGTCTTTCCCCTTTTTTAAGTGTTTATTTATTTTGAAAGAGAGCAAGTGAGCAAGTGAGAGAGAGAGAGAGAGAGAATGCACATGAGAGCACGGCAGGGGCAGAGAGAGAGGGAGAAAGAGAGAATCCCAAGCAGGCTCCACACTGTCAGTGCAGAGCCCAACATGGGGTTCAATCTCATGAATCACGAACCATGAGATCATCACCTGAACCAAAATCAAAAGTAGGACACTTAAACCACTGAGCCACCTGGGTGCCCTATCTTCTTATTAATATAGTCGTATTAAGTATTTCTTCTACATACACCGAGCACTATGTATCAGATGATATATAACTTTTGTTTAAACCATCAAATGCAATTGAAGAAACTCAGGAAGAAAAAGAAAAGTTTATGAGAAATAAGTGAGAAATCCAGTGGGTGGAGCATCTCAGGACACATATTAAAGGAGGCTGACTCAGCACTGTGGCCTTTTGATTTTCCCTTTCCCTTTCTTCTTCCTGTAGTGAAACTCTGTGCTGATAGATGGAGCAGACATTTTAAGAGCATAAAGGATGAAGATAAATGAGAACGCCAGAGGGGTCTCTGGTCTCAGAAGGCATCACGAAGCTGCCATACCACTTTAGTTTATCTACCTCCAGATTTCTTTTTTTCTTTTTTTTTTAAATTTTTTAATGTTTATTTTTGAGAGACAGACAGGAAGGGGAAGCGCAGAGAGAGAAGGAGACACAGAATCTGAAGCAGGCTCCAGGCTCTGAGTTGTCAGCCCAGAGCCCAATGCGGGGCTTGAACCCACAAACTGTGAGATCATGACCTGAGCTGAAGCCGGCCGCTTAACCGACTGAGCCACCCAGGTGCCCCCAGATTTCTTGCTATGAGGAAAATAAAAGCCATTTGGCTAAACTAGTATGGGGGAGAGGTGCCCTCCTTACTAAGGTTTCTGATTCCATGGTTTGGGGTAGGGCCCAGGAACCTGCATCTTTAAGATGAGCTTCAAAGGATTCTCATGCTGGTAATCCAAGGATTATCTTGAAGAAACTCTACTTTGTCAAGTATAAATAGGAAATTTAGTGATAACTGGGGCAGAGGGGTAGCAATGCAAGTAGGAAATTTCAGAAGCATATAAAAGCTTACAAATGACTGCTTAGGCTTAACATTATGATCCACCAACATGATCCTTAAATTTTCTCACAAGACATGACAGGGAAAAGGAAACTGATGTGAAAACTAGAAATTGCTTTTAGTAGATTCGGTCACTTCAATTCTCATTTAGCTTTATTATGAAATCCTATCAAGTAGCTGAAATGAGAGCATTTTTTTCCAGAGAACCATTACTTTATAAAATATTGACTTGGGTGATCTATACCCAGAAATATAAGATGTATTCAATTCTCCTAAGTGCAGTTCAAGCAGTGCCCTTTCTAAGAGGTGACACTAAACATAATAAATGGATGCTAACCCTGCTTAAATAAATAAATGGTTTCAATGGTCATATCAATGCAAAAAAATTCTAATATTTTCTTTCTGAGAGTATCTTATTTATAGACATTAGCTCCAGTTCTAATGTTTAACTATGACAGATCCCATGCTAAAACAATTCCAACATGCAATAGTCAGTTCTTCCACAAAAGATAGACTTGTGTTATTGTTTCTTTTCTTTATGAAGTAGCAAGCTCCCCTAATGCATTTAAAAATGGACTTTATTAAGACATAGCTTCAGAATTCTTATACCCACATTTTTGTGAAGTGTATACAGCAAATGTAAAATAATTACAGTGGAGTCTTATCTTATGCAGGAGTCAGGCACTTAAGTGTGCTCATAACAGTCCGGTGGAAACATAAATTAACTTTGGGAATTAACCTAAATCATGCATTCAGTGTAACACCAAAGCGGTTGTCTCTGGTCTTCAATGCCATGGATGTTGAAATACAGAATCCATTCTTTCCTACTTTCAGAGATAGACGGGAGAAGGTGAGAAGAACTGACAAGAGCAGGTTGAGTGCTCCATATCTGCCCAGGGGAGGGGATTCAGAAGAAAAGAATGAGATGACAGCCCTCCAGGGTTCAGTCTGGTGGGGAAAGCAGGCAAGCAAAGAAATCCTTATAACGAGGTGAGTGTTGTAGGGGAATTATGGTCAGTCTGGATCATGGGCCCATATAAGAGCGGACTCTGAACTTCGCTGGAGCTGGGACTGAGGCAGAGAAAGGGAGACCAGCTAGGGGAGACATCTGAGGGGAGGTGCTGGCATGGCAGCCACATTTTAGAGGGTGGCATAAACATGACTGTGTGCTGCCTATGGAAGCGCGGAACAGGGTGAGGTGTTCTCACCACGAAAGCACAGTGTGCTTCAGGAGAGGGGCTGTGCATCCAGGAAGAAGCACATAGGATCCGTGGCAAAGAAAGGTTTGGATGCAATGCCAAGGAATTCTACTTTATTCTAAAAATAATGGCCAGTCATTAAAGCATACTAAGCAGAAAAATGAAGTAACTAGATAAGCATGTTAGGAAATTTACTCTGATTGATCAGATTTGGTGTTTGTGATCATTTCTGCAAAGCTCTCAATATTAGAAACTTGATCCAGAACTTCACCCTTAATATATCTCCCCTGAAATTAGCATCCCAAAATAAAGATGGCTTCCCATGCAACTCTGCATTTTTCTGACTTTCCTTCCTTGAGCCATTATAATCCTGAAACTTTCTCTTTGAATCCAAGAAATCAATGGAAAAATAATTTAATAGAAACTATCTATCCACTTCTTTTTATTCATTTATTTCCACAGCCGGGTTTTAAGTGAATCTCTACAGAGAAAATGCTACCATGGATCCCCAACATCCACCCTAAATGCAAAAGGTAACTAATAATGAAGGAATGAAAAATAAGCCCAAATCTCTAGTCATTGGAGCAATATTTCTATTATATGACAATGATTTTCTGAGTCATGCAAAGGAAATGCAGAATCGAAGCCAGTTATAAGGAACCAGGTTGAAAGATAGGAGTCATGAATAAGTAAGTATTCCATCTGCCCAGAGACAATTCAAAACAATAGTCCATATGTCCGTATTTGTTTATCATGTAAATGTGTGTCATCTCTAAACTGGACATACTTTGGGATATAATCCAAAATTCAATTCAAAACTCAAATGCACCATCAGTTATTTCTCTGTTAATCGGCTATGTAGTGGAGTGCAATAGTCAGACGAGATCGGGCGCGTTCAGGGTGGTATGGCCGTTGGAGTGCAATAGTCAAGAGCAAAAGCTAGAGGGTGAAGATTCCAGCTTTACCTCACTCCAGCTGTGTGATCTCAGGTACATTTTTTACCTTTGTAGAGCCTTCATTTCCTCGTCCATAAAAAGGGGATAATGGTAATACAATTTACCATTACCAATTACCTTTACAGGGTCATTGCAAGGGTTAAATTAGTCAATAGATGCAGAGTACTTAGAACAGTGCCTTTCTTATAATAAACATTAGAAATGTATTTATTCTTGTTGATAGTGCTATCTTTTAGTTCTGATCTAGACAGCGAATACTGTCTACTTTTTTCACAAGCCTAAAAAACTATTTTTAAATTACAGAAAATTTTTCCATGCATCTATTTGCATAATTATTTTCCTTAAAATCATACAAGGCAATGTACTTGGATGTAAATATGATAGATTTTGCCAGGATACATCCCAGGAAAAACTAGTAGTTGGCCCTATTCAGTGATCTCTGATGAAATGAGTTTAGAATCAACAATTTTTCAAAATAACCACAACATCCTAGGGTGTAAATTAAAGCAGATTTTTAATGAAATATTTCCTGGGGATCTATACTGGTGGGCAATGATAGCATCTTAGGATTATGGGCACAAGCCCTACAGTCTGAGAGCCAAGTGAACACACGAGAATAAAGGAATTTATTTTTGTGAGCTTTTATTTTTCTAAGCTATATTAAGGCCATCACCATATAGATGGAAAATATTGCCATCTGCTTGACTATAGTATTCTTTCCCTTTTTTGGTGATTATCAAGCATATGTATAATTATGTCTAAAATTTATGTTAGAGTTATTTTATATAATTATATTAATATTACATTAATTTATGTTATATCTAGACCTCTGTTC
The DNA here is from genome assembly GCA_028646485.1 of Cryptoprocta ferox. Lineage (NCBI taxonomy): Eukaryota > Metazoa > Chordata > Mammalia > Carnivora > Eupleridae > Cryptoprocta > Cryptoprocta ferox. The sequence continues at coordinate 15,310,810 of CM053569.1, read as the reverse complement.
CCCTTATTTTTTAATTTACACAGTTTTGAATGTGTACACACTGGGTGTCGTATGTAAGTGATGAAGCATGGGAATCTACCCCCAAAACCAAGAGCACACTGTATATACTGTATGTTAGCCAACTTGACAATAAATTATATTAAAAAAATAAAGTACACACTTGATGTTTTGATGTATGTAAAACAAAAAGAAAAAAACCTCACTTATTTTTAAACTATATACGCAGTATATATTTACACACAGTATTGAATTTTGAACTGCTTTGTTTATATACATGATAAGCATTCACAAAGAACTTTAAAAAGAATGAGTTCAAGTATTTATTAAAGATCTGTATTAGTTTCATAACACACCTTACCAAAAGATTAGCAGGTTAAAGCAACACAAATTTGTTCTGGAGGTCACAAGTCTAAAATCAAGACACAGACCTCCAGTTATGGAATGAGTAAGTCACAGGAACAAAAGGCAGAGCATAAGGAATACAGTCAATGACATTGTAGTAGCAATGTAATGGGACAGATGGCAACTACGCGTTGTGTTGAACATCGCGTAGTGTATAAACTTGTCAAATCACTAAGTGGTACACCTGAAACTAATGTAACATTATGTGTCAACTATACTCAAAAAAATAAAAATTAAAAAATTAAAAAAATAAAAGATAGTAGTGGGTTTCTTCTAGAGGCTCCAGAAAAGAATCCATTTCTTTGCCTTTTCCAGCTTCTAGAAGCCACTTACATTCCTTGGTTTATAGTCCCTTCCTTGAATCACTCCAACCTCTTGCTTCTGTTGTCACATCTCCTCCTACTCCCTTTATCCACCTTTCTTTGTCTGTCTTATAAGAACCCTTGTGGTTACACAGGGCCTACCCGGATAATCCAGAATAATCCCCCAATCTCAAAATCCTGAATTTAATCACGCCTGCAAAATCCCTGTCACTGTGTAAATATGTACAGGTTCTGGGAATGAGGACATGAACATCTTTGGGGACACATTATTCAGCCTACCACAAGGTCTTACATTGCTGAAAATCTTCTGTGTTGCATGAACCTTACTTTAGAGATGACTAATCTGGAAAACCCCTGAAGGGTCAAGCCCAGGGAGGTTCAGCAAAAAGTCCTCCCAGACCATCCTATTTCAGGCTGGCAAATCCTGACAGACTCTGATTGTTGCTCATATAACTTGTTCATACTCAGAAAAAGAGCAGCAGACGCCAGAAGGGAGGATCAGTTCTCTTTGAATACTTTCCTGCTATTACCATGTGAGAACTGATATACCAATCTGTGTGGGCCTGGATCTCTGAGCACAGGATGGCTCAACTGAAATCCTGGAGTGACAGACTTGGGAGAGCAGATCTTGTCCCTTGTTGATCAATATCTTTCATAGTTCCCCATCTCCTTCTGGACTAAATTCAAGGCCTTCTGCGCTGCCCACAGGCCTTTCCAGATCTGACCCACGTTTATCTGTCAACCTCTCCCCAAGCACCCCCTAGTGGTATGTTAGGTGCTAGTACTATCAGAGTCCATTTAAGTTGTCCAGTCAATCCCACATGTTCGCTGAACCTCTCATGCTTACACACACCTTGTTCACTCTGTTCAGCCTTTGGCAAATTACCCTTGTCTCCAAACAAACTCCTCCTTTATGGGATTCATCCTACTTCACTGCCTTACTGAAGAAACATCTCCCTCAGATTATGGGTTCTCCTCTTTACCCTCTTTATAATGTTAGTGATTCTGTAATTATTCTAGTGGGGACAGGTTACACAGTTTGTGAGGCTCACTGAACAATGAAAATGTGGCATCCCTTGTTTAAAAATTATTAAGAATTTCAAGACAGCAGAAGACTAAACCAAGCTTTTGTATTAAAAAATATGTATATCCCCACCCACTGTTGAGCTGCTGTTTCTTGGAAGTTTTATTACTTGCTGCCAAACACATTCATGCATCTGGATTGGCCGTGTCAGTAAGGTCAATAGAGCTGAATGAAGAAAAGCCCTGGGAGAATGGTAGGCCGCTCCCAGGGTGACCAAACCGTAAGACACCCAAGAACTTTGCTCAGACGCTGCAACTACTTTGGTGCTGGTTGTTGCTGCCATCTAGTGGCAGTGACTTGGAACTAAAACACTCACCTGGGCCAAGGACTATTTTTCCTGCAGATCTTTCTTCTTTCTTTCCATCATTCATTCATTCATTCATTCATGCACTCACAAACTCACGTGTTCATTCTACAAATATTTTATGAGAATGTACTATATGTGGCAGGTCCTCATAAATACAATAAGGAAATACAATAGTGGGGGAAAACCGAGTTCCTTACCACCTTGAAACTTATACATGTGTGGGAAAGTAGCCATTTATCAAATCAAAATGTGAAAAAATACGACTGGAAAGGGTTGTAAGAGAACATGGTGCCATGAGAATCATTGGCAGGGAGTTTCCTTATTGGGGAGATGGACAGGAGGTTAGAGAAGGCTTTCCTGAGGATGTTCTGATTGGCCTTAGGAATCAGGCCTTAGGAAGGGAATTTTCTGGGCAGTGAGACCAGTCATGAAAGTGAGCTCTGCAAAGAGAGGGAGTGTGTCGAGTACACCAGAATAAGAGAGGACCATGTTAGATTAGTACTTGGTACTAGGCATTCTAGTGGGTTTTTTTAATGTTTATTTATTTCTTTTGAGAGAGAGAGAGAATGTGTGTGTGTACGTGCACGCACAAGTGGGTCAGAGGCAGAGAGAGAATCCCAAGAAGGTTCCAGGCTGTCAGTGCAGAGCCTGACATGGGGCTTGATCTCACAAACCATGAGATCATGACTTGAGCCAAAATCAAGAATAGGATGCTTAACCAACTGAGCCACCCAGGTGCCCCTAGGTATTTTAGTTTTTGAATTAAGACTATGGTTGTTAACTATAATGATTATAATATAATAATGACCTGATCATAAGCTGAAAAGATACAGGCTAACAGACAGCCAGGGAACACTCCACCACCAACAGCAGAACACACATTCTTCTCAAGTGCACGTGGAACATTCCCCAGAACAGACCATATACTATGTCATAAAATAAAGCCTCAATAAACCTAAAAGTCTTCAAAGTATATATAGTATGTTCTCTGACCACAGTGGAACGCAATTACGAATGAAATAGAGAATTTTTTATATTTAAAAATTTTGTTGGGGCACCTGGGTGGCTCAGTCAGTTAAGCATCTGACTTTGCCTCAGGTCATGATCTCACAGTTTGCAAGTTCGAGCCCCGAGTTGGGTGTTGTGCTGATAGCTCAGAGCCTGGAGCCTGTTTCACTTTTGTGTCCCCCTCTCTTTCTGCGTCTACCCTGCTCATGCTCTCTCTCTCTCAAAAAAATTTTTTTAATTAAAAAAAATAAAAATGTTATTAAAATTTGCTATTTTGGGGGCTCCTGGGTGGCTCAAGAGTGTCCAACTCTTGATTTCAGCTCAGGTCATGATCTCAGGGTCATGGGACTGAGTCCTGTGTTGAGCTCCGTGCTGGGTGTGGAGCCTGCTTAAGATTCTCTCTCTCTCTCTCTCTCTCTCTCTCTCTCTCTCTCTCTCTCCCTCTGCCCCTCTCCCCCATTTGTGCTCTCTCTCTCTCTCTCAAAGAAAAACCTTGTTATTTTTGAATTTTTATAAGTTTAAACATTACAAAATCTCAATCTCTGGGTATCATCATATAAATTATTCAAATCCCATCACAATAATGGAACATTCAATTATGGCATAATGTGCTTTGTAATATGACCATGTAGCTCTTTATAGAATAAAGCAAAGCTTATGAAAAAATTCTTTACCATCCTGGGGCTTTACTTCACATACTCTGACATAAAATAAAGAGAGTAAAAATAATAGTATGTTATCAGGGTAACAAACATGGTGGGCAGTCCACTCAGGAAGCTGTGAGACAAGGTCTAGGGCAGTGTTACTGGCACAGAGAGAAGCAGGTTCTCTGGGGAACTGTGCACGAGGTAAAATCCATTCAAAATGGAGGCAGCTTTGTTGTGAGCACTGGGGGCAGGGGTGGGGGGGCATAATTAAAAGAAAAGTCCCAGGTTTGTGACATGAGCAACTAGGGAGATTGGGAGGGGCATTTCATGAGCTAAAGAGGAGTGGGGAGAACACAAGCTAAGTTCAATTTTGGAAGTATTGAATGTGAAGTGTCTGGGAAACATCAAATGTGGTGGGGGCAGGTGAGGGGAGGTAGATAGGTATACCCAGAAGAAGAAGCATTCAGTGAGCTAGGAGGAAAAGCAATAGAATGTGTTCTTCAAAATGCAAGAAAGGGATGGCTTGATCTCTCCTCCATGGTCACAAAGCACTTGAAATTGCAACTCCAATAGCACCTAACTTATGGCATCAGAGACACTTGCGAATGTACGTATAACTCAGAATAGAGTTCTGTGGAGGGAGGTTAGCAAACAGTTGAAAACAAAAACTGCAGAAGTGATGCTAAAATGAACGAATAACGAAGAGGCATCTGGGGAAGGAAAAGGCATTCCAGGTGCAGCCAGCAGAGCAAAGAACGGAAGGAAGAGAAAAATAAGAAAGTGAAAACAATTATTCCTCATTATTTCTAGACTCCAGGGTCTATCAAGGCATGGAGGAAAGCTCTTGTGTATATGGACGGCCCAACACCATTTGGAACCTCCTTCCTACATGAAAACTGACAGCCCTTAAATAACTGAATGGAGCCTCTCTTTTAAGAGGCTGGTGGATGGTCCCATGTGTTGGCATCTCATCAATAAGATGTGGTAACAAACCCATCTCCAGCTGGGGTCTCTCTGACAACAACGACTCTGATTGATATTTGATTCATATGGAAGTAAATAATTCTGGCCACTTCAGGAAAAGCAGTTTGTGATAGTTTGCCTACTCTCTCCTCTCCTCTCCAGTTAATTTCCGTGACCTACTTCTCCTTTACTAAGTGTTATTCTCTTCTGCATTTGAACTCATGGGCTGTCTAGAAGCTTGTTTATTATTGTCATTGCTTTTGCTTCGTTGTCATTTTAATGAGTTCACATGGTAGAAATGGTATGGAGAGTGAGGTCATGTGCTTGAGGGATGGTGGATCAAGGTGGCCATGCACAAGTGGGGCTCACTTGTAAATCTGCAGTTTTTTAAAGGACCATTTCCAACTCTCAAACATCAAGATAGCTTTCAAATCATCCCCCAATATTTTGTTTACCTCAGATTAAAAGTAGGATATATCTGGGTCAAAGTCTGCACTACATTATTTTAATTATTGTTGTAAAGCGTTAGACTGACTTTGGAACAGAAGGAAACCTAGAGAAAAAAATATTTTGTAAGATATGACTTTTATTACCTCCCACTACAAATAAAATGAAAGGGAGTTTCCATTTGTATGGGACCCAGAAAACAATGTTTTTGCTGCCTCATGGATTTTCTAAAGATTTTTATAAGATATAAAGATAACATTTATTCATCATATACACTTTGTAACTGGAGAAAAATGTACAAAAGAAAATGGAATCACTTATAATTATATCACATTTAGGGAATCATCATGAATCACTGTTCATGCCCTATAAACTTTTAGACCTTGCCCTAATAAACTTTTTAAAATACATAAATATCATCTAAGGGATAATTGTATATTTTGCAATTTAACACTGCATAAGGAGTAACTTCCTGTGTCATTAATATTTCTTATAATCATAACAATTGTTTAATATTTCCATCTAAAGGATGTAGCATACTTCATTTAACCTTTCATCTGTACATTTAAGTAAAACAGTAAGGAATCTCAGTTTATCAATCTTTGAATTTCTGATCATTCTATATTATTGGAATGGATTACTGCTTGAGTGGGTACAAACATATTCAAGTCTCTTGGTAATCAAGCAATCATTCTCTTAATTACTATAGTATTTGCCAAGCAATAACTGTGACCAGGAACTATACAAGATACTGGAGATATAGCAGTAATTCCCTAGCATTTCTGGCGTGCCCTGGACCTAGGCTATGCCAATTCTGGTGAGCAGAGACAGTCATTAGACAGACTCCTAAGTGCTTTCAGTTAGAAGCCATTGGATTGACATATACAGGAATGGTGAGTTCCAAGGGCATATGGGGCACTAAAAGGGTCTTCTACTCTGTCCCACTTGATTTTTTTTCTCCATGGAATCTGAATTTTAAACATAAAGACAAAACTGACAACAACTCTGATGGATACTGAATAGGTGTCAAGAAACAAGAAACTGTTTTAGTCATAGCCTTGGCCTCCCAAAGAGACCTGAATGGCAGGTCTTAATAGATGTTAACCTCTCTGGATCTCAACATCCTAGCGTGTAGAATGACTGGAGATAAGTATAATGAATAGGATTTCTTTACAACTCTTATTTTTCATTATTTGAATTGAGGTGTACAGGAATTCCTCTTTGTCCTCATTATCTGTATGGAAGCATTTCAATGGGTATTTAATATCTACTATCTAACCAGTTCAACTTATTATTCTCTCTCTTTTGAGTATCTCTTTACTAGCCACTGTTCAAAGCGTTTTATATATAATATCTATAATCACAGCAATCATCTGAGAAAGTTAACGTAAGTCCCATTTCATATGTTAAGATTCTGGTTCTGAGAGGTTATATGATTTACTCAGATATTTCTGACTTCCAAACACTTGTTTTTTTATACTGCAGGACAGTGAGATGCCGACGACTATCTTAAGGAAGAGGGACGAGGAAGCTATAGTTGACTCCTCACTCTCAGGAGTTACCACGTGGCCACTGACACTGACCCTAAGAGAAGCGTGAGAGTATGGAAAGTCTCTCTCCAAATCAGCCCATCATTCCAAGTGCACTTCTCTCTTTGGATTCGTGAGCATAACTGAAGAGAGTGCACGAGGATTCTAGCGGATATCAACTAATTTTAAGTTTTCAAGCCCAGTGAAATCCTCGTTTTTATTAATCTCCCGTTAAACCGAAGCAAGGAATGGTCAACCACAACAAAGATGGCGGCAGCAACCTCACCACGGCAACGGCGACGCATTTGCGACATGCGCACCAACCTTTAGTTCCGGCCTGCCAGTTTGACGTCACTTCGGCTCCGGCTGGCGGTGTGTGCGCAGCGTTTCCTGCTGCCGCGGTGGATATACCGATCCTGGTGAGTGGAATCTGAGTGAGTCTCGCGGAGGGACTCAGAGAGAATGGGGCGTCAGCGACATGGAAAGGGAAGGTGGGAAGCCCGCGGCCGTTGTCGCAGTTGTGACTGAGCCTCGGTTTACCCAGCGATACAGGGAGTATCTCGAGAAGCAGAAACTCCTGGATAGACGGCACCGTGTGGAAAAGAGGCCGGACGGCACCGTGGCGCTACCCGTGTTGGGAGAGGGTCTCCCTGAGCAGCACCTGAGGGAGCTGAGGAATCGTGTGGCTCCAGGCAGCACATGTATAGTAACCCAGCTCCTGGATCCTCTTCCCTCCAAGAAGGCTCAGAGTTGTTCACCTGCCCAAAGGCTGTGTCTTGAAGTGCGTCGCTGGGTGGAGGGCAGGGGAGTGACGTGGTCAGCTGAGTTGGAGGCTGATTTGCCCCGATCTTGGCAACGACATGGTAACCTCTTGTTGCTGAGTGAAGACTGTTTCCAGGCCAAGCAGTGGAAAGATCTGGAACCAGAACTGTGGGAGACTGTTGCATCGGCGCTTGGCGTCAATCGTGTGGCCAAACGAGGGCGGGTATCACCAGATGGCACTCGAACACCAGCAGTGACTCTGCTGCTGGGCGACCATGGCTGGGTAGAGCATGTGGATAATGGGATCCGATATAAGTTTGACGTGACCCAGTGCATGTTCTCCTGCGGAAACATCACCGAGAAGCTTCGAGTGGCATCGCTGCCCTGTGCTGGAGAAGTGCTGGTGGATCTCTACACAGGGATTGGCTATTTTACGTTGCCCTTCCTCGTCCATGCCGGTGCTGCCTTCGTCCACGCCTGTGAGTGGAACCCCCATGCTGTAGTTGCCCTGAGGACTAACCTTGAGATCAATGGAGTGGCAGATCGGTGCCAAATACACTTCGGGGATAACAGAAAACTGAAGCTCTCAAACGTTGCAGACCGCGTGAACCTGGGGCTGATTCCCAGCTCTGAAGAAGGCTGGCCCATTGCCTGCCAGGTGCTAAGACAGGATGCTGGGGGCATTTTGCATATCCACCAAAATGTGGAATCTTTCCCAGGGAAGAATCTCCAGCCTCTTGGAAGCAGTGAAATGGGGAAGGGGCCTTGGCCTCCTCCTGGGCCAATTATCACCAACCAATGGACATTTGGAGCTACTGGGGATTCTAGGAGAAAAACACTGTCAGCAGCCACCAAACCAGAGTGGCAGAGGTGGGCAGAATCTGCAGAAACTCGGATTGCCACCCTTCTTCAGCAGGTGCACGGGAAACCCTGGAAGACACAAATCCTGCGCATCCAACCGGTGAAATCCTATGCTCCCCATGTGGACCACATAGTCTTGGATTTGGAATGCCGCCCCTGTCCTCTAGTTGGCTAGAGAAGGTGGATCCTGAGACACAAGGATCTACATGTGAGTGACCCTTAATGCGTAAGTTTAGGCTGGGTTCTCACCCCTCTTTTCTCCTGGCAACCTATTTTAAGATTTTGTGGCCCTGAAAGCAGGCTCTAGACCAATCCAAGTCATTGCATTTGTCTTCTGTTAACACAGTGGGAATGAACTACGTATCTGGGAGAAGCAGTGTGGCCCATTAAAATGAGGCCTGGGCATTTCTGAATTCTGACCTCAGTTCTGGCTTACTTTGGGCACATGATTCCAATATTCTTTTGGCCTTGAATTTACTCACGTGCAAAACGAGTCTTTCTTTGAATGGTCTCATATGGCTGTTATCTAATAAGCAGTTGTACACAGGGCGTTGGTTATTTTAGAGTGAAAGACATAGTGCTGTTTCCACAATCACTCCAGCAACAATATGGAAAATCAGCCACCAGGGTGGGGCCAGGATGGAAGCAGGGAGACCTGTGACGAGGTTTCTGTAGTGGTCCAGGCAGGAGATGGTGGTGGCCCGGACTAAGGCGGTGGCAGTGGGAAGTGGATGGATTTGAGATATAAAATCATGAGACTAAGCAATAGAGTCCAAATCAAAGCAGTCAAATGATGCAGCTCTGTTATTAAGACTGACTGAATTAGGGAAGGAAGAGGATAAGAATTACTCTAGTGTGTTAACTCCATTCCCTTACTTTAGCTTTCCTAAATGCCTGTTGGGGAGGATGTCTTCTCTATCAGGTTTATTGTTGTAGAGAAGAGGTTAAGAATGACTGCTTTAAATTATAGGGAAACTAGATTTCCAGCTTTAAGCTTGTACAGTAAGTTAGCTATTTTCTTTGAGAGAGAGAGAGCACAAGCAGGGGCGGGGCAGAGGGAGAGAATGAGAGCAAAGCGAGAGAATCCTAAGCAGATTCCATGCTCAGTGCGGACCCCAGCACAGGGGGTCTCACGACCCTGGGATCATGTCCTGAGCTGAAATCAAGAGTTGGAGGATCAACCGACTGAGCCACCCAAGCGCTCCTAAGCAAGCTACTTTTTTTTTTTTAACTTTTTAAATGTTTATTTTTAAGAGAGAGAGAGAGAGAGACAGAGTGCTAGGAAGGAAGGGAGGGCAGAGAGAGAGGGAGACACAGAATCCGAAGCAGGTTCCAGGTTCTGTGCTGTCAGTTGCAGAGCCTGATGCGGGGCTCGAACTCATGAACTGCGAGATCATGACCTGAGCCGAAGTCGGAGGCTTAACCAACTGAGCCACCCAGGCGCTTCTAAGCCAGCTATTTTTAAAGTTCAAATTAAACTCTTAGATGTTAACGGGACTCAGATTCCCTTTTCGTCTTCCTTCTCTGGTGGCCATGGGGGCCAGCATAAGGAGCTCTAGGGAATGTGAGGTATTCTGCCGTTTCTCAAGCCTCACTTTCCGTAATGACTGTCTGCCAGCACCACTGTTTACCCCTGGAATGACTATAATTGCAGAGAAGCACTGTTTACCCTTGGGATGACTAATTGTTGAGAGTCACTCTTCAGAGCTTTGTTTTCGTGCACTTTGAAGCCATTGGACTTGTTTGCCTGATGAAGAACACAGGAAAGTTGTGCTTTTTCAGGATTTTGACTGTGCCTGGCATTCGGCTGGCTGGGGTTGGGCGGGGGATGCTTGTCCTTGGAACAGCGTCAGTAAAGACAGGATTGGTGCTGTTTATGCTTCCACACAAATTAAGGGCCTATTGTTTATATGAACTGCAGATGCGTTGGATACAGACCCTGTCTCTGAGGAGCTCACAACCTAGCAGCAGAAATAACACAAAAACTCAAAGAGGTAGAATACAATAGGCACCGTAAGAGTGATCGCACCAGGTAGAAGTGAAAGGTGGCGAAGAAACATTTTGAGAATGGGGAAGCCTTCAGAGAGGTAGTGTCTGAACCGGCTCTTAAAAACCGGGCAAGATTTTGTTAAGGAGTCAAGCTGGAAACGGATTCTAGTGGAAGAAAATATAAGTGCAGAAAGTTTGCTCGGAAAATGTTTGGAGCATTGTCACTAGATCAGTTTGGAACAGAAGAAGCAGTGAGAGATGTGTTGAAGATGGAGTTCGTTGTAAGGATTAAAAAGAATAGTGTCTCGTACCCAGTAGGCCCCCAGGAAGGGTTAGCTATCGCGTGGTCCCACCACAGAAGGGGGCCTGATTGTGCCATCACCATCCCACCCGGTGGCCTGCCTGTGTTTACCTGAATCATCTCCTCTTTTACATACTGGTTTCTCACACGTGTGCCTGCAGCTTTCGTGCCTCAGACTAAAAATGCCACGCTGGGGCCCGAGTCAGTACTGGGAGGTAGGAAGGCAGGGGAGAGACCGTGAGGAAGGGGAGTCAGGGAGCCACATGTCTAGGGCCTGAGGAGTTACCTTTCTGATGTGAGCTATGGATGGGCAGCGGAAATCGGATACGCCTGGATGATTTCATGCACCCTGTTATATACACACCAGGCCTTGAGTGGTCAGTGGTGAAAGAAGATTGACATGGATTCTGTCTTCATAGAATTGAGGTTCCACTCATACACTTCCTGGCTTCTCTTTCTCTGTGACCTGAGGCAGTCTCTCAAGATTTAGTGTCCTCCTCTATGCCAGTGGGTTAACAAGTGTACATATCCTGAAGGACACGTGTTAGGTTTAAGTGAGTTAAGGTACCTTAACCATCAACACCATGACTGGCATACATTGAATACTTCAGTCTTTGTATAAGGTGAACTACCATTTCCTAATTTGGACATGAGGAATCGCTGTACGTTTGCTTTAGTTAAAGTAGAATGTCCTTGTTTTGAAAAGCCATTCATTGATTAATTGGGATATACTGTGTACTCTTTCCGTCAGGCACTGTGCTGAGGGCCAGAGACACAGAGGTGAGTAAAGCTGAGTCCTGAGGGGCATGTGACTCTTGATCTCGGGGTTGTAAGTTCAAGCCCCATGTTGGGTGTGTTGATTACTTAAAAATAAAATCTTAAAAAAAAAAAAAATGAGTCCTGCCCAAAATGGGAGGGATCACTTCTGGTGACAAGGACACAGAGGAAACAATGTTAATACTGTGCGCTAAGTGCTGAAATAGAAATACACGGGTGTTTATAAGTGCACACGGGAGGCAGCTGTCCACGTTTGGGGGTGTGGGTTGGGGGAAGTGGAGAGAGTGACTGGGAAGGTGGGAGTAGGGATGCCTCAATTGAGAGTTAAAGAATGAGGCGGAGGGGCACCTGGGTGGCTCAGTCAGTTAAGCAGCCAGCTTTCTTGGTTTCGGCTCAGGTCATGGTCTCACAGTTTCATGTATTGGAGCCCCTGGTTGGACTCTGCGCAGACTCTGCGGAGCCTGCTTAGGATTCTCCCTCTCTCTCTCTCTGCCCCTCCCCTGCTCCTGCTTTCTCTGTCTCTCTCAAAATAGATAAATAAACTTTTAAAAAAATGATGAACAAAAAAAGAATGAGCTGGAGTTATGTATGAATGGAAGAAAATAAGGGTCCCTTAAACCTTTTCTCCACCTTGAGTTTATCCATTTACGTTACAGTCTTCTCCGAGCACTTGCTGGATTGGCCTGGTCAGGAAGAGGCACCTAATGGAACCAAGGAAAAAAGACTGAAAGGATCAGGAGGCTCCTGGAGGCTTTGTCATCTCAGTCCAGGAATGTGTAAAAGTACTGAAGGCTTCCTTTGTGAGCATCAGTATTAGTGGCCAGTTAATGCACCACTTGATGGAGAGGTTGTGATTAAAAAACAAAAATGATAATTTGATTAAACTCCCTCAACTGTGAGTTGCTTTATTCATTAACATCATGATTTTAATAAATTATGTGCCTCTGTTGATCTAGGGAGTATAATGTATGTATTTTAAATCTAAAAACATAGAAATTTAAAGTGAAGAGAAACACATAAATAGCATTTTGAGTTCATGTCTCACACCCTGGACACGTCAATATATGTTATTCTGAACGGCCTCAAGGTGCGGCCACTTCCCACTGGGCAAGCCATAAAACTCTGTCATTTTCTTGCCTTTTGGTAGTTTCCTCTTGTGTGTACTGATCCTTACTCAGCGGATGCTTCAGGGGAATGGTCCACAGATCTCTGGACTTCTCTGTAGCCTCTCCTCCTTGGCATTCCACCCTCTGAATTCGTTACTGGGCTCCTGGGACTCCCAGTACCATCTCCACCTCAGGGAGTCGGCTGGACTCCACCCGGCTTCCCCCGCATCCTGCCACAGCTGGGAACTTTCTCCAGGCAGTAAGCTGGAGTGATTAAATCGCTCACCTTGTTTTCATCTCCCATGGATCATTGTCCTTTGTTGCCTATGTCCAGTGTCTTGAGGGTAGTTGTCTCATATATTTTTTGTAGCTTTTTTTTTTTTAACTTTTTAGAAGTTTATAATAGTGTATAAATTTACTAGTTTTCACGATCACTGAAGAAATTCACTCTAGCAATAATAAATATATATAAATACTTAAGCTGACACAAAATTTCAACATATAAAGTCCATAAGAATTTCTTACCACAATTGTACGTAGAATCCCTACCTGTATTATAAACTGAATGTAAACAAATTGACAATAAGTACAATGGCAATTTTCTGATTAGATTTGAGCCTTGCCTGCAAGATTACTTGATCAACAATCACATAATTTCAGAGAGGCCAAAAACTGTCAGAATAGGTATATGTCTCTGGCTTTTTAAAGGTTAAGGTTGAATCAAAGGCAAATAGAAAATAATGAATATGAGGCTAAAATTACTGTATTTTGGAACATCCCACACACATGCACACATACACATCTACCACACATACAGATCCTGTCGTCTCCGGGATCGAGTGGCCCATGCAACAAAGCTCTATGTACACTATTAGGTAGGTATTTATTGATGGACAGACTATCCTAGTTTTTTTTTTTTTTTAGTAATTCAATTTTTTTTTTTAGTGAAAGGTATATGTATGCATAGTCTCAAGTAAACGTAACAAAACTTTATGAATAAAACTAGCTCCGCAGCACCACACAAAGCAGCTCTATCCTACATAACTCCTTTTCTCTTATTTTTGTGTCTACTTTCAACGATTTCAACTGGGCCCATGTGCCAAAGGGGATGCAGGATCTAAGCAGCATGTCCTAGCCAGAGCCATGAGAGTATGTACGGAACTGAGCCCTGAGCGTGCTGGGTGAGAAACAGTTTGCACTCATGTAGGACTCCACTCCCCCATTATTGTATAGTCTGAGGAAATCTAGACCATGTGAACATTTCACGGAGCATCCTACTAACCTACTGTACTTAAAGCATTGTACTAATTAGGCCAGTTAAACAATGAGCTACTATATTGTACTCCAAAGGAAGGAAAATAATCACTAATATAACCCAGCAACCTGTTACATCAGTGAAATTTTTAGGGCTCCCGGTCTGCTTGAACGCTAAGATTGCTCCTTCACCATCGAGAACACATTTTTCCATCTCACCCACTCGTCAGTATTCCTCCCATCGAGAAAAAACACTTACCTCTGTATGCTCCTTCGTGGGAATTCAGAATGTGAGATGACTGCTCTGACTCCTCTCCTGGGTGATATAGAAGGCTGCCAGTGTTCAGTGGGATCCACAGCACATAAAGTCTCTGTAGCAGAGGTTGTAGTGTAATTAGCTTTGTTTCATGGGCCATTCAATCCAGGAGATTCTATGGTACAAGAGTATCTGTGATAAGCAAAGCAAACTATGGGAGTTTATGGCAAGCTCCAATGGGCCAACCACAAGGTAGTCTCAGGCAGATAGATGTCTGTAGCAAGGCCAGGCAATGTGCAGCAGAGAACTGTGTATCATCCAAAAATGGCTCTTGGCATGCTAGAATCTGAGCATCTCCTGGGACATCAGGTAACCATGTAGCCAGACTTGCTCATCATGAGCTGGGTTTTGTCAGACCCTTCAAGTCAAACCATCATAAGATGGAAGTGGTACATCTGGGATGGATGACAAGGCGAGCCAGAGGAAACGAATAGGCGCACAGGTAGGTGGCCCAGACTCCTGTGTCATATTCATAACTCTTGCGTCAATGCCCTCCCCTTGGCTCACAGCTTTGGCCACTTGAGAGGCTCTTCTGTCTTTCTGATAAAGGATACAAATGCAGAGCTAAGTTCATGGATGGGTTTTGTTGGAATATGGGTTCAAAACTAAAAGAGACTGCTGCTACCCTACAGCCCTACTCAGGAGTGGTCTTAAAAATCAGCAGGGAGAGGAATCTTTCCACAAGGCAGAATTGGGGGCAATATTCCTGGTCATCCACTTCGTATGGAAAGAGAAGTGGCCTGAAGTAAGAATATACCTTCAGGGCAAGTAGCAAATAGGTTAGCGAATTGATCAGGGGCCTGGAGTGGGAAAGATTAGATCAGGGACAAGGAAGCCTGGAGAAGAGTCAGTGGGGAAATCTATGGGATTGGATACATGAGTAGAGAGCTGTGTATTGTGTAAGTGCCTACCGGAGACATGCACATCGAAGAGGAACTAAACAAGTAAACAAAAAGACTTGGCCAGTTACTGTTAGCAGCTGCAGTCATGAGCTACCCCAGTAGCATAAAGGGCTTATGAATAGTCATGTTGCAGGGATGCTGGTTAGCAAGATGCCAACAGCATGGCCTCTACTCCCCAAGGAGCCTAGTATTCAGCACTGAGCCCTTGATACAACACCATCCCTCAAGGAAACCAAGCAGCTAATTGGTAGCAAGTGGATTACATAGGACTTCTGTCATGGAAGGGCAGTGATTCACCTTGACTAGAATCTTCCTATGTGCACCTATGAGTTTGCCTTTTTTGCCCACAAGATGTTGGCCAGTGCTGCTATCCAAAGGTTTACAAATGTTTGATCCATCAATATGTATCCTGCATAATATTGCCTCTGAACAGCAAAGGTGGTGTTTGAGTGGGCACATGACCAGGTGATTCACTGATCCTTTCACATACTATACAACCAAGAAAATGCTGGCCTGGTGGAGTGGTGGAAAAGCCTTTTGAAACCAAACCAGAGCTTGGAGATAATGCCCTATGAATGGGATGCCATCCACCAGGATGCAGTATACACTCTAAATCAATACCTACTACATAGTGGGTGCCATGTCCCATATAGATGGAAAACGCACAGCTAGGAATTAAAGGGTAGAAATAGAATTTCCACTGTAATGGGCTAAACAATGTCCCTCAAATATGTCCATGTGCTAATAACGCAGAACTAGTAAATATATTATTTTGACATAGTCAAAGAGACTTTGCAGTTGTGATTAAGTTCATCACAAAATGGACAAAGTATCATGGGTTATCCATGTTGGCCCAATATAACCTCAGAGGTTCTTGAGAGAGGCAATACAAGTAGGGCGTGTGATGACCAAAGCAGGACAGAGTAACAGAAGGAATGGGCCATGAGCCAAGAAATGTTGGAGGCCTCTGGAAACTGAAAAAGCCCGGGAAATGGATTCTCCCCCAGAACGCATCAGGAGGAATAGAGTTGCTGACACCTTGATTCTAGACTTCTGATCTCCATAACTGAGAGAGAAGAAATTTACGTTGCTGTAAATCGCTAATTTTGTGGTAATTTGTTATAGCAGCAATAAGAAGTTAATACACCCACTTACTGGCCCCACCAGCCCCCACAGGGAGTTTGTGCCTCCCATCTCCACAACTTTGTGAGACTAGAAGGCTGGTTCTTAATAGGGGAACTCTTTCATCAGCAGAGACAATAATAGACCCTTTACACTTTAACCTACTGAGATTTCCCAGTCACATCAGGCTCCTTGTGCTAAGAGACCAGCAGGCAAGGAGGATTCACTCTTCTGGTTGGGGCTGAGTGAATCTGATTATCAGGAGGAAGGAGGGTTATTGTCACACAGGGCAGGAAGGAGTATATTTCACGCTCACTCCACCCACTAGGCATCTCTTGATACTTCCCTACCCGATATCAGTAAAATGAGTGCCTTCCAAAATGACGCAGTAAGGACCTCTGAAAACTGGCTTCTCCAGAAAAGTAATGAGAACACTGGCAAAAACTGTCAATATCAACTTGTCTTTTTAGAACTTTAGAAACTAAAAGCTGGCAGCAATCTGAAGATTATTTATTTTTAAAACTGCTAAATTTTGATTAAAAAGGGAAGCTCTGGCACTCTAAAGTGGCCAATTCCCACCCCCACCCCCCACTCTAATACAAGTTAAATTATTCTTAACTATAGGAATGCTTCCAATGTGATTCTTCTGTTAAGTAATATGCAGCCTTTGTTAGACACATTATATTGCTGGGTTTTATCCTTTTCCACTGCACTGTAGTGTCACTTTTATCATAAACCAGGTGACTGTACATGTGGGGGCTGTTTCTAGACTTTCTTGTTCCATATTCAGTTACTCTATCCAAGCACCAATACTATCTTGTTTAAATTACTATAGCTTTACAATCGGTCCTGATATCAGATCTAGTGAGTCCTTCAACTTTGTTCTTGAAGATTGCCATAGTTATTCTTGACCTTTTGCATTTTCTTAGGAATTTTAAATCAGCTTGTCAATTTTGGGGAGAAAGAACCTATTGCGTTTTTTTTTTTTTTTTGTTGGGATTACATTGAACCTACAGGGTAAAATGGACATTTTTATATTGAATCTTCTATCTTGAAGCTTTTATTCTACTCTGTGAGGTGGAGCTCTGCAGTGAGAAGTGATTATTGATTATTAGAAACCTGGACTATAGGAGCCTGTCTAGGATAAAGGGTTCCTATCTTTCCCGTCTGTCAGGGGAGTACTATATCCATCTTCTTTGGGCTCCCTGCCTTGGCAAATGTTTTTAACTTAGTATTACTTGTACTCTGCCTTTCAGCAGTATCTCAGCCCTTACTATTCTTGACCATCACTTTATATACTTAACATATTTGAACGCATTATCTATTTATAGTCTAGTAGAAATTAAGTATTATGAATGATTATCATATATATCAATCCGAACTCCTGAGCCATCCACAGAATCATTGCAGAGTGTTGTGAGTAGTATCATAAGGGTTCCAGTGAGTAGCTCTCCTAAAATTTGTTCAACATACTAATTATTATCACATACTATATACCATACTGAGGCCTAAAATACATTATTTTAATTTGTGTAGCCAGCATGAAAAATTACTTGCAGAGGATCAGATCATAGTCTCTGCAGTCAGAAAAATATGAGTTAGTAACCTGGCTCTGCCACTGGTACTGTCTGTGTCTTTCAATAGGGTTGTTAAGATTGAACTGGAAAATGCATGCTATGTATTTCACATCTTATTTGGCAATATTAACCACTTTTTTCTTTTTCCCAGGCGAGGCTACTGATGGTTAGAGAGTTTAAGTTCTCTGTCTAGAGATAGAGAACTGGTAAGAGGTAGAAATGGGCAAACTTACTGCCAAGTGCATAGAAAGTGCTCGGTAAATGTCTGTCACAGGAATGAATAAACTGACGGAGTCAGTATATACTCAACATTGATTGCAAATGCCTCTGTATTCTCTCTTGTTTCCTTCGTTAACTACACAACAGACTCTTCCTATTCATTTGGCACTTACAAAACCAGAACACTCAAATAGTAGCTGGATTTTGATGGGCATATCTGAAATTTACTATAAATAAGAAAAACTAGAATTTTGAGTCAGAAACTTTTTTAAGTAATTCCAAAGATCTGAGAAAATGTTTTGGAGCATATCTATCCCTTTTGGGGCTATCAATTCCTACCCTTCTCCCAGCAGCCCCATCTTCCATTCCATAAATACATAATACACTGGTGGGTGAAGTGCTCGTTTCCTCCTGCTTTCTCTCACCAAGGAAGCTGCTTGTACCTAGCTGGCTTGTACAGGTAGGTTAGGACACATGGTCCAGGAAGCTCGACCAATTGCATATCACTCTTGAAACTTGAAATCTTGAAGAATAATGAAAATAACCCTCTAATAATTTCCCTTTCTGCTTAAGATAACCCAGAATAAGTTTCTGTTGCTTAGAACAAAGGTTTGGCAAATGCAAAGGTCAACAGAAAAATCAAACAAGTTTTTACACATTCTATTTCCAAAGGGTTTTTAGAACTACAAACAAGGCACTCAACCATTAAAGCCAAATGAACAGTTACTTTTAAACTGGTAATATTTTACACAGGTAATTCGTGTATATAGAGTGTGTCTGTGTGAACACACACACACCCTCCACACTGCTCTGAGTGGATTCAATATAAATATATACCTGAATTGTGCAACATTCAAGTCGATGTAGAAACCAAGCAAAGAGGGGCCCCTGGGTGGCTCAGTCGGTTGAGCGTCTGGCTTCGGCTCACGTCATGATCTCACGGGTTCGTGGGTTCGAGCCCCGCATCGGGCTCTGTGCTGACAGCTAGCTCGGAGCCTGGAGCCTGCTTCGGATCCTGTGTCTCCCTCTCTCTCTGACCCTCCCCTGCTCGCGCTGTCTCTGTCTCTCAAAAATAAAAAACATAAAAAAATTAAAAACAAAGAAACCACGCAAAGATTAAATTCAGTGAATTGCAGCTATTTCTTTGAAAGCTTTTTTTTTTCATTGTGGTGGGTGTTATGGAGGGATCATGCTTATTAGGAATTTAGTTTCTGTTTCGATGATGACTAACACAGACATTTCCAGATACAAAACTGAGAAAACCTCTTGCAAAGATAAGCAAACATAACCATTAAGTTCCTTCTAAAAAAAAAAAAAAACCCCAAAAAACAAAAATCCACAAAAACCCCTCTATTCCTCTGAGATTTTTCTCCTTGTGTCTCTGTTTCAATCAACGCATCTATTAAGTGGTATGGTAGACAACTTTTTGGTAGTACAGGATATTTACTGGTCGTACAAGAAGGGCATCCCTTCATCTTTACTTACAGGTGATTATTTCTCCTAACTTAACTGGACCCCTAAAATGTAAGCAGGCAACTGGAGCTCAGGCATGATGGAACTGAACTTAAAATACAGACTCGAGAGATGCCAGATGTAAAACAGAAAAGTGCATAGCTGACATAGGCATTTTCCTTTTGAAAGCTTATCTTTTATTTTTCAAATTCCTACACTTTCCTTTTTAAGTTTTTCTGAGAGAGAGACAGAGAGACAGAGAGACAGAGAGAGAACAAGCATGAGCGAGCACAGGAGGGGGTAGAGAGAGAGAGAGAGGGAGAGAGAGAATCCCAATAGGGCTCTGTGCGGTCAGTGCAGAGCCCTATGCGGGGCTCGATCCTGCCAACTGTGAGATCATGACTGGAGTTGAAATCAAGAGTCCAACACTCAACCGACTGAGCCACCCAGGCACCCCCCCAAATTCCTAAGTTTTCTGAAAACTATCTCAGTAATATACATTTAATTTTAAGGTAGTATTTTAAAGTACTTTGCCAGAATCTTACTAAGCCTTCGTTTTATAGATGGGGAAGTGAGATGTAGAATTTAAAGGGATGTGCTTGAAGTCACATAAGATGAGAACGACTGTACCATCACTCCTGAAAGTTCTTGGGCCAAATGCTATTTACTTTGAATCAGAAATTCTTAAATAAACTTTGTGCATCAAATTAAGATTAGAAACCATTAGAACATTAATAAATGAGGGCTGGAGCATTTTTACAAGATTTTTATTTATTATTTACTACATTTAACTTTTTAAATAAAAATTGGGGAGCCCATGAAGTTTTTTATTCTCCATTTTGCGTGACCAGAATGTAATGGTACTCGCCTGCTTTCTCTACCACACTCCTGTTTTAGATTAGTCCTTGTGGACCCTTTCCACAACAGCTTCTCTCTTGTTGCTTTAAAATGCAATCAGGGCAGAATAACAGGTGAGTTGAGAAGCTAATTTGTGTCTCCGAGGTGTCCTATATAAACCTTAAAAGTGCTCTCATCAAGTTTGCTTTCCTTTGGGAATTTGGTCAGACCCACATGTTTATTCCCCAGGTGTGCAATTTAGGAAAATTAACCTGGCAGGAGGTAAACAGACTGATTTTAGGAAAAGTGGTGATCATAATAATCATAATGAGGATATTGCGGTTAATCAGGCAAGGTACAGTAGGATCTTGGGTTCAGATGGTGGCAGTGACAATAGAAAGGGAAATAGAAAGGAGACAGGTACCAGAGACTGTGAAGAAAGAATGGATACAATGTGGTTGCAGATTGGTTGTGGGTGTGTAGAGGAAGGAATCAAAGATGCCTGAAGTTCCAAGCTTCAGATAGTCCTGGGTTCTAATCCTCAGTGTGACTCTTACTAGCTATGGCCATTCTAGCTTACTACTTATATACGTACTTTGTGATTCTGATAATTTATCTAAGCCCCAGTTTCCTCCTCTCTAAAGCAGGGATAATCCTACCTACCCAAAGAAGGCTGATGCAAAGATTTAAGTAAAATGTAAAACCGTCAGAATGGTGCCCAGTACACAGCACTAGATAGATGGCAGTCATTATTAGTGGGGGATAACAACAAAAGGTTAAAAACATGAGACTGGAGTAAGGGGTTTGGGTATGAATCAAGCATCCTACTACACATAACTTCACCCAGAGAAAGGGGTGTTGGGAATTTTATAATCCTTCCCTCTGGAGGGTTTTTAACAGAGGATAATCACCCACACAGAGCTCTGATACAAATGGATAGCAGAGTGCAGTCTGGGCTAGGATCCTAAATGAGCCAGGTGTCTTTTTGTTTTTTATCCCTCTTAATTTAAGATGGCTGAGTTAGTAAAGCAGACTCTGGCTTAATTTACACTCTCATTTGCTGGTGAAGGAACAGAAAAATAAGAATGACCACATTATATTAATTTCATGGATAGGCAAGAAAGTGTAGGAGAGGAATGAAGACCTTCCTTCGTGATCCCAAGTCCTGGGACTTGGGCTCTGGAAATTAAGCTGACAAAAGAGACATCAACAAGAGAATAACAGAGTTTATTAACTCAAGAGTGCACATACCCATGCGAGAAACTCAGTGATGAATGACTCAAAAGGGTGGCTACAATTTGGGGCTTAATGTATTATCTTAACAAAGAATAATTTGGTAGAGAAGTGACAAAAGAAAAGGGGATTAGGCTTTCAGGCAAACGGGTAAGGTAAAAACGTATGGAGGAAGCGAATAGAAGAGAAGGGTTCATTTAGTAAGGTTTAAGTTTGCCCTCTTCTTGGTAAGGGAGAGGGAGACACCTTTACAGATAGAAATTTATGTCCTGCTTTTTAGGCGAATGGTGGCAGTGAGGAGGGCAGGCAGGGATCTTTAAAAATTTTGACCTTCTGCTGTTTCTCTGCTATCTTCAGCTCAAATAATCTTTATGTCAAAGTGGCATGTTTTGGGGTGGCACATTCTGATCCCCTACAAAAACAAAAGTATGGCTTCTTCCCTGAGGAGGAAAGAAGGGGCTGCCTGGGCGCACTGACCTCAAACACCAGAAACAAAGACAGAGCCCTGGGTTCTTGCCCTTAAGTCACAAGGGGCCCTTGACATTCGCAAAGTGCAGCCGCTGAGTGTCCTCAGTTCCGTCCAATCGGGTAGAAGGCACGGAAGGTAATGAGCAAGGGATGAGAGGGATGCTTTTCTTGGCAGCGCCTACCACACCTAGCTCATTGCCACGTCGCACGGCCGCAGCACCAAGCGCGCTGAGCGACGCTCCAGCAGGACCCCAGGCGGCCGTGCAGAGCTGTTCCCTGGGATGTTTGCCGTCCCTCAGACCGGCTTCCGGGTGGGGTCGGTCGGTCCCGCCCCTTTGCTTTCCTCCTCCCCGACAGCTCTGAACCACGTTTACGGGAAGTTTAATGGATTACAATAAAGCAGCTAATCATTCCCGCCCACGGAGGCAGGGAGTCCCTCGCTGGGCCGACGCCACCACCGCCTCCGGTGAGGAAACCACTCAGGCGGGAGGGCGCGGCTGCCGGAGGGCGCCTGCGCCACCCGGTGGCGCCAAAGCCGCGAAGGTGGGCGGAAACCATGGAAACGCTGCTAGACGTTTGTTACGCCGCGCGTGATGACGCTATGGGGAGCGCCCCTAACGCCGGATTATGACGCAGTCAGCGGCGCGGGCTCCGCGGTCTCGCGTGACCGCGGACGCAGCCTCCTGGCCTCCAAACAGCAGCAACGGCAGAGGCAGGCGGGCGAGGTCAAGATGGTGGCTCCTCGGGCGGGGGAGGCGTTGGAGGGAGGAGGAGCCAGACCTTAGCCGGCCGGAAACACCGGCACCCAGAGGCCTCCCGGGAGCCTCCGCCGCCTGCTCCAGCTCGAGAGACGCGAGCGGGCGGCGGGGCAGGCGGTGAGAGAGACCCGAGAGGAGGGAGGGCGGGGGCGGAGTCGCCCGCCTTAGCCCCCGCCCCTGGCCGCGGGCCCGGGCCCTGCCCCGCGCGGCCCTGCGCGGCTCGCCCAGCCCCGGTGTGGCAGCGGCTCATGGCGGCGGTGGGGCCCCCGCAGCAGCAGGTGCGGATGGCCCATCAGCAGGTCTGGGCGGCGCTCGAGGTGGCGCTCCGGGTGCCCTGCCTCTACATCATCGACGCCATCTTCAACTCCTACTACGATTCCAGCCAAAGCCGGTTCTGCATCGGGCTCCAGATCTTCCTCCGGCTCCTTGGTAAGCGGGACGGGGTGGCTTGCGTCCCGGGACGGCTCTGCGGGCCGGGACGTGCTGCGGGGAGCGGGCACCCGCGCAGGCAGTGGGCAGTGTGTGTATGTGTATTGGAGAACCAATTTCTTAACCAACAGAGGTATCGTTGCAGGCTGGGAGAGGGGAGGAGGTGACACTTGGCTCAGACTTGACAGCGGAGCAGTCCTCCTGGAGAGTCGGCCCTCTGTTCATTTTTGCACCCGAGGGTGGGGAGAGAGCATGGATGTGTGAGCATGCGGCTCTTTGCCTGCTGTTTCTCTCATGCGACAGCCTTAGGAAGACAGCAGCTCTGCCCCATCTCGCCGTGTGTGACCTTGGACTTGTAGTGCCAAGGCCTGGGCCTCAGTTTCCCCCTCTCCAAAATACAGAGCGCTCGTATGTTGTCACTTCTGTATCCCCGGGCCCACATGATCCTGAAGTGTCTGCGGCAAATGACATCTAAACGAAAGAGACAGGGTTTCGAATGTCAGACTTTGCAGCGATTAGCAAAAATGCTCACGAAGACTGCGATACTTGTAACGAGTCTTCACATTTTCCGTGAATAGAGAAGGTATTGAAAATGGTTATAAAAACATGGCTAGAAAGTGATGAGACTTTTTCGAAAGAGACTTCTGAAAATCATTGCCTTTGTTGCGTATGAATGGAGTGTTAAAAATATCCTGTTTCATCTACTGTCTTCACTTGCATTACCAGAGTGAGAAGCATTTATGCATAAAATTTTTTTTAAAGCAACTGAAACTTGGCAAATTTTGTTGATGAGGTAATTCTTGTGATCAGTTTTCAGTAGGCCCGTGATTTTGAAGCGTTGCTGAGAAAGTGTTGATGATGAGGTCCTTATTACCAAGCGTTTCTCAATTAGGAACCATCTGTTGCTTCTTTATTCCTCCTCAAAAAAAAAAAAAAAAAGTGGTGTTGTTTTATTATTGACAATAAATAACATTTTACATTTGTTTGGTACTTTACTGTTGTAAAGCATTTTCACTGGTATTATCTAACCTAAACTTCACCCATCTCTCAGAGGTGGATAGTGTTAACTGCATTTTTTACAAGAGGTAACTGAGGGCCGTAGAGACTTCAGTGTTGTTGATTTTGATACACTGCAGTAAGTGGTTGCCAGAGCCTAGGCTTAAAAGTCTTCTGACATCAAGGTGGTTCACACGTCTCCTCTATACAGCTGCGCTCCAGATTCAGCGTGCTGTAGTAGTGATCATATGCTAGATCTTTAAAACTAGCATGTGAAAGTGATGCTCTTTAACGAGACTTCTCAGTAACCCACCAGCCACTTGATCCCAGTCATTCCTACTTAGCCCTGCAAATGTGTCATGCCCTCATTATTTGTGTATAAATAATGCAGATAAACAGTGTATGTAAATACGGAATCATTATGTTCTACACCTGAAACTAATGTGTTATGTCACTAATACCTCAGCTTTAGAAAGAACATTAACTAGTTTTAATGGTTCATACTTGCTTCATTCTGGTAGTCACAGGTAAAAGTGACTTCAGTTAAATAATGTTAAAGTGAAATTAATAAGGGGGGCCTGTTGGCATGGCATTTTATTTCTGCCAGTTAGAAGCCGCTCATCAAGATCATAGATTAACAGCCACTCATCAAGATCAAGACCAGTATAGTTACTTAGTGGTTCCAGCTGAGCCCGACGAACCACTAGCCCCCTTTTCCTGCCATAGCAATGCACATTAGTTTGGTGATAATGCATGCAGGCAAGATCTGTGCCGATTTTTGGTATCAAGAGACTGAGAAATGAGAAAAATCACCATTTTTGTTCTTCAACTCCATAGGCTGAGAGCGAGCTTGCTAGAGAACAGAGCTAACAGACTTCTAGGGAACTCTTATCAATTTTGGGATAACCCAGGCGCCGCTTTGGAAACTCACCAAATATAACATGGACAAAAGGGGTGGAGGGATGACTTTCCTCACTTATGTTTTGAGAGGAGGTCATGGTGGAGCAAAACACAAAACAAACAAAAAGCTACCACAACCAAAAAACAAACAGCTGTCTTTGAGAAGATTCCTGTATTCTTTGGCAAATGGTGTAGCCACTGCCTTGAATGTTCTTTGGAAGTGCTCTTAAGGGTTGAGCTTTAGGCTAAGGAGCTTTAAGGAAAAAGGAGTATTTTCCTTGATTAAGTCATTTGTAGTGTAAGAAAACTGAACCGTGATTTTGGTATTTTCCATGTAATCCATGCTTATTTTTATGGTAAATCATGGAAGCTTGTATTTGACAACTTAAAGAAGAATGTGACCTCAGGCAAGTGATTTAACTGCTCTGTGCCTCCCTTTTCTTAACATTTTTAAAGATGGGCAATAATGGTCTGTTTCAGGATGTGAAGGATAATAAGTGAGATAGGATGTAAGCTCTTAGAACAGTACCGAGTCTTAGTAAGGGCTGTCTAAGTGTTAGCTGTTAATAAGTTTGATAGCTTAAAAAATATTTTAATACTTCAGTTAAGACCATACTGTTAGATATTTGGTCTTTTGAATAATCGCTGAAATTTCGGTGCTTTTGTACCCACAATTTTGTGTGCACACTTTTTAAGAAATACAACATATTTTCCACATCTATCACCTGGACTGCTACTTACATTATTACCAATGTAATTTGCTAATTTTTCATATTTGTGAGAATGATAAGATTTTTTTTTTAATGTTTGTTTATTTTGAGAGAGAGAGAGGGACAGAATCCCCAAGCAGGCTCTGCACTGTCAGCGCAGAGCCCAACGTGGGGCTCCATCTCACAAACTGAAATCATGACCTGAGCCGAAATCAAGAGTTGGACGCTTAACCAACTGAACCACTCAGGCGCCCCAGAATGAAAAAATTCTTATAAACTAGTTTTGTTGCTAAAAGTGCACCCTGAATAAAAACAAATGTTTTTGAGGCCTGTTCAGTGAGACAGCTTATGTTGTTCCTGAAAGTGACAGATTTGTGTGTAAAAGCTACCAGAGGATAGTTGAAATTAATTGTTCTAATGGATTTTTTAAAAATAATTGTAGACCTCTCAATACTACTGTATGTGAATCTCAAAACTTGTCAGATCTCATCTTTTTCTTCAAAATGGAATCGTGAACATGGAAGTCTGTTCTAAGTAAAAAGCATTACCAATTTTATATCTAGTCTCTGAAGAATTTACTCCCCTCCTCCTACAAAAATGTACTACCACTGCACTTTCATTTGGTATCCAACTAATATAAGAATTTCAGCAGATTAGGATATAAAGCATCTCATTTTGGAGATCCAAAAAATACAAATCACAACATATGGAGTATTTAAGAATATTAAGCTATTCTTAGGAGGTGTTAAATGCTAAATGAAATGCAACCCAGTGCAGCATAATGCTGAATTAGCGAATCTAAATCCAAGGCAGAAAAATGCAAGCATAGGAGTTTGATAGTATTACTCATGTAATGGCAATTCATTGAAGTGGAAAGGCCTTTCTAAACATACAAGAAAACCCAGAAGTTACAAAGGAAAATTTGATAAATTTCAGTGCATAAAAATGTAAAACTATTTTTTATGACAAAATTCTTAAAACATTCTTAAAAATGACAAACTGAGGATAAAGTATTCGCACTGTATAAGAGTGAATACAAGTTTTACTTTGTCATTAAGAAAAACTTACACTCCTAGAGAAAAATGAGCCCAAGATAAGCAGTTCCCAGTAAATGAAATGAAATGCAGATGATCAGTAAGCAAAAACAAACAAACAAAAACTCAGCCTCGTTTACAATTAAAGAAATGCAGGCAGCAAGATTTCAGTTACTAGACTGGTGGAGAGTTCAACATTCAAATAAAAGTTATCGGATATACAAAGTTCAAATACAGTTACACAGTTTTGGTGTGCTGTCACTTCTGTGTAAAGCCATTTGGCTCTATCTCTTGAAATTCATCATCCACCTTTTGACTCAACAATTCAGTTCTAAGAATTTGGCCTAACGACATAATGGTTCTTGTACAAAGACTATGGGAAAGGATTTTCATTGCAGCATTGTTGGTAATAAATTGTTAATCTAAATATCTATTAAAAGGGAATCTGTTCTTTGTATTAGGTTTAGAGTACAATGAAGGTTTTGACAAGAATGAGTTAGGTATTTTGGGTGGTGTAGAAAGAAGTGAAAAACCTGTGAGGTGAAAAAGCAGTGAAGCAGTAGTGATTTTGACACCATAGGGATAGACTGGGGATTTTCAACAGCAACACTGTTTGACCTTTTGGACTGGATAATTCTTGGGTGGGGGGTGTGTGGGGGGGTTGCTGTTCTGTGAATTGTAGGATTTTCAGCATCCTTGTCCTGTACCCATTACATACCCATTAGCACCCTTCTTCCCCCTTTTGTGACTGCTAAAAATGTCTCTAGATTTAGATACTACCAAATGCCTTGTATGGGTGTGGGGCGGTGGGGTTGGGACAAAATCTGATCCTAGTTGAGAATCACTGAGATAGATAAATAGACCGATAGCACAGAATAGAAAGCCCAGAAACAGAGCACCCATGTATATAGAGAAACTTGATGTGTTTGAGAGGTAGAACTGAAGTACGTACATTGAAGTAAATATAGACTATTCAGGTAGTGGTCGCTTAGTTACATGGAAAAGATTATATTGGGTCCGTACCTCACATCAATATATAAATAGTTCTAAGTGGATTAATACCTAAATGTGAAAAACAGAACTTTAAAAATTTGTACAAGAAAGTATAGGAGAATATAGAGATTTTTTTTAACCCTTAGAGTAAGGGAGAAATTCTTTTAAAATATATGAAAGTATATGTATAAATAGAGATTGATAAATCAACAATATTAAAATTAAAAACCTCTGTTAATCAAAAGGCAGCAACAGAAACGTGAAAAAATCAGCCACATACCTGGAGAAGATATTTGCATTACAGGTAACTGATAAAGAATTTGTAGCCAGAATGTTAAATGTCTACAATTCAAGAGGGAAAAACATCTCCATAGATAAATAAAGCAAAAGATAAATTGGCAATTCACAGAGAAAGAAACATGAATGGTCAATAAATCAGAAGATGCCCTCTTTGATAAGTAATCAGAAATGCAATTTTTTAAAAAAAGTAATAAAAACTCCACTATTACAATGACATCCCCTTTTGGTAAGAAGCAAAAAGAATGTGTTCATCAATGTATGTTTGTTAATGCAAAACTTTGTTTACTCTTCATTTTATACCCATAGCTTTTGACTTTAAAAAAATTATGTTCACATTTGTTTTTAATAAAAACATGTTAAAAATCTTAGTTTAGAAGCAGAATTTGTTTTCTTTTTTTTAAACGTATGTTTAGTTTAGAGAGAGTGTCAGTGCGGGAGCAGGGGAGGGGCAGAGAGAGAGGGAGACACAGAATCCGAAGCAGGTTCCAGGCCCTGCGCTGTCAGCACAGAGCCCGACTCGGGGTCGAACCCACAAACCGTGAGATCATGACCTGAGCGAAGTTTGCCGCTTAACTGACTGAGCCACCCAGGTGCCCCCCAAAATTTAGTTTTCTTATTAATAAAAGACTTAGAATATCCTTTTAATCCCCAAATGAGAATTTTATAGAAATATTTTCTTTATGCTCTAGTTTATTTATCAAGTATACCTACAGATTAACAATTCGAGATATTTACTTGGTCTACATTTCATTGCTTGGGGCTCTCTTTGGATCAAGGTAATCATAACATTTCTGTGTTATTCCTTCTTTACTCTGTTAGGCATTTAAATGTTTTTCCACAGTTTTCTTTAGATTATGTTTAAAAGATATTTAAAGATATCTGGAGAGTTATAAATGGTACATATTATTTCCTTCTGATTGTTAGTCCTAAATTTCTAGACAAGGTTAAATGTATGAATGGACTTTACACATAAAGGGGTTAAGTGCACCATGCAGGTAGTGTTTGGGTTTTTTTGCTTATTTTCGGTAATCAAATTGAAAAGGCCCTGAACTCTTTCATGAATTGAGTTTGTATATATCTTCAAAGCACCTGAATTGATTTTGATACTTGGCTCTTTCCTACCCTGAGAACTTCAGTGAGACTCTAACCACTGGATACGAAGATCCCTGGGCTATGTTTTCAGTTACTTTTTTTCTCCAGTGTCCAAGGTGATTTTTCTTCATAAAGTAGCATTTGTATATAGTGTTTTTTTAAAAATATTTTTTAATGTTTATTTATTTTTGAGAGACAGTGTAGAGAGAGGGAGACACGGAATCCAAAGCAGGCTCCAGGCTCCAAGCTGTCAGCACAGAGTCTGATCCGGGGCTCGCACTCAAGAACCGTGAGATCATGACCTGAGCGAAGTAACCGGCTGAGCCACCCAGGCGCCCCGCTTTTCTATATAGTCTTGATTGCTTCTTCAGGTTACTCTTAAATCCTAATTGGAAACTCTACCTCGGGCTTAATTTTCTTAGGCCTTCAGGATAAATACCAAGAGTTTTATGTCTGAAGTTTTAAAAATGCAACAAACTTTGGTATTATTTTAATATTAAAAGGCCATAAGAGGGAATGCTACTTGAGAGACTTGTTACTTGGCAAGTGGGCTTTTTCTGTGAAATGAGAGCTGATTTTTTCCTACGTTCCATACATAGGAACATGAGTATAAAAGAAAAATGTAAGAACCTTACATGCAAACTTTGGGTTGGAATTAAAATAATTTTAAACTATTCTTGAAATGTTTTGTCGTCATTACGTCCTGGACTATAATTTTCATCACGAAAAGAGTAATATCTCACTGTTACTTGCTAGGGCACCTCCAGACTTGGGAGTATAGTCTCACTACGTTGGCCATCATCTCCTCCCCCCCCCTTTTTTTTTTCCCTTTGATACATTTGATACATGAAGCAAAATATCACTTTTTCTACAGAATTGCTTTTTTTTTTTTTTTTTTTGCCAGAGAGCGAGAGGGGGAGGGGCAGGAGAGAGGGAGACATAGAATCTGAAGTAGGCTCCATGCTCCAAGCTATCAGCACAGAGCCTGATGCGGGGCTTGAACCCATGAACCGTGAGATTATGACCTGAGTTGAATGAAGTCAGATGCTCAACTGACTGAGCCACCCAGGCACCCCTACAGAATTACTTGTAAAAATCCAATCATTCCTTTATTTGTGTGTAAAAATAAGCTTTAAGGAAAAGAGCTGTTAGAATAAAAAGGACCGGTTTATAAATTACAACAGAGTTCGTGATTATTCACAGATAAAGATTGATTTACCATTTTGTGAATAGCAGGTTGACAAAAATAATCTATAGTCCCTGTTTGGCTTTCTCCTTTTTAAATGGCATAAAAGAGAACTGAAGTTATTTGGGTTTTATTTTGACTTGTTTTAGGAGATTAGTTTAACTTTTGTCTCAGGAAAAATACTCCCCCCCCCCCCCACGTAGAAAAAGTAAGATTACACATAGTGGCTGAGTAAATTCTATTTCCTGTTACTGTATATGGGAAAGGTTTCTAATCCTCCCCCCCAAAAAGCCCATTTTCTATTGAAAGGGCCTATTCCCAGCTGTCAGCTCTCTGGGAGATTATTAGTGGCTCCCTTCCTCCAGGAATCAGGTAGTTCTTAGACAGACTTCAGTGTCTTTCAGGTGATTGTGCCCTTTTGTTCTCCTTTTCACGAATAACCTGACACATGGGCACAGGATAAATTTTAAGTTCATGGGCAAAGCCGTCATTGAGAACTAGCCCTTGCTTTTATATGCAGTAGACTGTAAAATGCCTCCATTGTGATACGCAGTGTCTGTCTTGATTATATGATGAAATAAGGTGGGTAGATGTTTAATTTGGGGTTTGCCACTTTTTCTGTACTCCATGCTCTGGTTTCTCAGTTTTGTCTTTTCATAGGTTTCAATTTCCAAGTAGGCTGTATTTTGTGGTTGCCTTTACAAATATAATCTAGAATGCAACAGAAATATATCCCCAATGTGACTTCAATGAACAATGCAATAATAGTATTTCTTTCCTACAGAATATTTTAGGATCCATAGATGTGCAAGGTAGGAGGATCCTTGCTTGCTATCAAGGGTACATCATATAACAGGGTAGATGCCCCACGCAGGTAACTACAAACTACAATATCAGGTGGTATATGAGTATTGGGTGGTTCCCCAGGCTCTGTAGGTAAGTTGAAAGATCACTCACTACCAGAGAAAATGGGTCTATTGGATGGGTAGGAGTCACACAGGGGTTTGGGAAGCCAATCATACCAAGCAAAGAGAAGAATGTAAACGTAGCTGCGGTTATGGCAGAGGGGGGGGATAGGTTTGAGAAAGAAGTCTGGAGTGGTGGTGTGTGTGTGTTGGAAGAAACACTACTCTAAAGCACGTTGGATCCTTGAATGTTTGGGTAAGGAACATAGATTTCAGTTGAGAGTAATTTCAAGAGCCGCTGCTTTTGAGCAAAGAAATGAAGAAAGGCAATTTGGTGATGGACTGTGAATAGATTTGGACAAGAGTTGATAGGCACCAGCTAACGGGTTGGTATCACTGAGAAAAGGGAGATAATGGGTGTTAGTAGAATTGGCAAATAACTGTCATAGTTGGAGGATGTGGAACTAGAGGTGCCATTATGAGGGTAATGGTACCTTTAATTGAAATTGGAAATTACAAGAACTGTTTGAAGTGAGTTAGGTTTTAGAAATTTTGAATGTTTCGGTTGTAATGTAGAAGTGGAACTAGGTGAATATTTGGATATTGTTTCCATAGTTGAAACCTTGGGCAATAATGTTTATTGTAATATCACTTAAATTTGTCAGTTGGGGCGCCTGGGTGGCTCAGTTGGTTGAGTGTCCGACTTCAGGTCATGACCTCACTGCTCATGAGTTGGAGCCCCACATAGGGCTCTGTGCTGACAGCTCAGACAGAGCCTGGAGTCTGCTTCAGATTCTATCGCTGTTTCTCTGCCCTTCCCCTGCTCATGCTCGCTCTCTCACAAATATAAAAAAAAATAAAAATAAAAATGTTAAAAAAAATTAAAAAAACTTGTCAGAGCACAAAGAAAGATGGTCCTGGATGCACATCACACTGTACATTGGTTACATATGGAGTGTGGGGGGAGGGCTTTATTACCATTTTTTAAAACGTTTATTTTGAGAGCAAGCATGAGTGAGGGAGGTGGGGAGCAGAGAGAGAAGAGAGAGAGGGAGAGAGAGAGAAGAGAGAGAGGGAGGGAGAGGGAATCTTGAGAGAATCTGTATATTGATAGTGCAGAGCCTGATGTGGGGCTCTCAATCTCATGAACCATGAAAACATGTCCTGAGCTGAAATATCAAGAGTCAGACGCTCAACCGACTGAGGCACCCAGGCGCCCTTATTACCACTTTTTAAAACATGTTCTGGGGGCGCCTGGGTGGCTCAGTCGGTTAAGCGTCCGACTTCAGCTCAGGTCATGATCTCACGGTTTGTGGGTTCGAGCCACGCGTTAGGCTCTGTGCTGACAGCTAGCTCAGAGTCTGAAGACTGTCTTCAGATTCTGTGTCTCCCTCTCTCTCTGACCCTCCCCTGCTCACGCTCTCTCTTTCTCTCTCTCTCTAACGTAAATAAAACCATTTAAAAGAATTAAAAAATAAATAAATAAAACATGTTCTGGTTTTTTAAATGTTACTTCTGTAATTTAGAGAATAAAAAGGGTTGACTATTTGTAGTAAAAGATACAGTAATTACAGGAAAAAGAGAACTTGGAGAACCTTTCTGAAATCTGCAGGAAAGTATGTAGAGAAAAAAATCCTGATTTTGGACCCATGGGAGAATACACAAATTTAAGGAGCAGGAAAAGTAAAAGCCAGCAGGAGTTCACTGTTTGAGGAAAAGGAGGCATTAGGTGTAAGTATAAAAGTTAAACCTGATTTCCTAAAGGTCATTTTTAAGAAAAAGAAATCAAAGATTTAATAGGAACAAATGCTTGCATTTTGGTTATTTTTAATTCTTAATATTTTTTAAAGTAATTAAATTGTTTTAAATATTTTTAGTGATTATGAAATTATAAAGGATATGATCTTTTAGATTTTAAAACTTGTTAAAAATGTATGTATCACTACAAACTGATGTTGAAGATAATTTAGTAATTTGGTGTCTAGACATATAGGACTACTGGAATTTGGGAATTAGAACGTAAGGAGTAAGATTTTTAAAAATATTGTTTGATCTGTTCTGTTGAACTCTGACTTTACAAAACCTTTAGTAGCCTTTAAACCTAAATTGTCTTGAGGCTTAGTGTTCATAACTTTGAAAATATTCGTATTTCCTAATTAAGGGGAGAACGGCATAACTGTTAGTAGAAAAACATTCTTAAAAATGTGTTCAAATGACCTTTCTTTCTTTCTCTTTTTCTTTTCTTTTTTTTGTTTGTTTAGGTATATTTGTATCCAGTATTGTTCTGATCTTGTCACAACGATCACTTTTCAAGTTTTACATGTACAGTTCAGCCTTTCTATTAGCTGCAACTTCAGTGTTGGTAAATTATTATGCTTCTTTGCACATTGACTTCTATGGTGCCTACAACACCTCAGCTTTTGGAATTGAGCTGCTTCCTCGAAAAGGGCCCTCGCTATGGATGGCACTCATCGTTCTCCAGCTGACCTTGGGAATTGGATATATTACACTACTGCAAATCCATTCCATCTATTCACAGCTGATTATTTTGGATCTCTTGGTTCCTGTAATAGGCCTGATCACAGAGCTGCCATTACACATCCGAGAGACTTTAGTTTTTACTTCTTCCTTGATTCTCACATTAAACACAGTGCTTGTCTTGGTAGTGAAACTTAAGTGGTTTTATTATTCTACACGATATGTTTATCTTTTAGTGAGGCACATGTATCGAATTTATGGATTACAGTTATTGATGGAGGACACATGGAAGAGGATTCGTTTCCCAGATATACTGAGAGTCTTCTGGCTAACAAGAATTACAGCTCAGGCTACAGTGTTGATGTACATTTTAAGGATGGCAAATGAAACGGATTCCTTCTTTATTTCTTGGGATGATTTCTGGGACCTCATTTGCAATCTTATAATTAGTGGATGTGATTCTACGCTAACTGTACTGGGCATGAGTGCTGTAATTTCCTCTATAGCCCATTATTTGGGCCTTGGAATATTGGCCTTTATTGGATCAACCGAAGAAGATGACAGGCGACTTGGCTTCGTAGCCCCTGTTTTATTTTTTATTTTGGCTCTTCAGACTGGTTTAAGTGGGCTAAGACCAGAAGAGAGACTTATTCGCTTAAGTAGAAACATGTGCCTTTTATTAACTGCAGTCCTGCATTTCATCCATGGAATGACAGACCCTGTATTAATGTCTCTCAGTGCCTCTCATGTGTCATCTTTTCGTAGACATTTTCCTGTGCTCTTTGTCTCAGCTTGCCTGTTTCTCCTTCCCGTTTTACTCAGTTACGTGCTTTGGCATCACTATGCACTAAATACATGGTTGTTTGCGGTTACAGCCTTTTGTGTGGAACTCTGCTTAAAAGTCATTGTTTCTCTCACTGTTTATACATTATTCATGATTGATGGCTACTATAATGTCCTTTGGGAAAAGCTTGATGATTATGTCTACTATGTTCGTTCAACAGGCAATATTATTGAATTTATATTTGGAGTAGTAATGTTTGGAAATGGGGCTTATACTATGATGTTTGAGTCAGGAAGTAAAATTCGGGCTTGTATGATGTGTCTACATGCATATTTTAACATCTACTTACAAGCAAAAAATGGCTGGAAGACATTCATGAATCGTAGGACTGCTGTTAAGAAAATTAATTCACTTCCTGAAATCAAAGGGAGCCGCTTACAAGAAATCGATGATGTATGTGCAATCTGCTATCATGAGTTTACAACATCTGCTCGCATCACACCATGTAATCATTATTTCCATGCACTTTGTCTTCGGAAATGGCTATACATTCAGGATACTTGTCCAATGTGCCATCAAAAAGTGTACATCGAAGACGACATTAAGGATAATTCAAATATATCTAACAACAATGGGTTTATTGCACCCAATGAAAATCCAGAGGAAGCTATCAGAGAAGCTGCTGCTGAGTCTGACAGGGAATTGAATGAAGATGACAGTACAGATTGTGACGATGATGTTCAAAGAGAAAGAAATGGAGTGATTCAGCAACACACAGGCCCTGCAGCAGAAGAATTTATTAATGATGATACTGACTGATTAAAATAGCATTTACTAATCATTGAGGTATCTGTTTAAAATTCAGTTCATCCAAAATGGAGTAATATGCTTCACTTCAGTGTGTAACCAAGCACAAAAACAGTATCCATGTTGAATCTGTGAATGGTTTTCCGTTTACTGTGATGTGCTACTGTAAATATACCTCTTTAATTACTTCTGGTCTCTTTGGTGACCTATTTAAATTTGTGTACATTATTGTACATAGAATAAAATGTTTTCACGTTTT
The DNA here is from genome assembly GCA_028646485.1 of Cryptoprocta ferox. Taxonomy (NCBI): domain Eukaryota; kingdom Metazoa; phylum Chordata; class Mammalia; order Carnivora; family Eupleridae; genus Cryptoprocta; species Cryptoprocta ferox. Next base: position 15,275,293 of record CM053569.1, on the reverse strand, counting down.
TATGACAAAATTTGAACAACTAGCTTTTTAATAGATGTAATAATACAGTGCGTCAGCTGTGCCAAAGATTCCTCAATGAAAGCATATAAAAGTATTTTAACTGTGGACCTTAGTTTTTTTTTAAATGGATGGGAGGAATGAAAATGCAAATCAGAGGAAACCACATTAAATCAAAGAAGCAAAATAATTTGGACCAGACGATCAAGGCTATATGTAGAGTATTTTAAAACAAAGGCAAAGATAGGCTGCCAGAAGAGACTTTTGAAATATGAGAGTAGCGCCTTGTGGAGCTGAGGTGGGAAGTCATGACTCAGAGATTGTGTAAGAGTTGAGAAACAGGCTTATCTCAACTTTGGGATATAAACCAGAATGTGCTACTTGTTTAATTTTGATGTTAAAAAAACAACAGTGTGTTTATTGGCCATTCTGTGTTTGCAGCATTGACATAAAATTGTCCTTTCAGACTTTGGAAGAGATTACAAATTAAATATTTGGGAGTTTTCATTGTCGTAAACTAAGACATTAAGTGACATTACAAAAAATTTTGATCTGGCTTTATGGATAAAAATGAGGGGGACGGTGTGCAGTAACATATAATGCCTTTTTAGACAACATCAGAGCATTTCTTTATTCAATCCTTTAGAAGGTTTACCATGAAATTTTACATACATGATGGAAAATGGAAAGGACATAACAATTACATGTCAGGAAAAAAAATTTTAATGGTGTTGTTATATAATGTATTGGCTAATTCCAGTGGATCCTGCTCTCTCACTGCTGACATTATCTCCAGTATTTGACTAAAAGAGAAAACAAAAAAGGATGGTTATTTCCAAGTATCTGCTCAGTTTTAAAGGTATTCTCTTTTTCCACGCAAAGGAATCTCTTGGACTAGCACCTTTAATATAATAAGCCTTAACCAGCTATAAAGTTTTCAGTATCATCAACGGAAAAGTTTAACTGCTGTGATATTTAAAATAGAGTATGTTGAGACAAATTCCTGGGGCAGTCTTGCATATAAGTAGAGCCAAGGACCAGGTTCAAATAAATTCTAAAACCAACCCATATTATGTCCACCACAATGAATGGAACTAGCCCAGTGAAAACGAAGAGTTCTTTTAAACTGAGTCATTATACATTCATTAGTGTATAATGTCATGATGAATTTTCAGAAAACTGTAAGAAAAGGACAAATACATTGCACTTAGGGAAGCACGGTTTCATTTTTGTTTGGTTTTAAATGTACATGTGTGCTGAGTAGTCGCAAGGTAGGTGGTATTGGGGGTATAGCAAAGTTTGAATGCCTCTGCTAAGCGATTTAGTCTCAAAGTACGGCAAGAAATTGCTATATCATCATTAGCACAACGACCGCAAAGGAAGTTAGAAGTTATTGGAATAATGTATGGTCATTGGGGGGAGGAGAAGTGCTTTCTCTTCCTGTACTTTTTCCCTTCAAGATCAAGAATAGCCTGGGTGTCCGATCTTTCAGTTTCTCTACGTAGAATAATCATCATCATGAGTGTTCTCTAGCCATACTATATGTAGATAATGTTTTTATACATGAATTAGAAAGTTCTAAAGTCCAAATTAAACATTTAAATATTTTTTGTGTTAAGCTTTTTGTCCCTTGTATGGGTTTCTTAAATATAAATACCTAAAGGAATTAGGGACAGAGATTAGAGATTAACTGGAATTTTTTAAGTACATAATCGCAATGCAAAAGCCTCGCTTAATATAGACTAAATTTTTGTTATCTAGGTCAAAATATGCTAAAAGAAAATCTATTAACATTTAAATTGACATTAAAGACCCAATTTTCTTCAACTACAGAACCTTCCTCTGTTAACTACTCAGAATTAGAACTTACTGCATAATACTGTGTGAAATCAGTAAGGTTCCTGCCATCCATCCTCCTTTTCTGTCCTCTCTCTGTACTGATATATTAACAGCTTTTTAAAAACATCTGCCACTTTCCTGCTGAAAATCCTTTGGGTCCTGATGAAATCTAAACTACTAAGGTTGGCATACAAGAGCCCTCACCAATCTGGCCTCACTGTACCTTCCCAGACTTATTACTTACCCGTGCATCCTACTTTTTGCCACATTAAACTCATTGTTTCCCCTATGAGCAGCCAAGCCTTTCTGCACCCTGCCTTTGCTCAAGGCGTCTGTCTTGGTCTGGCCTAACTCCCAGTGGTACTTCATGACCAGTTGAAATGTCACCTTAGTTAAGCTGTTTCCCCTCAAGCCAGGCAGTGGCTCTGTCGTCCTATATTCATACCTCTGTAACAGAACTAACATCTTGGATTATACTTTCTGCTTCTTTGCTTCGGGAGGGCAAGGATCCCTGTCTGATACCTTCAATGTCTTACCCAACAAAGTGCCTGGCAGAATGTACCTAGTCATCTGGTAGGTGGATGAGGGCAGGGACTGTCATGATTCTTCTATGCAACCTCAGTTACTTGTACCTTCCCTGACCTATAAGAGCTTCAAAATGTGTTTCAAGGAATTTATAATCTAAAAGGGAGAAAAGATCTCTATAAATAATTAAAACATAAAACTGTTAATAGATGGGATTGATAAAAAAATGACTTTTTAAATAGGAATTAATTAGTAATTGGCGTTAGATTAGAGGACTGTGTTTTTGAAATCTGGTTTAAAAATTTTCATTTTGTAAACGCTGGCTTTCCCAAGCTCAGCCTCGTCAACTGGTATTTATAATTGCAGTTGAGACTCAAGCTTTTTTAACAGTCTACATTTGGAACACCTTAGAATTTTGCTTTGCAAATGTGTAAGTTAGGTCCACAGCTATATTGTACTTAAGGCAGTATAGAAAACTGAGTTGGATCACTGTTGGCCAATACTTCCTCTAAGCTGGCTGCGAGAAAAATACCAGTTTCTTGTCTTTTTGAATCTCCAAAGGATTCAAAAATAATTGTCTTCTGACAATTTGCAAGTAGCTGCATTATATAAAAGCTATAAGTGATTCTCTATTAACCAGAATTTAAATATATTCCTCAGCCTCTGGGTTTTAAAACATTCGGTTTTAAAATCTTTGCCAACACCAGAATGTTAATAAAAGAAAGTCTTTCTAGTATTATTTTTATAGAATAATTTTTCAATTTTCTGCCTGCTGCATTTTAGATCTGGCTTACCTGATAACACGGATCTGTGAAAAACTACTTAAAAAATGTATATGAAAGGAATGATTGCAACCTAAAATTAACAGTTCAATTGCCTGAACTGGTAAACCATACTAGATTGATACAGTCTAGATTTAAATTATCTGCTTATGAAAACAAAAACTGGATGATGTGCCCATTAAAAATGATATAAACTTAATGTGTAAATTATATGCTCTATAGCACCTTAACAGATGGGTAAACAGCCCTTCTTTTCACATGCTACATATATTAGAATAAAAAACTGATTCTGAATTACTGTTTTTATTTTCTCCTTTTGTGTTAGAAAAAGGAAATCCTTTCTATAACTTGCCCTTTTGTTCAGAGGCTCAAAGAAATGTTACTTCTTAGGTTTATTCAGGCTGTCAAGTCATTTAAAAAGGTCTCCTGCTAAGGAGTGCATTTTTATAACCATCAGCCAGGAAGCAGAATGAGAATCTTTTCTGCCTTTCCCACAAAATGACAAATGACCAAAATCACAGGAAGTTCTTCCTGCTGAAATAAAACCACTTTTATTGAGTTGAGAGGTTGAGCCGATATGAAGAAGGGCGGAGACACAGCAATTCAGGTGCAGATCCTTTCAAATCACTGCATTAAAATGGTGGCCTCTGACCTGAACTTCTTTTGAATTTCACCCAACTTTAATTAGTCCCTTGAGTTCATTCTGTAAATGGCATTTGGTGGTGGACTTTAATGTTCTGAAGACCATGAAAACAAAATACTTACATTATATGGCAGGGTTCATTCCTGTCTTTCACACAGTGCCCATTTTCCCACTTCTTTTTGGTAGGAAATGAAGTTTTTATATATTTTGATCCAGCATGTGTACTTTTCACTCCACACCAAGGTGCATCTGGAGTTAAGCAAAGAAGTCTTTTTAGAGATGTACCTTTCAAATTACTGGTTTTTTAAAAAAAACTTTTTAAATATCTAATTTTGAGAGTGTGTGTGAGTGGGGGAAGGGCAGAGAGCGAGAGAGAGAGAAGGGGGGGTGGGGGGAGTCTGAAGCAGCTTCAGGCTCTGAGCTGTCAGCACTGCGATGTGGGGCTCAAACTCAGGAGCTGTGAGATCATGACCTGAGCTGAAGTCGGATGCTTAACTGGCTGAGCCACCCAGGCGCCCCTCAAAGTACTGTTTTTGTAATGAACATTATCAACCAAATATGTAAATCCTAAAATATAAACTATGATTCAGCTTAAAAATGGTAAAAAGCAAAAAAATTCGAAGCACAAGATTAACCCTTGAACTGTACAAATTTTTAAATGCATTTTTAAAAATTTTAATTGCTTTTTAGGACTCTCTTTTTTCTGCTAACATACTGTTGGTGTATGACATACTTTTAAAAAAGAAAGCTGAAAGAATACAAATTGTAACCTGAAAACAGGTTAAACCTCTATTTGCCTCTCCTGAATGTGAAACAGTGGCTTTATATACTAGGATTATTCACTTACCTCTTTTCTTTAATAAAGAATTGTAAGAATTTACACATTTTACAAGCATTGTACTTTTAGTAAAATCATATCATTGTCATGACTCTCCTAAGGAAATAAACCTGATTCTTCAGAATGGCTTAGTCTTGACTTTACTAAGAAGTCTGTATGTGTAAGTAAAGTCTTAAGTTCACGGTTAGGTAAAATTTTTAGCTTCTAACCTTGTATTAAGAGGCAACAGATTAATTTCTAAAATTCTTTGACTAAACCAGTTTGATTTAAATTTTTGTGCTTTATTTGGAAAGTATTATAGAATTAAGCCATTACAAAGACGACACTGTGTAAAAAAAATTCTGAAGTTTTTGAAACCCTGAAGTGAAACACTTAGTTAAAACTACTTGTTTAATAAAATATTTATAATGACAACCTCCTTACCACATATTCTGACATTCTATTTTTAAATGCTCAGCTTAGGCTTAGTCAGACTTTGAAAAGAGAAAAACTTGATTATATAAATACTTTTCTATCAATTAATAAACCCCAAAGGTTTTCTGAAAAGTGTAATTGTTGAGGTTGATTGAGCATCTTTAAGATATTTAACTTTGTCTACTTCTGTTTTGGCAGGTTTAATATGAAAATGAAGGTTCTAAAAGCATATACTTACCAGTTTCAATCATTAATTTTTCACTAGGTATTGACTTCAGAACTTCCAAATTAGCCTCAGTTTTCAGTGAGCTTAAAATTTCAGAGATAATAAAAAGGTGTATTTAATGAACTATTTTTTCCCATATTATAAACTTACCTAAAACAGATTACAAAACCTAAAATCCCCAAACAAGACTGGTTGGCTCTCATGACAGTATACACATTTCTATCCTTACAAAATCCAGATTAAGATCTGTTCCAACCACATCCTGCCTTTAGGGGGATGTAGTTTTTCATGCTTATCAGTTGACTGTCCAGTAAAAATCAGCCTGTGTAAAACTTTTTAAAGAATTCATTTGCTTCCCTGAGTAATTTGCTTAACGTAGAAAGGTTCAAAATGCTGAATTTGAAGGTATGGTCAGTTCTGTTATGGGCCAGATATTGGTACAAAGAAATCAGACAAAATTAATGTTTCACTAACCAGAAATAGGATCTTCACAAAGGATGAAAATCACAGTCACACAACAAGGAGTATTTAACAAGGAATGAAAATGACAGCCTAGTTAGGAGATGCCAGTTTGAGTATCATTCTTTTTTTGGTGCCCCTTTCCCCACATCTGGAAACAGGATCTTCCATTACTTTTGACATTCTGAAACTTGATGTGTCTGGGCAAGAGACTTTTTTTCAATTCATTTAGGGAAGTTAGAACACTTCCAATTTATAACCCCCCCCCCCCAAGTCAGAGAAATTATGGGGAAAAAGAAATTTTCTCTTGTTTTCTCTCTCCTCTTTCTGGGACTTTTATGAGTCAATTTTAGGACTCTTGAATTAGTCTGCTAGGCCTTGTTTCTTTCATCCTTTTCTGGAAAATTAACTTTCATTTTCAGACCATGAGACAGACTGTATTATTGGTCCCAGTTCTTCACTTTCCTTTAATAGAAATGTATCTATACCCTTGCCATGGTCTCTTAGTAGGAACGAGGATCTTGAATCTGGCCATGACCAGAAGCTTGAAATGTACTTTTTTGATTTGGATGGCACTTTTGTGATCTGAGAGTAGCGTGCATTAAACATCTGTTGCCTCTTCTGCTTGGGCATCCAGAATGAAAACACATAACTTGGACCTGAATTCAGCATGTAGCCTGAGAGATATGCCTCTGTCAGTCAACCCCTAGCTGACCCAAAGACCCATGAAAGAAAAATGCCTCCCATCATAAGCCAATGAGTTTGGATGGTTTGCTATATAATGTAATGATGATCAATAGTGTCCTTATGTTACATTTTTAATTTTAGCATATATATAACTTTCTTTCTGGAGAGGTTAAAATCTATATAAAACTAGAATAAGGAAGAACCCCCATGTATTCATACTCGGCCCCATCAATTATCAACTCCTGGCTGGTAACTATCCCATCCACTCATCCCAAACCTCTTCTATATAATCTCGAAGGAAATTCAAAATGTTACAGTTTCTACATTTTAGCATTTATTTCAGAAAGTATTTCAGCATGTATCTTTAAGCATGAAGATTTTTTAAAAAATGTAACCACAATACTATTCTCATGTCTAAAAAAACCCAAATCTTAATATATCCAGTATTCAAACTGTCTCAGTGTCCTACATTTTTGTTAAGTTTGACTTAGGGGTCAAATGGGGTCCACACACTAAGTCTACATCTCTTAACCTATTTTATTAATTTTTCTGCATTTCTTTTTCCCCTTAACATTTATGAAGAAACCCAATTGTTTGCCTTTAAGCTTCCTGGTCTTGATTCCATCTGTGTTCATCGGGCTTTGTGTCAGGGCTCTGTATTCTGTTCTGTTGATGTAAATGTCTGTTTTTGTGCCAGTACCATACAGTTTGGTAGGTTCCTCTATGCTTTTTTAATAGAAGCATAGTGAACATACATTAGAGCAGTCACAGGTGAAAACCAGAGAGATTTGATATTTGTCTACACTACAGAATGCTCACAAGTGTAACCATCTGTTACCATACAAACTTACTACAATATTATTGACTATACTCTCTATATTGTATTTTGGATTCCATGACTAATTTATAACTGGAGTCTGTACCTCTTAATCCCCTTAAAATAGCCACCAGTTCTCTGTATTTTTGAGTTTTGTTTGGTCATTTATTTTTTAGATTCCACATATAAGTGAGATTGTATAGTATTTTTCTTTGACTTATTTCATGTAGCATAATACCCTCTAGGTGCACACATACTACAAATGGCAAGATTTCATTCTTTTTTATGGCTGAGTAACATCCCATTGTATACATATATATACATCTTATCCATTCGTCTCTTGACAGGCACTTAGATTTTTTCCGTATCTTGGGTATTGTAAATAATGCTGCAGTTAACACAGGGATGCGTGTATCTTTTTGAATTAGTGCCTTCATTTTTTTCAGGCCAGATAAGCAGAGGTGGAATTATTGGATTGTGTGGTATTTCTATTTTTAATTTTTTGAAGAACTGCCATACTGTTTTCCATAGTATCTGCACCAGTTACATTCCCACCAACACTGCACAAGGGTTCCCTTTTCCACACCCTTGCCAACACTTGTTATTTCTTGTCTTTTTGATACTAGTCATTCTGACTGGTGTGAGGTGATACCACATTGTGGTTTTGATTTGCATTTCTGATGGTTAGAGACAATGAGCATCTTTTCATGTGTCTGTTGGCATTTGTATGTTTTCTTCGAAGAAATGTCTCTTCAGGTCCTCTACCCATTTTTAAATCAGATTGTTTTTATTGGTGTTGTATGAGTTCTTTACATGTTTTGGATATTAACCACTTATCAGGCTTATCATTTGCAAATAGGTTCTTCCATTCAGTATGCTGCCTTTTTGTTGATGGTTTCCTATACTGTGCATAAGCTTTTGGCTTCAATGTAATTCCGTTGCTTATTTTTTCTTCTGTTGCCCTTGCCTGAGAACAGATCCAAAAAATATAGCTAAGACTAATGTCCAAGAGTTTACTGCCTGTGTTTTCTTTTAAAGGAGTTTTATGGTTTCAGATCTTACATTTGGGTCTTTAATCCATTTTGAATTGTTTATGATGTAAGAAAGTGGTACAGTTTTCCCAACACCAGTTATTGAAGAGATCTTTTCCCCTGTGTATTCTTCCCTTTGTTCTAAATTAATTGACTGTATAGTATGGATTTATGCCGGAGCTTTGTATTCTGTTCCATTGATCTAATGTCTGTTTTTATAAAATTTTATTTAAGTAATCTCTACACCCAACGTGGAGCTTGAACTCATGACCCCAAAATCAAGAGTCACATGCTCCTCTGACCAAACCAGCCAGGCACCGCCTTTGTGTGTTTTTGTGCCAGTACCATATAGTTTTGATTACTATAGTAAATCTGGGATTGTGATAACTGCATCTTTGTTCTTTTTCAAGATTGCTTTAGCTCTTCAGGGTGTTCTGTGGTTCCATACACATCTTAGAAGTTTAGTTCTGTGAAAAATACTACTGCTGTTTTGACAGCGATTGCACCGAATCTGTGAATTGCTTTGGGTTGAACGGACATTTTCACAATATTAATTCTTCCAATCCATGAGCATGGAATATCTTTAGATTTATTTGTGTCATCTTAACTTTCTTTCATCAGTGTCTTAGAGTTTTCAGAGTATAGGTCTTTAACTTCTTTGGTTAAATTTATTCCTACATATTCTCACGCAGTTGTAAGTGGGGCTTTTTAAATGTTTACTTATTTTCTAAGAGAGAGCACAAGCACAGGAGGTACAGAGAGAGGGGGGGAGAGAATCCCAAGCAGGCTCCACGCTGTTAGCTCAGAGCCCAATGTGGGGCTTGATCCCACAAGCCGTGAGACCGTGACCTGAGCTGAAATCAGAGTCAGATGCTTAAACCACTGAGCCACCCAGGCGCCCCAGTGGGATTTTCTTAATTTCTCTTTATGCTCATTTTAGTGTATAGAGACCCAACTGATTTTTCTGCCTTAACTTTCTATCCTGTAACTTTAGTGAATTCATTTATTCTAATTGTTTTATGGTGGAGTCTTTAGGGCTTTCTAAAAATACTATGTCACTTGCAAATAGTGACAATTTTCCTTCCTCCTTGCCAATTTGGATGGCTTTTCTTTTTCTTGTCTGATTGCTGTGGTTATGACTTCAGTACTTATGTTGAATATAAGTGGCATGAGTGGACAACCTTGTCTGTCTTGTTCCTAATCTCAGAGGAAAAGCTTTCAACTTTTCCCCACTGAGTTTGATGTTACCTGTTGGCTTGTCACATCTGGCCTTTATTATGTTGAGGTATGCTCCCCTCACTTTATTGACAGTTTGAGTGGATGTTGAATTTTGTCAAATGCTTTTTCTGCATCTATTGAGATAATCATATCTTTATGCTTCATTTTGTTTATGTGCTATTCGATTTTCAGACATTGAACCATCCTTACATCCCTGGAACAAATCCTACTTGGTCATGAGGAATAATCCTTTTAATGTACTGTTGAATTCAGTTTGCTGATATTTTGTTGAGTAATGCTATAATCGTTTATCAGAGGTATCTGCCTGTACTTTCCTACTTTGTAGTGCCTATGGTTTTTGGTATCAGTGTAATGCTGGTTTCATAGAATGAATTTAGAACGAGTCCTTCCTCTTCAGTATTTTGGAATAGTTTCAGAAGAATAAGTACAACTCATGTGTAAAGCCATCTGATCTAGGACTTCTGTTTGTGGGGAGTTGGATTTTTTTGGTTGGTTGGGTAGTTTTTGTTTTTTTTTACTGACTCAATTTCATTAGTAGTCATCACTGTTCAGGTTTTGTTTCTTCCTAATTCATTCTTGGTATTTTTCTAGGAATTTATCCATTTGTTCTAGGTTGTCCAATTTGTTGGTGTGTAATTTTTCACAGTAGTCTCATAATCCTTTGTTTTGTGGTGTTGGTCTGTTTTTGAATCCTCTCTTTTATTATAAGTCTGGCTATAGGTTTATCTATTTTGCTTATTTTTTCAAAGAACCAGTTCTAGTTTCATTGGTTTTCTTTTTTTTCTCATTTCTTAAGTCTGTATTTCATTTATTTCTGGTATCTTTATTATTTCTTCTAAATTTCAACTTCATTTCTTCTTTTTCTAGTTTATGTGTAAGGTTAGATTGAGATTTTTCTTGTTTCTTGAGGTAGGCTTGCTCTAAACTTCCCTTTTATTTATCTAAAAGCTTTATTTTGAGAGCAAGTGAGTGGGGGAAGGGCAGAGAATCCCAAGCAGACTCCACACTGTCAGCACGAAGTCTGAGGCGGGGCTTGAACTCACAAACCATGAGATCATGACCTGAGCTGAAATCTAGAGGTGGATGCTTAACCAACTGAGCCACCCAGGTGGCCCTCTGAACTTCCCTTTTAGAACTGCTTTTGCTCCACCCCAAATATTTTTGAACTATTGTTTCTCCATTTGCATTTGTCTCAAGGTATCTTTTTAATTTCCTCGACCCCACTGGTTGTTCAGTAGCATGTTTAGCTTCCATGTTTGTTTTTTTCCATTTTCCCCTGTAATTGATGTTTTAAAAGATTTTATTTTTAAAAATTTTAATGTTTTTTTAATTTTTGAGAGAGACAGACACACAGAGCATGAGAGGGGGAGGGTTGGAAAGAGAGGGAGACACAGAATCAGAAGCAGGCTCCAGGCTCTGAGCTGTCAGCACAGAGCCTGACGCGGGGCTCGAACCCACAAGCTGTGAGATCATGACCTGAGCTGAAGTCGGCCGCTTAACCGACTGAGCCACCCAGCCGCCCCAAGATTTTATTTTTTAAAGTAATTTCTACACCAGTGTGGGGCTTGAACTCACAACCCTGAGATCAAAAGTCACATGTTCTACTGTCTGAGCCAGTCAGGCGCCCCTCTATAACTGATTTCTAGTTTCATACTGTTGTAGTCAGAAAAGATGCTGGGTGTGATTTCAATCTTAAGTTTACTTGTTCTGTGGCCTCACGCGTGAGCTATCCTGGAGAATGTTCTGTGCACACTTGAATGTGTATTCTATTTTTGGATGGAATATTCTGTATATTTGTTAAGTGCATCTCATCTATTATGTCGTCCAAAGTCACCATTTCCATACTGCATTTGGATGGATGATATATCCATTGATGTAAGTGGGGTGTTAAAGTCCTCTACTATTATTGAATAACTATTCATTTCTCCCTTTATGTCTGTTAAATTGCTTTATATATCTAGATGCTCCTATTGGATGCATAGATATTTACCATTGTTCTATCTTCTTATTGGATTGATCCTTTTATCATTATGCAGTGCCCTCTTTGTCTCTTGTTAGAGTCTGTGTTTTAAAGTATTCTGTATCGGGCCCCTAGGTGTCTGTCAGTTAAGCGTCGGACTTCTGCTCAGGTCATGATCTTGCAGTCCGTGAGTGCAGGCCCCACTTTGGGCTCTGTGCTGACAGCTCGGAGCCTGGAGCCTGCTTCAGATTGTCTCTCTGCCCTTCCTCTGCTCACACTTAGTCTCTCTCTAAAAAGAAACAAACAATAAAAAAATTTTAAAGTATAGTGTATCATTTAAGTGTTGCTAGTGCAGCTTTTTTTTTTTTTGCTTCTATTTACATGGAATATCATTTTTCTCCCTTCACTTTCAGACTGCATGTGTCTTTCCTTTTTCAATATTTATTTTTGAGAGAGGCAGAGCATGAGCAGGTGAGGGGCAGAGAGAGGGGGAGACACAGAATCCGAAACAGGCTCCAGGCTCTGAGCTGTCAGCACAGAGCCTGACATGGGTCTCAAACCCACAAACCGCAAGATCATGACCTAAGCTGAAGTCGGTTGCTCAACTGACTGAGCCACCCAGGCACTCCAGTCTGCATGTGTCTTAGGTCTGAAGGGAATCTCTCATAGGCAGCATACAGATTTTTTTTTAATCCAGTCAACCTATCTTTTTTGATTGGAGTATTTAATCCATTAATGTTTAATTATTGACAGGTATGTGCTTATTACCATTTTACTGTTTGCCCTCTTCCCATGTGGTTTGATGGCTTTCTTTAGACTTATGCTTGGATTCCTTTCTCTTTAGTTTTTGTGTGTCTATTACAGGTTTTCAGTTTGTGGTTACCATGAGGTTCATATACAACATCCTATATATGTAAGTCTATTTTCAGTTGTTTAAGTTTGAACACACTCTAAAAGCACATTTTTATTCCTTCCCAAGTTTTATGTATATGGTATCATTTTATATTCTAACTTTGTGTAATTATTAGAGATATAACTGATTTTACTACATCTTTTAAGCTTCATATTAGTTTCACAAGTGTTTGCTCTACTATCTTTATCAAAGTGGGATGTTACGGGGGCTTGTCTTCCTGATGCAGATTTCTGGAGCAGTCAAGGTGGGAGGTGGGGGCACTCGATGTAGGGCTCGATTCCCTTGCTCCTTAGGGAGGCAGACCTCCATTCCTGTGATCACCGTCTTGGTTGTGAGTTGCTGTACCATGTAACTGGTTCCCTACCGTGTCTCTGCTCCTCCTTACCTTTCTCAGTGTGGCTTTTCTTTGCCTGTGGAAGAGTCATTCTGCTAATCGAGTCATTTCTGAATGAGTTGCATTTCGTGTGGTTGTTGCCTGGGGTGTGTCTATGGGAGGAGGTGGGATCCTCCTACTCCACCATGTTCCCTGGTCATCTTGACATTAAGAAAATTCTGCCCTCTGTATTTCTTACAGGATGTCTAGAGTACCATCTAGAGTCTTGACCAGATTCAGGTTGGAGTTTTTCATGTTTTGGCAAGACTTTCATAGGTGATGGTATGGTCTTCTATCTAGAGGCACACAGTAGCTGGTTATATTTTTGTGACATGAGGCAGGCACAGATGCCCAATGCTTAGACCTTAGTTTACTAGAAGTTGCAGAAGGTTGACAGAATCCTATCAGCGCTTTATTCACTAGAATACTTGTATAAAGAAAAAATTCCTGTCTACTATTAGGTACCCAGTGGTAGTTGGTAGAGGGGAAAAATATGTATCTTCCTGTTGAATGTGTGGATTCCCTGGCTTACTCCAATGGTGGTATTATTTTAACACTGACATTCATTTTTAATCATAAAAGAATTCTTTAATGCTCTTGTTACAGCCATAAAATATGAACAGAATGTTACATTTCAACCTTTACTGTATCAGGTCTCTTTTAAAGTTCTTTTTCCTAAACTGATACCTCTGGTGTGAATTTTTCTATTTATCTTGGTCTTTCTCTTTCTGTTGGTTCACCTCCTTTATCTGGTGGTACTTATCAATTTACATTTAAGTAGGGTTGAGTTTCCAGTGTTGTGTTTCCTCTGCCTTTGTGTAAACAGAGGACTGTTTTACTGACAGTTCTTTGAGCGGGGACTCTTTTTTAAGTTTCCTTATTTAGGTGGGGAGAGGGGTAGAGAGAGGGAGAGAGAGAATCTCAAGCAGGCTCCATGCTGTCAGCACAAAACCCGATCCGGGGCTCCATTTCACAAAGTGCAAGATCATGACCTGAGCCAAAATCAAGAGTCGGACACTCAACTGACTGAGCCACCGAAGCACCCCTCTGACTGGGGACTCAATGGAAGCTCCTTGTGGGACACCAAGGGCTACGAATATTGATCTGCAATTTCATCTAAGAGTGAGAAGGTAAGGAGCTAAATGTTAGACTGTTGCTTCTCTAAATGCTTTTCTCTGGGATCAACATAAGAATTCCAAGCCTTGGCTCTCACAATTTGGTTTGTTCCAGATCTCTTCTTGAGAAGAGATGTTCCTTCGGTAGAAATGCTTGCTGCTCCTGTACTCTGTGTAGGGCAATAAATATAGGCAGTGAGAGCTTTCTCTGTAAAGGCCTTCAGTCACCCTAATTTAGTCCTATTAGTCACTAATTCTAAACCCAAAGCCCCCTCTGTGATTTCTACATGCTGACTTTGCTCCCGTCTCCTCTGGGGCCCTTTAGTCTAAACTGGCTTTTCCAGAAACTCGGGCCTTGTTTCTTTGCCCATTGTCCATTCTGATTATGTAGGATTTTACTTTAGAATGATTTTAAGAGCAGTGAAAGGGAAATGTGTATATAGTTTGCCATAAATATCAGCCTTTTTGAGTATTCTCTGGAAAAAAAAACAAAACTTTTTAGCCAGCTTAACAATTTATCAATATGCATATTCCTAAATATGCTTGATACTACCTAAATACAAATAAATATTTCCTAAATATGCTTGATATGGGTACTAAATTTAAAACTTCCAGTTATGAAATTATTTGCATAGTTTTAACCTCATGAAAGGAAGTATGTATCTTAGTCTTCTCCTACATGTATTCCATGCTTGTAAACAGTGATCTAAATACAGAAATATACACTACCAGAAAATTATTTTTAAATCAAAACCAATTATTGGATGTAAATTTTAAAAAAACAGCGAATTATATTTTTAATAAGGTTTCCCATTTAAGGGAAAGTAGCTGCACGATTCTGTAGTCAAATCTGAAACTTTCCCATTTTCTTGGGGGAAAATGTTATATTTAATCCTTAGAAACCAAAGACTTTATGTCACAGGTAGTATAGACAGATTAAATTACCATACCTCAGAGACTCAGATTAAGACTACAGTAAATTGAATTTCAGAAGAATAGAAATATGACCTTGATTAGATGACTAACATTAGTTCTGAGTTAATGCCAAATCTTTATAAATTCAAGGTCATTTAGAAATCTCTCCAGCAAACATATATAGCTCAAGTTACTGAAATAAAGGTCTTCTACCGTCTCTTAAAAATCATTTCAAAATAAGGGAAAAAGGGAAAAAAACATTTTTTATGAAACTAGGAGATATTTCTAACCCCTAATCACAAAATATAAAGCAGAAAGTATATGTTAAAATGATAAATGATCGTTGATGTGCTTAGTGACTTCAGGGCCATCCATGTGCCTGCAGAGAGAGATACGGAAGACAAGCAAACCAGTTCACCCAAGGAAATTCTAAGAAGTGAAGATCCCAGGTACTGAGGCTGTGGTAAGGCAGGGGACTGGGTGGGGATTGTTTTAAAATGTGGGGTACAGAAAAATTGGGACTCTCAGATTACTTTCCAGTGAACTGGCGTCTCTGGAGAAGCTAAATCAGACTAGACTGGAGAACAAGAAGCACAGAGAAGTGCAGGGAGGGAAATGGAGACTGAATGCTGACTGGCCGGTAAGTTTCTCTCTCCAGCCCCATTCTGCTCCAGAACACAGGTACATTGATGAATCCCCACCCTGTTTTTCCAGCAGAGATCAGAGGATCCCTCTCTGGAGAAAACGAACCCACCCAGAAGATCCCCTGGTGAGGCCGGCTGGCCTGCATGTTGATAGGCTGTCTCCCTGCAGATTCCAAAGAGCTTTTTTCTTACCTTTTTAAATATACAGCATAAGAATTCCCTGACATTTGAAGAAGTCATGACAGACTAAAACAAAGAGGAAAAAGGGAGCTCAGAGGAAATAAAAGCATTATATGGCAAACAGAAAATAACTTTATCATTCATATCTTTACAGAGATGAGAAGATGCGTGCGCAGATTTTACATATATATATATATATATATATATTTATAATTTCCAGAGAATGGTAGGAGGGGGAAACGGCTTTCAGAGATTAACACCAGAAGGTGAAGTTTCATTAAAGAGGTTGAAGAATATTTTTGAAAGTAGGCGGAAAAACTAGAGATAGAAATTAGAGGGGAAAAAATTGAGATCAGAGTAGGAGCCTGGGGGCTCCAAAGAAAGAGGAAAAAAAAAAAAAGCTTCCCAGGATCCCAGGACTGACAAAGGTGAGCTTCTAGCTGGAATGGGCCAGCATCAAGTGCACAAATTAGCTAGACCCCGTGGTGACGTCTGGTAGTACCAGAGATGAAGAACAAACAGAAAACAGGAGGTCACACACGGGGTGAGGACTGGAAACAGAATAGCCACTGACTTTAAACCTCAAAATGGAGCCCTATATATTCTCATGAAAATTATTTCTAGTCTAGAATTTTATGTCCAGGAAAAATACCAAGTGGAAGGGTTTTTGAAATATGTGTTCCATCAAAACAAAACTGAATCCATGGGACCAAAACATAAAGAGTTCTACCACAGAGCAGATACTGACTTAAAGTGAAGCAGAAAGATGGAAGGGTCAGGAACTAATGGAGAGATAATCTAGATCACAAGATTATCTAGATAGGGTCCTCAGGCAGGAGAACAGATAAAGGCACTTCAGAGAGTTGTTGGAAAGTGTGAGAAGGCTTCAAGCTTTGAAGAAAACCAAGTAAAGAAAAATGAAGAAAGCTGCTCCAGGAAAATAAAAAAGTGGTATGTCTTGTAATTCAGCAGTCAGCAGTATTTACACGGACATCATAGAGAACACTGAATAAACTCTGCAATAGCCACACCGAGAGGGCTGGGGAGGAAGTAATGTGGGTGGCAGAGCCCTCCTGGAGGCAGGAGCTAAGACACAGGGAGTGAATGACGAAGCAACAGTACATACATAGTGTTTCGATATATGGTGATACAGAGCGAAGTGGGGGTCTCTGGAAAAGCTAACTTACAGGTAGAGAGCATGGTGGAGAGACTATTTTCTTAGAACTACTATTTAATCCATTATTCATGCATTCCTTTCCACAGTGGTTTATTAATTAAATCATTAAAATATAGAAGCAGCATCTAGGACATATAAATTAAGTCTGAACTCTATAGCAAATATTATTTCATGATTCTATTTTCCTGAGGAGATATTTTAGCAAAAACTAATGTAATCAGAAACATGGTTGTTTGAAAGGAATGAAACACTGAAGAAGCTGGCACCCAGCTGCGCTAGCCGACTGTGCTAGGATTCTGAGGTTCGGTGAGGTGTAAGAGCAGAAAGGTCACCGGGTGCGGAGCCAGAGAACACGGGTTCTCACACTATGCGTACTTAATACCGATTCTTAACTCCTGTGAGATTCCTGGCCTATCAAGATACATAAAATGATTATGTCATAGTAGGAGTCTACCCCCCCCCCCCCCGCCGGTCAGACAGCGCTTGTATATGTGTGTGCACAATGCTGCGAACACAGGTGCTTTAAAGGGGTAGAATGACCAGGGTATAAATGGCACGGCTACAGAAAGCTAGCTGCTGATCTCAGTACAAAATTGTTGTCCATAAGTGTAATACAGGGTTAGCAGTTTATAACTTTCAAGTTTTTTTTTTTTTTTTTAAATGAAGTAGACTCTGTGCTCCACATGGGGCTTGAACTCACCAGCCCAAGATCCACAGTTGCATTCTCCACCAACTGAGCAGCCAGGCGCCCTCTAACTTTCAAGTTTTAACTTGCAGGAGGAATGTAGTTTAATTTCTTGCATAATTACTGAAATTTGCAGGCCAAGATCAATGTGATAAATACATTAAAATAAAAATATATTTACATCCTTATCAGCAATTCACTGTAAAACAAGGAATCCACATAACAGAAAACAAACTTAAAGACCTACCAACCATTAAATCCTATATAGAGATCCAAGTCCATCAAGGCAGCTGCTGCTTCCTTGGTACCATCAAATGAATGCACCTAAGAACATACAGGTGTCATTTTATTTAATAATCACTCTTTAAAAATTCTGAATTCCATTAATAAGACTTTCTAAAAAAAAGCATAGGTGCATTAGGGGACCAGAGGGTTTCAGATGTGGTGGCCCCTACAATTTTTATTTTCAAGTCAAATCTAATTATTATAATCGGTCACCATCTCCAAAGATGTGAGGCACAAGGGGATACAGCTCCCTAGAATTTCTCTGTGGCTGTGCTGATGGCTCTGCAGTAGCTCCAGGAAGGGGGACTGGACGTAGGAGCCACATTCTTAGACAAAAGCATGAAGAAAAGTTAGAAATGTTATAAAACCATGTAAAATAAACCTTAAAAATGTTGAGTTTTATTATGTTAGAGGATACTTTTTTCTAGAAATGACTTTTAAAAGTTTTAAGCAGATCTAGAAGGAGTTGTGAGAATGTCACTGCAAAACTGAATTGCTAGACAGTAATGATCATCTCAGTAGGCAAAAAGGAAGAAGAGGGTGGTGGTCTCCTTCAAAGATGTAAGGATGAAAGCACAGTTCCTCACACTTTGGAAATATTTATGTAATCTAAACAGTAAGTAACACTTCCTTAAATACACCTAACAAGTAACGTCATTAATCTGTTACTACAGGATCCAGAGTCGGAATCCACTATGGATAACATGGTTCTGAAAAATAAAACTGCATTATACAGCTGCCCAAAAGGGTTTTTTCTCCCCTCAGCATTTCCAGTTGACTAGAAAATATATCCTCCATTAATATCAAAGTAATTTTAAATATAACTCTTCATAAACCATTTCAGAAAATTAGTTACTTTTATTTGGCAATCTCTTTTTTAAGATTTTATTCTTAAGTAATCTCTACACTCCAAACTTACAACCCCAAGATCAAGAGTTGCACGTTCTACTGACCGAGCCAGCCAGGTGCCCCTTGGCAATCTCTTTTTGGATAAAAGTCGAACATTTAGGTTGGATTTGCTGCTGTTAAGTAACTTCTTATTTAGAAATAAAGCACATGGGCTAAGAGGTAGAGCCATTAATCCCAAGGGCATTAATGAAAAAGCCTCTAAGCCTCTCTCAGTTCCCAAGTACAGTTCCTAAAGGATAAATTAGAGTCAGTAAACTATAGATAAAAATGCGCCCAGTAATACCAACACCATGCAGAAAACATGATCACCAGCAGTAGGCCACATGGCACAGAGGCTAAGACCTTGAGAGAATACAGATGAAGCATCCAAGCGGCATATGTGGGCATACATTAAGTGCTCAGTGCCATTTCCTCTTTAGTTGGGATAGTGTACCTGATTTGATACACCTGGGTAACAGCCTTTTCGCTGGAGACCAGCGAGGCTCTCCCAAAACCACAGGTGAAAAGTTGTAAAACTGAGCATTTTTCTGAGGCAGATTTTCTAAAGAACCCATGATCCAAAAAAGATTTAAAGAACACTGCTGTGGATACCTGAGCTCAGTGGTGGGCAGATAATGTTTATGGGAACTGTGTCAAGACTAGTGGTTGAAATGGCCACACAGAATATAGAGTAGAAGCAGATTCCAGAAAGGAGGAGTCTGTACTCAGAGTGCTAAGTGAATACAGTTGACAAGAAATTAAGAAGGCAAACCTGAGGTGAATATTAAAATATTTGAAGATATTAAAACTAGTTTATATTTTGCTCAGGATTTAAATTGAAGAACACTGAAGAATGGCTGATGGAAGAGGCAGAGAAAAAGAGGATCACCCACACTACTAAAATGTAGGAGTAAATTCATGGGGTTTTCTTGTGAACAGAATTCTTTATCATTCTTGTACTTTGAACAAAATAAATGCAATTAAATCAGTGTGATTTAGGTCTGTATTACATCTGGCCCATAGATTTAATAGTAAATTTATATACCTCAATGAGAACGGGAAGAACCGTAATAACTTTACTGCTGATACTGGAATTACTTCAGAAGCAACAGGGGTAACAGAGGATTTTGCACATCCTTTATTAAAAACAACTCTTCTACTTACCACTCCACCTACACACCGATCTCGGTTTCTTTTCATTATGTCTGTAAATTAACAACAAACAACTTTTGGTTAAATACCGTGCTAATTCCTGCAAAATTCTTAAATTCTAAAGGAGATTTTAGATTTAGCTCACCCAAAAATTCAGCATGTGAGTTCCGACAGTGAAGAAACATTGGTAATTTTGTTTGTTCTGCCAGTTCAAACTGTTTTTCAAAATATCTGCATAATGTCAAAAAAATTTCCTTGTTAATTTTATTTAAGCATGAGAAAAATAATTATGTTAAATATATATATATATATATATATATGTTTTTTAGTTAAAGGACTTTGATTATCTAGGAGATTATAGGACAGAAGTAGTGAACTCAGACATTTAAAATAGAGCTGGCTTAGCCAAAGACTTGATAATTATCACGTAACATCTTCCTGAAAAGGACACTTCCTTTTCTGGGATTACAAACTTATTTTAAAACATGTTTGTTAGTGGGGCACCTGGGTGGCTCAGTCGCTTAAGGGTCTGGCTTCCGCCCAGGTCACGATCTCACAGTTTGTGAGTTCAAGCCCTGCATCGGACTCTCTGCTGTCAACACAAAGCCCTCACTGGATCCTCTATCCCGCCCCCTCGGCCCCCGCCCCTTCCCACTCATGTGCTTTCTCTCAAAAATAATTTTAAAAAATTTTAATGTTTGTTAGCTTTCCATTATAACTTCTAGGTAAATTAGCACATTAACTAATGATCACTAGAAATAAAGAGCTATAACGCGTAAGTTTACAGTGATGGGAGCTGTTCCCTCAAATATACTTTTAACTAGCTTTCCCACCGAACCCCGGCAAATGAAGCAGACACCCTCCCATCACCTGTGGGACCCCTTCCCTGAAGCATGTGTTGGTGGTGAATGTACCACCAGCCTCTTGCCTGGAGAGCTGGCTGAGCACCTTCAGTAGGAGTCCATTTGCTCCAGCAAGAGGCCAGGCAAAGCTTTATACTCCGTGTTTTCCATGTGCTGTTATACAAGAAATTATTACTAAACACAGGATTTATTAAATAAATATACACAAAAACTAAAACACTTTTTCAAAGATCTGAAAATTACATGATAAAATGGCAGCCCTGAATGTTCGAGGAGTACTTTAGAAAAAGGTCTTCCAAATGCCACATACCATTATCTCATTTGATCCACAAAATAACCCTAGAATAGGACAAGAGCTGGTGTCAGAGGATTTAGGATCTCATCCGAGATCACAACGTACAGTGTGACAAACTTGGAACCAGAACTTCAAAGTCCAGGTCCCAGCCAAAATGACCAAAGTGGTATTCAAAGAAGCCTTTTCCTGGTCCCATAGCATAACAGCCAGATATAACGGGGTGGGGTGTTCTGTGTTTCCTCACTCAGCACTAGTGAGCACTAGTTCTCATTAATGGTCATGCCGTTAAAATAAAACCAGGAGTTACAGATAATAAGTGTCTTATTTCCTACAGTTTACCTCTTCTAGACACCCTGATTTTAGGTAATAATTTCCCTGTGTTTCACTTACATCTCTTTTGCTATATTTTCTGCTATCTTGTCTCCTTGAAGTGCAGAACAACAATTTTCATGAAGTACTCCTTTGTACTCCTGAAAATGCTAAATATTTTTTTTGAAGTTTATTGCTTTATCTTGGGAGAGGGGGGAGGGACAGACAGAGAAAATCCCAAGTAGGGTCTACACTATCAGCACACGGGGCTTGAACTCATGAACCATGAGATCATGACCTGAGCTGAAACCAAGAGTTGGATGCTTAACTGACTGAGCCACCCAGGCACTAAATTTTAAAATGCTAAATTTTAAAATTAGGAATAGCAATGTACTTAAAATAGTTTTCATAAAGTTGGTGGCCTTTGTCTTTATTACCCAATGTTTCAGTTTTTATTTTAAATTTTTTTATGTTTATTTATTATTGAGACAGAGAGAAACAGAGCATGAGTAGGGGAGGGGCAGAGAGAGAGCGCGAGACACAGAATCTGAAGCAGGCTCCAGGCTCTGAGCTGTCAGCACAGAGCCCGACGTGGGGCTTGAACTCATGAACCTCGAGATCATGACCTGAGCTGAAGTCAGACGCTTAATGGACTGAGCCACCCAGGCGCCCCCACTGTATTTAGGTTTTTAAATCACCTTTTCAGATTCTGCTGGGCTAGAATAAGCAAAAATAATTTAACAAAGTGCTGAAATTTCACAGTGTAGGAAACAGCAATGAAATCCTGAAAGAAAAGCCACTGTTTCCATAACCTCCAAAGTAGTACAAATGTCAGCAATTAAGTGTGCTCCAGTCATTACATAAACTTTACCACGTATCTGGCTTCTGGCTACACACCACACACCCTTCGTGTTCACCACTCTACATGGTTCATTTCTTTCACATACAACTCCATGTACCAAGCCACAGATTTACAGAATCTAATGATCACCTTGGGAATAAGCCTGCCTGCCGATCACAGAGCAGGCAAAAGTACAAATTATGAAAATAACAGATGCTCAAGCAGCGTGCCTACAGAATTTTGCATAATCTGGGAAAAGAAAGGTCCATGTGCTCAAACTAGGTAGGTGTCTTAAAGAGGCAATTAGTTATTCCTAAGGACAGAAATTGAGAATAAGTGGTGCTGGACATTAAGAAACTATTGTCTTTTAAGAAAAAAACAACCCGTCATGGTAACTAGAAATAGCAGAAGTTAAAGGGCAGAAACTGGCACCTATCAAGACACATCTCTGCTTTTATTTTTTTTCTTAGCTCACATATGAAAACCGCTGTTTACTTGATTTGGATTTGCTCATTTTAGTGAAGCTGTAATTGCTTCTAATTGTAATACCGCTTCTTACATTTTAGGGTCAACAGTAAAGGACAGGGCTTGAAAAGCAGCTTCAGAATAGCAGCTGTCGGTAATCAGGCCTGTGGCGACTCCAGAACACCGCAGTGTACCTTGGCCCACGGTGACGAGCCCTCCTCTGGACCAACTGATGGCAAGGACAGCTTCAATCTCTCCACTCTGAGGTTCCCTAAATCCCCAAACCATTATCTTGAAATCTTGTCTGATGTCGGATTTCTTTTCTGCACAGTGTTGACATTTTAAAGCCCCAAGAAAAATCCCAAAGCGAATTCTTCCCACTCAAGTGAACCAAGCTGTAAACTTGCAACAAGAAAAGAACGTGGCCCAGGGCAAAGAAACTGAAAATGCAGGGAATGCTTAAAGGGTAACCCTTCCATGACAGAATCGGCCTTCTCATCGTTTTCTGTTTTTCCTCCGTAAAATATACTTTCCAAAAACCCCAAAGAAAAAGGACAGCCAGTATTTTCAAATATTTCTAAAAATAACATGATTGGCACAATTTACTGAACACTTACTTTGTGCTGGGCATGTTACTATGGGCTTTACATACCAAATGTTAAGAGAAGTAGGCGGTATTATCCCCATTTTAACGATGAAGAAATTGAGATTTACAAAGACATAGACACCAAATGGCAGTTGTGATTCCAACCCAAAGCTGGTGATTCCAAAGATTAACTACTTTTAAACACGTTATATACTGCCTTTACTTACCATTATTCCTCAGACATTATTTTTTAGACACCGTGTCTACTGCACATTTGTTTTGTCTGGCCTACTAATCTATCACACCATTTTCCATTTTTCTCTTCTCATAGATCTTTTTCCTGACTGCATTTTTACATAAAAAACAACAACAAATCATACACTGGTTAATTCTCCAGGATGGAGATCAAAGTAACAACTCAAAATCTAAATTCTTCCAAGATCCAACAGTAAAAGCTGAATTATAAGCTTTATATCCATGCTGCTCTACAGGAATCAAAAAGGACCGTTTCCTCCTCATTAGAAACTCCGTGAACATTTCCCGAGTACCCTACCACGTGCTGAGAGCCCGGTGCATGGCACTATGGGAACTACAGCATGAATATGACTTGGCGCGTGCCTCTGAAGAGCCCAGAGGCTAGCCTGTCACGGGGCAGGAAAGGGTAGCGGCTCTCGGCAGAGGGCACCGCGGGTAGCACTGAAACTAGCCCAGCCACTGCATGCAGAGCCCAGAGCCGGGGCTGCAGGAGGCGGGTAGGTGGGTGGGTGGGTGGGTGTGTGCGCGCGCACACAGGTGGAAGTCGGGCATTTGTGGGGGGGGGGGGGAGGCACAGGTGGAAGTCGGGCATTTGTTTCCGTAGCAACAGTTCACATAGAATTACTGCTGGTGTGGTTCTTTACTAAATCATTTGATGTTTTACAATTTAAAAACATCTCAAACTGAACTGCCCGTCTTCAAAATTTATAGCAGACTTCAGTCTGTCCTTAGCTTTACTCTGGAAGAGGCCTCACTCACATCTCCTCACCTTATTTGCAAAGCCTTCCGAGTCGCCCAGAAAGTCCTCCCTTTCTACTGTCCTACACCTTTTTGGTAGCATTTTCCAACCTATTTTAATTATTTATGTCTTCCCTTATCTATAAAGGCAGAAGAACCAAGCCTATTTTTCCTTGTGTCATACTGAGGAGGCACTTGGTAATCATTTACTGAATGAATAGAGTTCAAACTCTCTAGTACAGATTAATACCTGGGCACTTGGCATCTATGTTCAAGCATAAACCATGTCCTGCTATACATACTGTTTTAATTCTGGAAGGATTTACTCTAATGTTTAATCATCTTGATCATTAATACATTGTTTCTGAAATGTAACTAAATGCTCAAGTCTTAAGTCTATGACCTAATTTTTCTTTTTGGCCAGTAACACTATCCACCAGCTATAGGAGCTCCAACTAAAAGCTATGGGCTGTAGGAAGTCTACATGGTGTGTGAGCTCTGGCATCTTCTCAGAAGCCACCACTCTCCATGTGGCTCCTATGAAAGGATCCTCCTATTCTAAGTCAACGATATACAATGCTGAGCAAGAGTAAAATATGTTTTTCTAGCTTTGGTGATTGATCCTATAATGTCTTTTTAATATCCCTTGCTCTCAAATCATATCTCCCACAACTGAATTTAAATCATTTCATTGGAATGATTCATGCATGAATACATTCATGAAAGAGAGAACAACAAAAGTCTCTATCATGTAAAACTCATCCCTTATTTCTACCATTAGAATTAAATTAGGCGGTTAACCAATTAGGAACTATATGCTTCCATCCCTTTTGAATTCCATGCAAGTAGGCATGGAATTCGTTTCAGTTAACTTTAGATATACAAAGGGATTAACAAAAAATCCTGATGCTTACCCCAACTACATTCTGAACTGATAAAAAGTTATAAAAAAAAAAATCACTTCAGATTTTACGATAATTTCTAAAGTCAGTAAATTTCCTTACTTGAGCTGAGTATCTCTGGGACAGAACTGTAGTCGGTCAAAATCTTTAAAAGATAAAAAAGAAACAATACTCATAACTTGTACAGAACAAATCATTTTCAAAGTCACTCTAACAGGGCTAGGTTGGCACTTACCAAGTCCACACTCCCCTATTGCTACAACTTTCCCCTTATTGTTTTCAGCAAGATTTAACAACTCCATTAAGTAAAGATCAGGGTCATTCTTTTCAAATTCATCACATCTCGTAGGATGACATCCAACCGTACTGAAAAACATATCTAGCACAAAATAATGTCTTAGATTATTTCCAAAATATTTTTCATATTATATTTAACATATAAAAATGATAGAACATCAAATAATTTCAACTGGTTGATTTTTAATAATAGCCATAAATTATTCAAACTACCAGAATTGCATGAGGTTAATCATATAAGAAGTTTTGGAATACCTTTTCAAAAAAACTTTTTTTAATGTTTATTTTTGTGTGAGAGAGAGACAGAGCACAAGTGGGGGAGGAGGAGAGAGAGAGGGAGACACAGAGCCCAAAGCAGGCTCCAGGCTCTGAGCTGTCAGCACAGAGCCCGATGCGCGGCTTGAACTCACAAACCTTGAGATCATGACCTGAGCTGAAGTTGGACGCTTAACCAACTGAGCCACCCAGGTGCCCCTGGAATACCTTAACAAAGCAGGACATGAATATGAAAATTGCCTTAGCAGACTGGTAAAAAGAATTAATTCACCTCTTTCCAAAGCCTGGTATTTACTCAGCCTTGTTGGATGGAAATTGAAACAATTTCTTACAGAATGAAATGTCATTAACCTAACTATATCTCTATATTCACTGTGACCATCTTGTTTCATATAGTTAATATGACAATTAAAATTTAAACACCCTTCAAAAGGGTGACTTAAAGAGGTGGAAGGGAGACTTGTTTTTCTGATACAAGATAAAGTTTACTTATCTGGAGACCATGTCTTGATAACTGTAATTGCACAAAACACCAATGTGAAGTCAAAAAGGGCTTCTGAGTGGTTTGCAGCTGAACCCTCGTGAGAGGTGGGGAGCCTCAGCCCCCTCTGCAGGCGTTTACATAAAGAGGCGGCGAAGGTTTTAAAGCAGTGAGGACAGAGGAGCGAAGAGGGCTGACGATGGAGATTCAAGAACTGTTAAAAACGGATCTCTCTGGGGATAAAAAGTATGGAAGACAATATTCTTATACACCTCAGAGGCATCTGGGAAGATGATGATTTTTATCTTCATCATTAAGGAAAGGTGTCAGTGGATCCTGAAGAGAAGTATGCATTTTAGAAAGATTGCCACAAAAAGATAGCTTTTTAAAAGATATTTTTTTTTTGTTTATTTTGAGAGGGAAAGAGAGCGCGAGCGAGAAGGGGAGGGGCATAGAGAGAGGGAGAGAGAGATTCCCAAGCAGACTCCACACTATCAGCATGGAGCACGACATGGGGCTCAGACCCACAAACTGTGCGATCATGACCAGAGCTGAAACCAAGAGTCGGCGTTTAACCTACGAAGCCACCGAGGTACCCCCCAAAATAGCTTTTAATAAGTAAATCAGTATTTTGAAAAATAATATGGAATGCCTGATTCTTAAAAGTCCAGCACATGAAGCAGGACAAAAAAACAAAACCACAAAAAGGTTAGGTAAAATGAATGCCAGATAAAGGAGAGGTTTTGTGTAAACTAGGATTCCCTTCAGAACCAATTCCAAACCTTTACAGATTTTAAATAAATGCAAAATGTAGGAGCATAAAGTGAGCATCTGAGGGATTACACATTATTACTTGCATTCCTGGGGCCTTACACAGTGGTCTGCATGATACATATTTAATAAATGATCCTTCACACTTTAAGTTTAAAAAAAGCAAAATAAAAAGCAACTCCCATCTTGAACACATAACAGCATACACTCAAAAATTCTGTATCAGGAATATTTGAGACTAAATTATATACCTGGTGAACCTAATTCTCATTAGCTGAAATCTTAAAATAATCCTTAAGTATGACGAGAGAGGGTTTAACCAAACATCTGATACACCAGTGTCAGAACTCTTTCATCTTAACCACACCCCATTGCAATCAATCTGTTTTCCTGTTGTCTCCAGAGTCATGATCCATTGTATTGTACCTGAGGCAGTTCTTAGATTTCTTCAAAATAACTTAATTCATATGGGGGGGCGGGTAAAAGTAAGAGGAGGATACCATTTGTTTGTGCCAAATGCAGTGCCTCTTTACTGTCCTGCAGATTTCCACCTGTGATCATAAACTGGAAGAGAAAGAAAATACGCCCCTTTAACAGAGTATCAACAAGTTTCCCAGGCACGCCTCCCGGCTGCCTTTTCCCAGGATGCTTTTCTCTTAGACTGTCACGTACTTAACGTGCCTTCAAAATTTGGCTTGAAAGGTCACCTCCTATGTAGAGTGGTCCCTGACCACCCCTCTCCACACATACAAGCATACGTCCAATACAGAATGGGTCACTCCTTCCTATTACAGTGTATTCCATGTCTGTTTTTCATGGAATGACAGAGGACAGAGATCGCATTATGAAAGCCTGAATAAGTAAATACTTCTGAATTTAGAATTCTGTTCATCTGGGGTGCCTGAGTGGCTCAGTCGGTTAAGCGTCCAACTTCGGCTCAAGTCATGATCTCACGGTTTGTGGGTTCGAGCCCTGCATCAGGCTCTGTGCTGACAGCTAGCTCAGAGCCTGGGAGCCTGTCTTCGGATTCTGTGTCTCTCTCTCTCTCTCTGACCCTCCCCTGCTCACACTGTCTCTCTCTCAAAAATAAAAACATTTAAAAAAAATTCTGTTCATCTAAGTTAGAGATTCAATAGTGTTTATTAATTCAACAGTTCTCCAAGTGAGGTCCTGAAACACCCAGGGTAGATATGTGAGGTCAAAACTATTTTCAAAATAATACCAAAGATGCACAAGTGTGCAGGGACTAGAGACCACATGATGTGTAATGTCACAACAGATTGCCTGCAAAAACCCATATCCAAGTTCAGCAGTCTTCCATTAAGAGCTAGACATGAAAAAGAGATGTTTAAAACAAAAAAGGGGGGGGGAGATAAGACAGTTCCATTCACGTCACTACATTTTTTGGGGTTTGGAAAATATTTGTTTTTCCTAGAAGTATGTTCCTTGTGTAATATATTGCTTTATATATATTGGTTGATAATAATTGAATTTTTCTGTTTTAATATATAACACAGTATATTTAACAGATAAAATCCACATAAAAGTTCTTTGGGGTCTTCAGTAATACTTAAGAATGTGAATGGGTTCTGAGACCCAAAGTTTGACAATCACTGGGTTAATGTATATTGAATTCTTTGTAAGGAAATGTATGGCTCTTAGCAGAAAAGCACACCTCTAAAGGAATGGTCTTTGGGGTCCCCCAGCAGTTAGCGCTGTGTCTTTGCCAGTGTATTAAATGGAAAATGTCACCAAAGGCTGCTGTGTTGATGGTGACTACTGAGGCAGTACTGATAAGCGTGCATCCTTCTAGAGCAGTGATTTAAGTGCACTGATGTGTATTTCTTTAAGCATCTCACTTCAAGTGCCTCCCTGAGCTAAAATGAAGAATTCACTCTAGGGACACGCCTAAAGAGAAAACAACAAAACACAGGAGGAAATGCAAACGATAAACAGACGTTTTGATAAAGCAACTTAAACTTCTAATATAACATTGAGTATCTCACTCAGGGAACGCATAGGCATAATTAAATCCTCAACTGCTTTTGTTAATATAAGATAGTAACAAAAATCTTGGGAAAATTTTACTGTTTACTAACATAACCTAATTCTTTAATACAAGACCAGGTGCCCACATTTAGTATTTCAATTATGTAAAGTAGTTGCTAATTAACTCTACCTTTCATCTATAACTTTCCCAAATAGATATAAAAAAAAAAAAAAGGACAAGAGCAGAGGACATAATTTCCTCTCCCAGTTCACAATGATGACATTAGGCTGATGGTGGCTTCTGCCACAAACCTAACAAAATAAAGGGTGTTCACTTCATGCAGGTCCAATTCCAGGTGCTTTGCATTCCTGCTTTAGTTCACCCTCACAACTCTCAATTAGGCATTATTATCATTGTCAACGAGGAATTACAGACGAGGATACTGATGTTTCTGAAGGATGGAGCTGGGGCTGGAAGCCAGCTGTGCCATGAGATCACTGTGCTTTTCATCACAACATAACAGCAAGGCCACGAAGTTAGATTTCAGTTTGGAACCATGTCCCAGTAAATTCCATTTCTGTCACTCTTACATCTGTGTGTGTGTGTGTTTACAAATGTTAAGATTGAACTACTCATGGCTGACACGCAGAAATTCAGGAGCCTGATATTCAGAGTTTGCAGAAAAGCACTCTATAAAGGGATTTGCCAAGCACAGAATGACGTCATCATGAGAAAGTAATGCTGTAACCTTTATCCTTTCTTATGATTTGTGAATGGGAACTATACCGTTCAGAGTCGGGACTGAAAACTCACAAGTCAGCAGTGTCACCTTTTAAAACTGAGGTTATTCAACTTAGAAGCCACAGTCACCAAGTGTCTGACACCACACTATGGAACTTAACCTGATTTCTTGTGTGTGTGTGTGTGTGTGTGTGTGTGTGTGTGTGTGTGTCTGCGTGCGCGCACGTGTGTTGGGAGGTGGGGGTGGGGAGGGAGAGCTTCATATTTAAAAAAATATATACTAATTAAAAAAGTATCTATTCAAAGAATTTGACACAGAGCTAATATTCAATTGCTTAGAACTCTAAATAGAATTTTCCTGATAAATTAGTACTATAAAAAGTAAAGTGTAAAAGCTAAAGGTGGTGACAGGATACACATTTTTTTAATGTTTATTTATTTTGGGGGGAGGGAGAGGGGGAGGGAGAGGGGGAGAGAGAGGGGGAGAGAGAGGGGGAGAGGGGAGGAGGAGAGGGAGGGGAAGGAGGGAGGGGGGAGGGGGGAGGAGGAGGGGAGGGGGGGGAGAGAGGCAGAAGAATCCCAAGCAGCTTCTGTGCTGTCAGCACAGAGCCCAACGCAGGGCTCTAACTCCAGAACCATGAAATCAAGACCTGAGCCAAAATCAAGAGTTGGACGCTTAACCAACTGAGCCACCCAGGCGCCCCAGGATACATGTCTTTCTGATGATCACTTAATTCTAACAAATGCTAAATTATGTTATAAAATTTTTATTGAGTTGCATCTTGAGAAACCTGGTAATTCAGATAGGTTTTAAAAATTTTTTTTCAAAGA
Organism: Cryptoprocta ferox; assembly: GCA_028646485.1. Taxonomy (NCBI): domain Eukaryota; kingdom Metazoa; phylum Chordata; class Mammalia; order Carnivora; family Eupleridae; genus Cryptoprocta; species Cryptoprocta ferox. The sequence continues at coordinate 15,244,868 of CM053569.1, read as the reverse complement.
GACTTTGCCATTTACGTTTCTGATCACATGAAAGAACTATCCAAGCATGAGGTCTGTATCATTAAATAGCTGTGAATAGAAAATTTTGATATTTTACTTCATTAACTTGCTAATATTATTTGTTGATAATACATATCCCAAAGTGCCAAGTGTGGCATTAGCTCTTTCTCTTCTGTTCTATAGTACCTTAACCCAAATTTAATTTTTTTAAGAAAAACTTAAGAGTAACAAAAATGAAATGTTACCTTTTTAACACCAATCTGGACAGCTCTCTCTATTACATCTTGTAAGTCATCTATAAAAAGCAAAACCCCACATTAAGAAAAGCTAGTAAAACTTTTTTTCACTTAATTATCCCTTCTTGAAAGAAAAATACATAGAAACAATCACATTTACCAAACCAATACCATATGATGAGTACTTATATGATAACAATCAGTGATAACCTTAAAAAAAAAAACTATATAAGGCAAACTAGGTGACTAGTTATCCATTTAATTGTATTTTATTCTGTTGACCAAAAGGGAGAAAAGTGACAAAAATCGGGAAGTTCAAATGAAAGGTGAATTTGCTCACTACAACTTATATCAGTTGCCTTAAAATTGAAACTTGTTGGTATTGTATTTTTTAAATAAAAGTAAAACAGTCATTAAGATTGTTTATTTTTACTAGGGCTTTTCAGAGTATATCTGTAATTCCTCCCAAAATATGATAAAACATTTCTGTAAATTTCAGTTAACACTGTATTATTATAATTCCCATTCCCATTGAGGAAGGAGAATTGTTATTTTCCCTGACAGTTTTTTCCTTTTTCCCTAAATTTCTTGTTAACTAACAATAAGTTTTCTGGGGAGATCAATAGAAAGCTAAGCTTTAAGAGGCCTGAGGTAAATGGATGGCAATATTAAACAATTATATAAATCCATGTATTAATTTCACACTTAAGTATCACAGTAAATTTGGTTAGAATTATAATTACTTCTAGAGTAGCTGTAAAATTTCTTACACAAAAAACATCAACTTAGTGAACTTACACAAAGACAACCAGTTTTGCTAAATATTGTAAACCAGAGGGACACTGGTAACAACAAAACTTATTTCATAAGCTCACACAAACATACATACACAGACTCACAAAGCATAAAATCTATTAAGTGATACAAAGGCAAGAAAATCGATATAATTATATATTCTTAAGGTGTAGTACCTAACATTTGATAAACATAAAAGAACATTATCTAAACTTCTAAATGAAGTAGAAAAGGTACTTCTATATGAACTAGAAAGCTAACGTTTAACTTTCTTCTTTCAAGTGGCATTTAACATTCTCTGTATTTAGAGAAGCTTTCACTCATTATCACCTAGAAGCACAGTAAAATGATCTTGGCTTAACTGTTGAAATGTGCACTTGCACTTCACCCAGGCCACAAAACCAAATTTTCCTGTTTGCATTTACATAATAACAAGTACGGTAATTTTCTGAGGCAATATTCACAAACCAGTTTATTGGAGAAATTCTTTCGAAAACTTGTTGTCCCCATCATTTCCTGCTTACTCACCTCAGCTGACAGAATACGCTTTTTAAATGAACTTGACATGAGAAATATAAGCCATTTTGCTTTTGGCTGAGATTTCCATCAGTCTTTGAGAGAACTACTGTCTATTCCCACCTATGCCGCAGGTATCTGGGATTTAGCAAGACTTGGATGGAAAGGGGGGAAGGAAGGGAAGACAGAGAGGGTGGACAGCAGCACACCTGCCACTTAACCACATTACCTCTGTCACTCAGTGGAAAATGTTTTCAAAAGACTAGATACTGATGTTCAACTGCATGTTATTTTTAATTATGTGCCCTACTGTTCAGATGCTTAAAAGACCAATTAAACAACTCATGATTGTTTGGCTTTTATGCATATGGTTAAAGTTCTATATTCAAAATCATAAATTTCCTCAGAGAAGACCTTGGTAACACTTTGTTATAATAGGCACTTTATAAACGCTCATGGTCATGATTTACCAATATAGCTTATATAAGTTTCACTTTGTTTATAGTTTTATCCAAGTTACAAAATAAATCCTTTAGTATTTCAGTCGTAAAGTGGATTATGCTTTTCATCATCTCCTTCAGGCAAAAAGTTTGTCTTTATTTTATCTTAACAAAAGAAACATTTACCTCGATGCTTCTGAACTCCCCTATAAATTCCTCTGAACATAGGATCTGTCAAGTTGATACCAATATCTGTGGGAAAAAAAAATTATTAAGAGCTTCTATTTTAAATTTATATGTTAAATAAAGCTCCCATTATTACATATTTCATTCACTCAAAGTCTAAGTGCCAACCACTTGTCCGTTACTGTGCTAGACACCTGGGATACAAACAGTAGCATATTAATTCCAGCCCTCAAGAAAGTCATTGCAGAATTGGGAAGGCAGACCCATTACAGACAATTAGGAAGTATTCTAAGTAGACACTGGCACTGTGGGACAGAGAAGAGGAACAACTACCCTAGTCTGGTAGTTAGCCTAGAAGTTTCCAGGAAGAAGGGATCCCTGAACTGAATCTTAAAGGATAAGTTAGAGTTACTCAACAGAAGAGGGGAAATGCAGACTGAGGAAGAAGGAACAATGCATTTGGGGTATGAAATAGTGATTGTAGAGAGCTATCGACTGTTCCGGCTATTGGGAGAGAAATATAGGGAAGGGAGTAGCCAGCAAAGTCCAGACTTAGCTATGTCACGGACATCTGTCTTTAAAATACCACGTGCAACAAGCACAGATGGTTTTTAGGCAGAGTAGTAAGACTTGTCTTCTGGACATCTCATTCTGGCATCTTCGCAGAGGTGGGATTTGAAGGGGGCAGATTGAATCCGCATATCTCATTTGGCAACAGGCGAGAGCTCATTTTTACAATGAGGAGAACCTAACTTTGAGGTAATGTAAGTAGAGATGCAGAGAATAGAATAAATTATTTCTTTTATGGACCAAATACTATGAAAATCAACTCTGTGTCAAATACTGTGTAAGGAGTTAGGGGATACAGAAATGAGTAAGACCCAACACTTGGTCCCTGCCCTCCAGGAATTCAGTCTATCTGATAGAGAATTTGTGATACAGTAGCCTAGACTAAGCAACACGAGGCAAGAATGTTTTCTTTACTGCGGTATTCCTAGAACCTACTATAACTATATGGCTGGCACACAGTAGGAGCTCTATACATGTTAAGTTTGTAAATAATTATTATGCGCTTGGGAGCACAAAGAAGGAACAATAACAGTTGCGGCAAGAAAAGCTTCACAGAAGCGCTAGATCTTGAACAAAGCTAAAGCTTACAAGCTGGTGAACGGAAAGGGCCTTCTGCAACCCGGAAGTGTGTAGGCACACACTGTACCTAGGAGACTGGAGGAAGGAAAGTCATTGGGCCGTAGACCAGTGGTCCTCAGAGGAGAGCAACTGTGCAGCCCCCCTCCTCACCTCCCTTGTTGCACAACATTTAGCGACATCTGTATTCATTTCTAGTTGTCCCAACTGAGGGAGTACTACTGGCATCCAGGCTTGCGGCCACAATGCTGCTAAATATCCTAGGATGATCAGGACGACTTCCACAACAAAGAATTATCTGACCCCCCAAATCAAGTGCCATTCTTGACCAATCCTGCTGTAGAGATAAGGGAACCAGGGGAATAACAAGGTGTGAAGTCAGCCTGTGATGGCCATGGGCAATAATAACGCCTTGCTTATTGAAAATACACTCCCTTACCATTCAGAACTAGGACCATCTCCAAGTTCACGATGGTAAGGGGCAGTTGCCTACCAACAGACCCTTATGTTAGTTCTGCTTACTTTCAGCTTCCTCTGAGGATATTCTCACTCTGATTTCTGCCAACCTGGCCCTTGGTAAGCTGTGCTTCAACATTAAGGCAGACCTTAGAAGATGAATGGGAGTCTGGATAATCCAAGAGATGGTGGGGAGAGTATCCCAGGTATTTGAAAACAGCAACAAAAAGGCACAATGCGCAAAGCATCAAAGATATTTCAGCAACAGTATATTTGTCAATAGAGGGTAGGAGATGAATTTGCACCTGGTACCCTTTTAAAGGACCAAGAACACCCAAATATTGAATACTATAAATTCAATATAGGTGTTCAGTGGGATGGCTCAGATCACAAGAATTCAGCAATTCTTTTTTTTTTAATTTGCAAAATGCTTTCACATTTTCCAGTTTGAGTCACCTTTCAGTCCTGGAAGGAAGAATTTTACGCCCTTTCTCCTAGTGAGGAAGCTGAGGCTCCAAAGCCTTACTGATTTGCCCAAAGTCATTCCTTTTTTTCCAATTAAGGAAAGGAAATTAGACAGGGAAGGCAGCAGACTGAGAAAGGGAACCCAGGAGAGAGGAGAGGTCTTTCTGCCTAGAATAACCCTTCACAGGGGTCCGTCTACAATCACCCACCACGGATGATGGTTAGGAGCACAGATTCAGTCTGTATCTTCTACCCATTTCTCCATTGCACAGCCGAGACATTTGTATTTTTCCAAAGCAATCTTTTACTAGAACACAAGTGAAAAACACAAAGGAAACAAAAGCAAGGAAATTTAACACGTAAACTTCATGATGCTCATTTTAAAAGCAACCTGAAAAAAAAAAAGCAACCTGAAGATTCGCTTGGAGGCTTAGTTTATGAAACCTTTCCATGTCCCTGTCTCATGCCTCACTAAATCGTTCTTCAGGGCTTGATCCGGAGGCAGATACGGCTGACAACAATTCCAGGTGGTACCACTACCTCTGAGAGCCTACTGCTTCCAGGTGTGGGTCAGTCCTTTGCTGGGGAGGGGGGGGGCGTCCTAAGGCACAGTGTACTTCAAAAATCTGCATTCACGGGGAGCCTGAGTGGCTCAGTTGGTTGAGCTCCTACTTCAGCTCAGGTCATGATCTCATGGTTCGTGAATTCGAGACCCACATTGGGCTCTCTGCTGTTAGCATGGAGCCTGCTTTGGATCTTCTGTTTCCCTCTCTTTCTGCCCCTCCTCTGCTCATGCTCGCTTGCTCTCTCTCAAAAATAAAAAACATTAAAAATAAAATCTGTTTTCAGCTTTGGACCCAGATGAGCCTTGGCCTTTAGAATATCCTACACTGGCTCAGTCACCAATTTCTCCCCTCTTCTGCAAGAACTCTTTTGTGACTTACAGCGCTTGGCCCTTTTCTTCCTGACAGTTTGCCTGAAGTGTATTGCCTAGCCAGTTGTTAGCGCGGCTTTCTGGCCTTTGAATAGAATGCTTCACCTTATTCAGGTGTGGTGAAGGGGATCACAACATACCACCCCAAAATATGTCACTTTGGCCTATCAGTTATTTTAAGCTGAATGCGCTGGACAAACAGCCGATGTGACCAAGGCTCTCTGCTCCCTCCACCCCCCAACTAGAGATACCCTCCCCATACCAAGAACAGAACAACACTGTCATCACTAGACTAGGAGTCAAAGACAAAACGAATTTGTACAAACAAACCCAGATAACCCTCATCATCTTCCCTTAGTTTCCCCATGTATTTCCTAGTCATTGTCCCACAACTTAGACGATTTAAGCCCTTTTATCTTGTCACCTTGCCACTTATGCTTTGGGCCTCACAGCTTCTTTGGGGCTTCATTTTCCTTCTGAAGACTCCCATATCCACAAAAAATAAAATGTTTCTGCTTTCCTCCTTTTAATGTCTGAATGTCAATTTAATTCTTAGACCAGCTACAGAACCTAACAGGGTAAGAGGAAGTTTTTCCTCCTCTACAGAGGCAAACATGTTCTTTTTCTGGACTCTTGAGTCACTTCTGTTTCCTCTAAGAAGTCCTCTCTTCTCTGGGCTGGCCAATGGCCCTCCCACTCCCCATCCGCCTACTCACCGGCAGACACCTGCAGGGTGAGTAAGTAACAGGTCAGTATGGAGGGGCCAAAGGAAAGTTCAAATCGATAGATCACCAAAAAGTGTAAATCTGTGAGCAAGTTCCAAGAAATATAATAAAATGGAGGAACTGCAGTTATGGAGAGAATGACCTCTGGAGTCAGAATTCCCAGGGGCGCCTGGGTGGCTTAGTCGGTTGAGCATTCGACTCTTGATTTCAGCTCTGGTCATGATCCTAGGGCCATGAGACTGAGCCCTGCATCAGCTCCACTCCACTTGAGCCTGCTTGAGATTCTCAATTTCTCTTTCTCTCTCTCTCTCTCTCTCTCTCTCTGCCCCTCCCTGCTCATTCTCATTCTTTCTCTAAAATAAAACAAAAAAGAATTCCTGGTATTATGACTAACAAACTGAATGACTTTGGGCAATCAGTAAGCCTTTGGAGCCTCAGCTTCCTCACTAGGAGAAAGGGCGTAAAATTCCTCCTTCCAGGAATGAAAGGTGACTCAAACTGGAAAATGTGAAAGCATTTTGCAAATTAAAATCTTTATAAAAACGTACTTAACTATTATTACCGAGCACTGTATACGTTCTGTAACATGCCAACAACACATGGAATTTCAGTCAGCATTAGCTACACTTCCAGACCACCTCAAGTGGTTAACACTCTCAATTCATTATTAAACAGCCGGTGAGTCAACCTTTTTGTATCCGACTCATGACACAATTATGAAAATAAAGCCACTCAAAATCCTACTTATTTAACAACTTGTTCAAAACATCCTAATCCAGGGGCGCCTGGGTGGCTCAGTCGGTTGAGCGTCCGACTTTGGCTCAGGTCATGATCTCACGGTTCGTGGGTTCGAGCCCCGCGTTGGGCTCTGTGCAGACTGCTAGCTCAGAGCCTGGAGCCTGCTTCAGATTCTGTGTCTCTCTCTCTCTGCCCCTGCCCTGTTCATGCTCTCTCACTGTCTCTCAAAAATAAATAAATGTAAAAAAATATATATATTAAAAAAAACATTCTAATCCATATTAAGGGATGGTATCTTTTCAATTAAAAGTTCCTATCCCAAGTATAGGTAAACAAATACTATATGAGAATCCATTTCTAGCTTGAAATAGCCTGAAAAACTAAGAAAGTGAGAGACTGGGTAAGAGTGCAATAGGAAGAAAAAAGACAAGGCAGAAACGGCTACTTCTGACTAGGGGGAAATTGAGGCAGTTCTGCACTTAGGGGCATGTTGTCTTGTAAGGATCAGTAATGTTTGTTTTCTTTTTTTTTTTTTCTTTTTTTTAAACTAGCTGCCTTTAAAAGCAGTACCTACTTTACTGCTAAAAACTGCTTCCGGTATTCAAGAGTTCTATTTTTCAAAACAAGAGTGGAAAACTGCTTGCAACCAAAACAAAACCACATCTCCAATTAAGGCCTCATTGTTTGAGCTCAGTGAATCATCACTGTTACCTACGATCTAGGAACACAATAAGGGCAGCAAATACGGCATTTTTGTATTGGATTTGCTTAGCCTTCTTAAAGAACTTCAACTTTACAGGAAATATAGGAAGTTAGGGGACAAACTAAACACCACCACATAGCAATCAGACTTCTGTGCAGTCATCTCTTGAGGTTCTCTAAGATTGCAGCAATCTCTGAGCTTCTTTCCACAGGGCTGTGAAAAAAAACGTGCTAGGTCAAGAGGTTGGCAAGCTATCACCTGCAGACCAGAGCCTTTTTTTGTTTGCCCCTGAGCTGAGAATGGTTTTACATTTTTAAATAACTGGGGGAAAAAAAATCAAAAGAATAATAGTATTTTGTGATACATAAAAATGATAAGAAACTCAAGTTTTAGTGTCAAAAAAGTTTTACTGGAACATAGCCACACCCTTTTGTTTATACAGTGTCTGTGGCTGCTTTTGAGTGACAAGATCAGAGTGTTTCCAATAGAGATCATGTGGTCCACAAAATAAAAAATATATACTACGTGGCCCTTTAAGGAAAAAGTTGGCCAACCTCTGTGGTAGATACAAAACTGAAGGGCCTCCAAATGCATGGATCTGATACTGTTTTGGACAGGAGCACTTTTGATCTTGGATTTCCCAGCCTCCAGAACTGTGAGAAATACATTTGTTTATAAGCTCCTCAATCTTCGATATTCTGTTACAACAATCCTAATGGACTAAAGCACTCTATGACATCGCCTTTTCTCTCAAGGTATACATACCAAGCAGACAGATTTTATCTCCCAATCAAACCTGTGCACTCTTGTCCAACTCCCCCCACCCCCTACCATAACACTCCAGTCAACCAGCTCCAGTCCGAATGCCACCCTGACCCCCTTCCGTTCTGTTCTCCACCTGACCCAAGTTTTCTTCCATTCATAAATCAGATTGTGATACTCTCAACTGGACTCCTCACTCAGGATAAAAACCAAAGTCCTAACATGGTATGATCTTGGCTCTGCTAATCTCCTTAGCTCATTCTGTACCATCCTCCTACCCACTAAGCCCCTTCCCTACTTCTCTCTGCTCCAGACCCACTGGTCATTTTTTAGTTCCTCAAAAGTACCACGTGTTCTCTTGCCACAGGATATTTGCACCGGCTGTTCTGTTTGGAACCTTCTCTCTGCCTTTCTTTGCCTACTTAACTCAGTCTTTTAGACTTCAGCCCAAGGGTCACAGCCTCAGGGAAATCTTTTCTAACCCACCAGGGTAAGTTTTGTTTCTCACCAAATACCCAGAGAACCTTGCGCCCTTTCTTCAGTGCCCCCTTCTCTGTAATTGTGGTAAAGCCATTAGTGCACTTATGAGGCTGTATCCACCGTGAGACTGTGACCTAGCTTCTGACCACCATGGAGTCCTAGCATTCAGCACACTGCATGGCACACAAAGAATCAGTAAATATTTTAGAATGAATGAATGACCAGGTTGCTCAAGGCAATTGAAGATGAATAGGAAACAGGATCCAATCCCTAGGGAAACAGAATTTATACAAAAAAGGTGGCCACAACTCCCAACCAGCCTGCTTCCAGGGACACAGGGCAGGACTAGAATCCTGTTGAAAGACAACAACTATAGATAAATCTTAGGTACCTAAAAGCCCCAGCTGGACGGCCCCAAGAGGTAATTATGTTACTAACTACTGCCAGCTGCTCTCATTAGAGGGGGAGGTGCTAGAACAGGATTCATCTGAAGCTGAGCTTCTCACACTAGGGATGTTCCAGAGTATGTAACATTTTGAGATTTCCTGGAGTGTCAATTTTACTTGGGAAGATTTAGGGGGTAAGATATCTTAATTTAAAAAGAGCACTGCGTTATTTCAAAGATACACACAAAACATCCAAAGAAATGTTGTTTTTAGAAGTTTTTTTTAATTTTTTTTAACATTTATTTATTTTTTAATGACAGAGATGGAGCACTAGTGGGGTAGAGGCAGAGAGAGAGAGAGAGAGAGAGAGAGAGAGAGAGAGAGAGAGAGAGAGAGAGAGAGAGAGAGTCAGAAGCAGGCTCCAGGCTCTGAGTTGTCAACACAGAGCCTGATGCGGGGCTCAAACCCACAAATTGTGAGATCATGACCTGAGCCGAAGCTGGACTTCCGACTGAGCCACCCAGGCGCCCCAAAACATCCAAAAAAAAAAAATGTAAAGGAGTCAAGAGTTACACACCACCCCTGCCACCCCTGGAAAATACTTCCTTGTATAAATCTCTTAAACAAGGGAAGGATATACACCAAAACCTTGGATTGCAAGTGACTTGTTCTGCAAGAGAAGCAAACATTTCTAATACATTTTAACTTGATAAACGAGCGATGTCTTACAATACGAGTAGTACATGACGCTGAACGTCACATGATCACAACTGGACCAATGGTTCTTCTCTCTCCCTCTCACTGCGGGATTGTGAGTGATCATCTCCCATGTTCAGATGCTCGGACTCAGGCTGTGGTGTCTGGCAGAAATCAGTGATTTTTCAGAATGTTGGAAGGTGCCCACAAATGGCACTAGTGTATTTTGTCAGTTAAAAGCACCTATGGACAGTCCTTTGCTTTTCCAGACAAGAGTAAGCTTAGGAATGATTTGCTTCAGTCTAGGTGAGGCTGCCTGCAGATACAGACCCTTTCCTCTGCTGCCTTATTGTCAGTTACGTGAAATACAGTATATGACATGAGTTTATAAGTACTGTAGTCAGCATGCGTTAGTGGTAGTGAAAGCCATCCTACACTATAACGTTCCTCTCTCGTCTCCCTCACACCAGCCACGCTGGTTTCCAAAGGTAAGTGCTGGTTAAATTTATTTTTCTTTATATTTTGTATTTTTTTATTTTGTATTATATTACAAATCTTCTTCTGAGTGGAACTAATCTCCTGAGTTTCCATTATTTCTTATAGAGAAATTCGCTTTGATATACAAGTGCTGTGGATTACAAACATGTTTCTGGAACGAATTAAGCTCCCAAACCAAGGTTTTACTGTGCTTAAAAATTTTAACACCAGCTATCTCAGAAAAGTAGAAATGAAGATCATACAGGAAAAAGAATGTATTCTAATTACACCCACCTTCTTCAAGAAGTCTTTCCTAGCTTCTCTGGTTAAAATTCCTTTATCAATTTTCTTTCACCATAGTACCAAAACTACATATATTGTTTTACCCATTCCTACTTCCATTGAACAGTTACTGTACTAAGCCCCTGGGAAACAAAGAAATACTACTGATGATCTGCCTCAAAAAAGTAGGTCTAGTGGGAAAGGCAGACACATAAATATTATAAAATTATGTGTTAAAGGGTAGAGTTATGAAGTCTAAAAAAGCAAGTAAAAATCAACCAGGCAAGATGGTAGTCAGGATATCAGAGGCAGAAGGGATTTTGTGGCCCCAAACTGCCACTCTAAAACCTTGTCAGAGGCAAGAACTGCATGTCCAAGTGTTCTGAAGATAAGAGGGAGGAGACTGGAAAAGTGGGCAGGACCAGAACACTGAAAGGTTTTGTATGCTAGGTCAAGGTACTTCAACTCTCCTGAGGACAGTAACTGAAGGATTTGAAGCAGAAGAAAAATGTAGTTGATTTTTATACAGACCACACTGGAGACTATATATACGATGGGTTGAAGGAGACATGACTGGAGGCAGGGATTTAGTTTTATATCACAAATAAAGTCTTTTCTCTGTGTATTGCTTCATGGCGCTTGTATCAATTATATCACAAATTGGAGCGGAGAGGGGGACAGACACACCTAGAAAATGTCTACAGACACTGAAGACTGTTCCCCCACCCCAGGCTCTCCTACACCATTTTTAAATTTCTTTTGTGGCACTTAACACATTCTCCCCTGCACTTGCTTTAATGGTACATAAGTCTGACTGTACATACCTCTTAAGTCTGAAAATTAACTGCACCACTAGATTCTTTCATAGTTCCACAAAGGTAGCACAAAGTCTTTGGTAAAAAAAAAAAATACTGCTCGAAATAACTCTTAGATCAGAGCACCTGGTGGCTCAGCTGGTTAAGTGAAGGACTCTTGATTTCGCCTCAGGTCATGATCTTCCGATTTGTGAGTTCTAGCTCAATGTCGGGATCTGTGCTGACAGTGCGAAGCCTGCTTGGGATTCTCTCCCTCCCTCCCCGTCTGCCGCACATGTGTGCTCTCAAAAATAATAAACATTTAAGAAGTAGAACTGACAAATGCGTTAAAAATAAATAACTCTTAGATCTCAATTTATAACCCTAACCTCTCTCAGACTACATTTCCAATTGCCCAGTGAACATCTTCAGCTGGATGTCCTATTAAGACTCCCAAACTTAACCTAATTCACATGGCTCTTGATATATCTCCTACCCACTGCCAAACCAATCATGCTTCCCCATATTTAGGTATTTATCCCAACCCTGAGTCATCTCTCCCTGTTCACATTCTCTTACTGCCATCAACACTCTGCTGCCAAATGCTGCATACAGACATCTCTTGTATTTCTCTCTCCCTTTTCCACTGCCCTAGTTCAAGCTTGGAAACGTTTCCCTAGCTCTCCCCGTCTCCCACCAAACCTACAGCAGCTGTCAGGATTGCCTTATTTAAGCAGAGATGTGTTCATTGCCATTTCCCACCTTCCAGTTGCTGGAAACTCCACAATGACAAGAATCATGCCCTGGTTCACTCACTGCTGTAATAACGCACAGCCTAAGGTTCCTGGTGCATAACTGGCACCCCACGATTTACTTAACCTATGAAGGTTAGAAGTCTTCAGCGAAGCTCCACTGTATACACAATAAAGTAAGTTTGGCCAGACATTTGAGTCCCAAGTTACCCTTCCAACCTTAGCTTTCACAATGTCCCAAGTTTTCCTAGGTGCCTAGTAGTAAATATTCTTCCCCCTTTGGTTCCTGTCGCATTCTCCCTCTTGTCCTACCGATGGTGAACGGCTTACTGTACTCGTCAAGTAACAGAACTTGTTCTTCTCCCCACGATTTGCGTCCTCTAGTCTCTCCACCAGATGGTGACCCCAGCAGATAAGGAACTGGGTCTCTGTGCCTTGAGTTCCTAGACCGCTGCCTGTCCCACCAGAGGCGCTCAGTAACTGTGATATGAACGCACGAATTAGTGAGTGAACGGGTCCCTCGAAGCTGTCCTCCTCTCGGTCAAGGGAAGGGGAAGGGGCGGGAGGTGCACATGGGAGGGAGGGGAATACAGTAAATGGCCTCTATTTTTGGTAGTTTCGCTTCCTTTTATTTGTTACTGAATACAACACATATATTGAAAAGAACATAAATCGTAACTGTACAGCTTGTGAATTTTCACAAACGAGCACACCGCGAAACCAGCACCCAGGCCGAGAGCCAGAACATTGACGGCAGCCAGAAGCCCCCCCTGCGCCCTCTTCCACTGAGTGCCCTTTCCAGCGTCAAAAAGCGGGAGACCTCAAGTCCTGGGTCCCTGGCAGCGGTGAGCGACGCGTACGGTCAGAAAAGCCCAAGAATCCGCAAGGCACTCACCCACAAACTTGAAGCGACTCATGTCTGCGGCTCCGGCCCCTCCCCGGCGGAAGCGGAAGTGGCGTCCGTCGTCCCGCCCTTCCGGCCGCCCTGCCCCTTGGCCCCGCCTCCGGTTTCCCGGGAGTCCCCGCGGCCGCTGGAGGAAGCGGGCGGTCATGGCGTACTGCGCGCCGGGTGCCTACTTGACCCACCAGCAGAAGGTGTTGCGGCTTTATAAGCGGGCGCTGCGCCACCTGGAGTCGTATTGTGTTCACAGGTGGGAGAGGGGGACCCAGGGCGCGGGGAGGTGATCCCGGGGAGCCTCAGGCCTCGGGGGACCGAGCGGCTCAAGGACAAGGAGGACGAAGTGGGAAGCCGGCCTTAGACCCGGGTTCGAATTCAGGCTTCGTCGCCCCTCGCTGCGACCGAGACCTTGAAGAGTTGTTTATCTGGCCTAGGCCTCAGTTTTCTGTAAAAGAATCCCGAAGCAAGACCAGTGCAGAGGGTCGCATGACGATTAAATGAGATAGAGGAAAGTGCCTAAAGCTGTCGTCATGCGTCCAGCGCTTAGTAAATAAGAGCTTTGTTCATGACCTTCTTGTTCTTAATATAACAGTAACATGGGTGTTGTTTACTTTAGTCCTCAGAACAACTCTAGGAGTCGGGGATTATTTAGCCTTATTTTGCAGGTAAGGAAATAGGGAGAGTAACTTGCCAAGTCCCTCCAGCTGGTGGTTGGGCCAGGATTAAAACCCAGGTGCCTAACCTCAAAGCATCATCATCAGTCTCCCACCCCTGGGGTCAGCTTTCCTTTGTTTAGCTTCATTCAGCCCTTTCCACCATTTTCATATTTACATAATTCTTTACCAGCCACATAATTCTCTTCTTTCTTCTTTCTCTTCATCCAAGAGTAGTCATGGGACATAGTCTTCAAACACATAGATTTTCGTGACCTAGATGCAGTGCATGGTGGGATGGCAGCCCAAGCTGTGTAGATGCCAGGCCTCATCGGAATCCTAAAGCCTGGTCCCAGGAGAAGAGCTTCTGGGAAAAAGCTCTGAATGATGGAAAACCCAAGTGGGTCTGGAAAAGTTGTGGAGGGTATCCTTGAAGCCCAGATTGCATATTTGTGAAATGCATTTGGAAAGCCATTCACCTACTTCTCTTTGCTATAGACAGAAAGATGGCAACGCTGAATGCAGTAGAATCATTAGTCTCTTCCCTGATTTTCCTTATTCATTCATCTGACAAAATTTGCAGTTCAGGTTCTATGGTGGCTACTAAATAAACAAAAAGTAGTAAGTCCTCTTTCTCTGCTGTAGCAGGGTTAATGGGGAAGATGGACATGTAAACAGATAACAGGATTATCAGTCTTATAAAGATGAAGGAAGTTGAGCTCTCGGATTCAGTAACACTGAATTGCATCTGGGGATTTTTTTTTTAAGTTTATTTATTTTTGAGAGCGAGAGAGAAGTCTATAGTCATGGAGAAAATAATGAAAGCATCTCCTATGATAACATATTGACTCAGCGTTTTTTTAAGTCTTAACCGATGTCCTCTCTCAGGACTTTCCTTTCTCCTTTTGTCCTCAGCGCTGTTTGTTCTCCATGGTTCCATCCCAGGTCCTTGGTTAATGGTGTATATACTTCGGGTAGCCTCATCTAATGCTAGGACTTGAGTTCCCACCTACACTCACTTGTCTCTAGAGCTGTTTTCCAACTATTTTGTTCTCTGAAACTCAACTTGTCTTCATGCCTTAAAAACAAACTTTTTGCTGCCTCATTCTGAATCTCTTCCCAAATCCCCTGTCTCTGCTAATGGCATTTCTTAGCCACGCAGCGTCCTCTTCGAATTGATCTCTAATACTCCCTACTTACCACTCTGCCAGTGACACATGTACTTGTGTGCTTTGTAGAATTGGATACTGATTTCTGTAAACTTTCTCCACAGCGTAATAATATTAGTAGCTGACATTATTGAGCAGAGGTTGTATTAGGCACTGTCGGAAGTGTGTATATGATTTGGCTCATCAAATCTTTAGGAAAACTTTAAGATCTAGGTACCGTTACTAACGCTCGTAGAGGAGGAAGCCGTGGCCTAAAGACACTAATTTACCCCAGGTTACATGGCTAGTAAGCTAAGATTTAGTCCCACGCAGTCTGATTTTAGCGGACGCTCTCATAATTCTGTAACGTAAGTGTCTCTCTTCTGTCTCCTTCCATCACAGTTGCTTGCTTCAGGTCCTTCTCATCTGTGGCTTGGATTATTGAAAGGCTAAATGATCTCTGCCTACTGTTCCTTCTAGAATCTGACCTTAATTTGCCTGCAATCCTGCAGTTAGTGTCCGAATCAGGATTCAAACTCAGATGTGACTGATTCAGGCAGTATAGTTGCCGTGTAACACCTCCCTTCCTACTCATCTTTGTGTCTCCAGAATTTAGCACAGTGCCTCGCACGAAGTAGGAGGGAATTCAGTAAGTTGTCACTGAGTGAGTGTTGACTGATCCTACAGAGGCTATAGTTTTTCTCTTTTGCAAATGATCTTTTTTTGTTGTTCGAATCTGCATTCATTCTTTTGGAGGAGAGAGTGGGGAAAGTGGTTAGGTTGTATTTAATACAGTATTTAAAAAATTTTTTTAATGTTTATTTTTGAGAGAGAGAGAGCGTGAGCAGGGGAGGGGCACAGACTTTGAACTGGCTCCAGGCTCTCAGCTGTCAGCACAGAGCCCAGTGCAAGGCTCAGACTCTCAAACTGTGAGATCGTGACCTGAGCCATAGTCCGAAGCTTAACCAACTGAGCCACCCAGGTGCCCTTAATATGGTATTTTTTCTTTTCTTTCTTTCTTTCTTTCTTTCCTTTTTTTTTTTTTTTTTTTTTTTTTTTTTACTGTGGGGTGCTGGGGACTGCTGAGGAAGCAGTCCCAACGATGTGGCTGCTCCATTGGCAGGGCCCAGGGAAGATCCAGGCAGTCGTGCCACACAGTCCAGAAGGTCCAGAAGGGGTTAGTGGAAATACAGTCGCTTGTCAGGCCGTAATCCTGCTCAGTTGAGTAGATGACATTTCTGGTCTCCAAAACCATTTTGATTTAAGGGACAAATACCGCTACTTCGCTTGTTTGCTGAGAGCCCGGTTTGAAGAACATAAGAATGAAAAGGATATGGTGAAGGCCACCCAACTGCTGAGGGAGGCCGAGGAAGAATTCTGGCAGAATCAGCACCCTCAGCCCTACATCTTCCCTGAGTCTCCAGGAGGGACCTCCTACGAGAGATACGAGTGCCACAAGGTGGGTGGGCGCTGGGGGGGGGGGGGTGCGGCCGCACACTCTCTTCCTGCCCCCCCCCCCAAAACCACCAGCCCTGCCAGGGGGTAGGTGGGTACAGCAAGGCCTACTTCTTTCTGACAGTTGTGAATACTTCTGCTGTGGGGGTCTGTTTCCTCTCTCCCAGGTTACATTTAGGCTTTTCTTTGACATTCAGCTCCAGCGTCTTTCGGTATCTTTTTGACAAAGCAAGGTGCTAAATTACTTGGTGTATATAACCCACTCTTGCATCTTCAAGCTAACTGATTTGGACTGGTGCTTAGTATTTCTGAGCAGTTAGAGGTAGGAATTCCACGTAACGTGAAGAGAGCGCGGGTCAGGGAGGCCTGGTGCCGGGTCTCTTCGGCCCAGCCTTGGGGTTTCTGGTCCCTGGACTCTTTGACTCTGGGGTCGCCTCTGCTGCTTGCAGCGCCAGAGACAGTCTGGTACGGGCGGTCCCCATAAAGCTTCCCCGTCATTCTTGCCTTCCGCCTCCTGGGCAGGCCCTGTGGCCGGCACGGCAGTGCCTCCCTTGGGCAGACGCAGTGATTTCGTCTCCGAACAGGTTCCTGAGTGGTGCTTAGATGACTGGCATCCGTCCGAGAAGGCGATGTATCCAGACTACTTTGCGAAGAGAGAGCAGTGGAAGAAGCTGCGGAGGGAGAGCTGGGAGCGGGAGGTGAGTCCTCCCTGCCTCGCTCCGTTTTGCTCCCCATGCACAGAGGCCCAGGTTCCGGCGATGACCGTCACTGTGGCCCCTTGCCTCCCAGATATACTTCTGCTCCTAGTTGGGTTAAACGTCGCATTTACAGCCTTCTTGCAAACAGGAGACGATGTGTGGCTGGTCTCTGGGTTTTCTGCTGATTTTGCTTCTCCCCTCTTCCTCCTCAGTCCTTTGCCTGACCTGCTTGCCGTCCCTGCCTGTCCCTTAACTTTCCTCTCCACCAGCGCCCCAGACGCTTTTCACTCCTGAGGTCTGAGTTACGTTTCTAAAAGCTGAGCGTTGCTGTAGTGAGAAGGGGGTGCTGGAGAGGCAGGGGACAGGTGCTGAAGAGGCGGGGGGGGGGGTGCAGGGGCCGGCAGGGAGTGTTGCCCTTCAGCCAGAAGATCGTGGCAGGATGTCATTTGGAGGGACATGAGGCTGACTGGATGTGGGGGGTGCATGAGGGATAGGGAGGAATCAAGAATGAGTTCCAGGTTTCAAGCTTTAACACCTGGAGTTTGGTTTATTGAGCTAGAGAAGATGAGGAGAAAACAGGCATCAGAGGGACAAGCAAGCACTTGGTTTTCAGTTTGTTAAGTTTGAGAATCCTGTGAGACCCAAGTGCAAATGTCAGTAGGTGACTTTGGGTGTAGGAATCGTGAACTCAAAGGAGAGATTTGAGCTCGAAATCAAAATTTGTGACATATCTATTGTTTTAAAAACCACAGAGTGCTGCCTGGATAACTGTCAGTCTTTTGGGCCACCGACTTCAGCTCAGGTCATGATCTCATGATTCGTGGGTTCAAGACCTGCGTGCGGCCTGCTTCAGATTCTGTGTCTCCCTCTCTCTCTCTGTCTGCTCCTCTCCAGCTTGTGCTCGCTCTTAAAAATAAATGGATCAACATTAAAAAAATAAAAGCCACAGAGATATAAGCGATCCTGAAGAGAGTGGAGAGAAGAAAAGTCACAGGCGGCTCCCCCTTGTGGAGGTCAGGAACGGAGCCGGCAGGGCACCCAGCAGGGGAGAAGGGGGACAGCCAGGCCAGTGTTTCAGGCATGGCCGCTCAGCCTTGGTCACCTTTGCTGAAAGTTGCTAAAAGGTGAAATAGAGTGAGGCCTGGAAATAACATCCACAGATTGCGGCCACGGGAAGGGCATTTATTAGTGGCCTTGACGAGAGCCTTTTTTGGAGGGTATAGTCGCACTGGTGGGAGCAGGTGGAAAAGAAAGAGAAGATGGCTGTGGGGTGGGGGAGGGGGATTCTTGAGAAGTTTTGCTAGAACTGCCAACTGGAGGCCAAGGCATTATTTGAAGATAAATACGGATGCAGATGTATGGATGCAGAGATGGGGCGGGGGAGAAACTGATCGAAGCGAGGCTAACAGGTCAAGGAGGAAAGCTTTTGAGAAGAGGGACGGGATCCCAGGCGTGTGTGGAGGCCTTTGAGAGGAGAACGGGTTCTTCCTCCACGAGAATTGGACGAAAGATACGTGGAAGTACATTTGGGCCTGGAGTTTTGGTGGTAGGAACAGGAGAGTTATGGGATGGCTTCTCTTTTTTAGCAAGGAGGAAAAGGCACGAAGTGGGTTCAGCCTGTTTGGAGAATGTGGAAAAGATGCGGCAGTCTCGGGAGGGGAGCGAGTGGGGATTGGGAGATGGCCAGGGGGCGGCGAAGGCCCCATTGAAGCTGGGTACGGTTCATGTGTTGTGATACCATTTTGTGCCAGCGGTTTTTTCTTTCTAGCAACACAAGCTGCCTGGTGCAGACTGGAAGGTGGGTGGTTCCCGTTTGTCCCGTCTAGAGAGTCAGGAGACCAGAGGCCATGCACGTGATCGTTCTGGTGGGATCTGAGTGGGTAAAGTAGGCAGGAGACGGGAGGCTGATGGAGAGAGAAGGGCAAGTTGGGTCAGAAGATCTGTGAACCAGCCATCTCTTGAGTTTCAAGAGACATTGAGGCACGAGCCGGAGAGGGTCATGGTGTTTGGATAGTGGGGTATTTGGTTCATGATTTTGAAAGTCATACGGGGTCTTGTGATAAGGCCCAGGATGTCTCCTGCAGGAAGTCCTTGGCCAGGGCGGAGTGGAAGGAAAGTCATCGTGACCAGGAAGGGCAGTGTTCGCTAAGGAGCTCTTTTGGGAAAGGGGGGGGTGGGGGGTGTATTTATCCATGGCGAGCACCAGGTTCACTCCGCAGCCGGTCACTGGTGACCTCTCCACGGAAACGTTCTTCCTTTACTTCGTTCGTCTCTGACATGATTAAACAGCACATACGCTGGAGACTTCCGGCCACCCACAATAGAGAACTTTTTCTGACGGAAGCTTCAGAAAATCATGGCTCTGGCGGGTGGGTCTCTTACGTGTCCCCTGTCAGGACAGGGATAGTCTTGGAGGTCTCTGAAACTGGGGGGTGACTGGACAACATCAGGCAGAACAGCATGTTTTCACATGTGATTTCATGTTATGTCTTATTGTGGTTGCTATTTGTGGGGCTTTAAAATGAACATTTCTAACATAGAAGAATTAAGATTTCCTATTGGTGCTTTTGGAGAGCTCTTAGCTGAGACACAAAAGTAAGTCTTTTGAGGGGTACAGGTGGGGGACCATAACAAGGGCTAATTGTCATGATTTTGCTCAGTGAGTGAGAGACAGGGGAGGCGGATTTCTTGGCTTTGCTGTTTTAAGAATGGGAAAATCTTTAAGGAGAATTGTTTTTCTGAGTTAAACTGTGGGTATAAAAATAAGGCAGGTGTATATAAAAAACCCTTTGCAGTAGTAAGAGCCAGAAAGCGTGTAAACGTGACACAGTTTCAAAGCGGATACTTAACTGCAGCACATTTTCCAGTCAGTTTGCCTCTAACTATTCCTTGCTCCCCCTTGTAGGTTAAGCAGCTGCAGGAGGAAACCCCACTCGGTGGTCCCAACACTGAAGCTTTGCCCCCAGCCCGAAAGGAAGGAGATTTGCCCCCTCTGTGGTGGCATATTGTGACCAGGCCCCGGGAGCGGCCCATGTAGAGAGAGAGGAAGATGCCTCACCAGTCATGCTTGCAAGTGGAATAAGTTCCAGAACATGTACACACTTGCCCTAATAAAAATAACTCCATATGGTGACTGACGTGTTCATCTTCGCGTTAACATGACACCAAGTGACTGGGCCACTGTCGTCTCTTACCAACTGTGCCAGAAGTATGTGGAGTGTGGTCAAGTGTCCTCTGCCCCAGTAAGTCCTATCGATAGCATAGATTATCAGGGGCAACTGCACAGAACCAGATACAGGAGTCACTCTGAGGATTAGTTCACAAACTCTAGTTGAAGGCTTAGTGGCTGGAAGGAACACGAAGTCCAGAGAAGGTGTGCAAGGATTAAGGACTGTGAGACACCATTTTTGGTTTTCTAAAGATGCCACGAATGAGATGTTGGTTTGGTTAAAAGGAAAACTCAAAGCACACCTTGAACAAATAAGCATGGCGTTTATGGGGTTCGCTCAGGGGTGCAGGTTTGGGGGTTGCGGTGAAAGGTCCAATCTGAGGTGAAGCTCTGGGACGTTTATTTTGGGGGCAGTGTTCCAGCCTTGCTTCCTCTCCTGTGGCCTGGATTGTCTGCAGACTCACAGGGAAGGGTTCTCTCACAGAGAACTCTGGATGTTGGAAGAAGTTTCTTTAAAAGCTGGAGCCATTTTTAAAATCATCAGCCAAACCCACCTGCTTGTAGTTCGTGATAACACATTAGAACTGGGTTCAAATAGTTCATCGATTGAGGCAGCTAGCGTTGTACGGGGCTCACGGCCATCACAGAAAGAACGTTCTGTGGGTTTTCTGAGTAAGCCCAACCTGAGTCTCCGGGCTGCTGCTAACAGCCGACTAAGACTTGCAACTGAATTTTAATAAGTCTTAAAATACCGTTTTTTTTTTTCCTAGTGGTTCTTTATTTATAATGTAGGCTGAAGCAATTGTTACAAGGTAGAAGGGAGACACGTTACACAATTGTTATTTATACAAGTTTAGAACAAAAAACTGCACAGGGAGAGGTCAACTCTCGGTACAAACTAGCAACTAAACCACAATAATTTACCTTGAGAAACGATTTCTTTATTTTTAGCTGTGACACTGCTTTTACAATATGCAAAAACACAAACAGAACTACCCAAGGTGTTTTGTCACATTCTTTCTACATTGAATTTGGCAACATTTTATATTAAATTTATTCAGATTATACTAACGTTTAAAAACTAAACACGTGAAAAGCTGTACCAAGGTACAGTCACATCCATTTATTTCGAAGGTTTAAAATACCACTTTTATCTATTGTAATTACCTTGCAGTGATTTCTGCTTTTGCAAAAACCATCTCAAGCATCATATGCACAATGCATCAGCTACTTTTAGTCATCAAGATTGGTGGGCTAAACCACAGGCACTACTGTTGCTTATATTCTGTAGAAGGAGCTTGTTTTTCAAAGAAAAAAAAGCTTAAATAGTTTCTAATAATCATGCCTTTGCTTTAAAGCCGTAACATAAAATGCCCTTGAGCAATCACAGCGGTGTTAAATGCTAATATACAGAACAGTGACTATACACGTACGTTACTCTCACATCCAATGCACTTATGTAGTAAAGCATAAGGTTATGTCATTGAAGATTAGCGCCAACAGAAACCTGCAGGGGCTGTGGGACCCACCAGGCTCATTCCTTCAGAGGAACGGACCTGATTCGCTCACGGGGCGTGCTTGGTTTTCTCAAACCCGGTTGGCTTCTGCAAACAAGATGCCTTGTAAACCTACAAATCTCTGTTGGCTTTAGGGAACGGGCATTAGAACAAACTGAACTTTCACTTAAAATAAGAAAAGACATAAATCCATTCCAAAAACATTACCTAGAATACAAAAAAAGGGACGGTATAGTGGTCAGATTCCCAGTGACAATAAATAAATCCTCCTCTCTTCAATGTTTGGTATGATGCCAATTCACTGCCATTTGTCTAAAAGAAGATAAGAAAAACAAGCCCCCAGACTGGTAAACACATTGGCAAGTTGCTAGATTCCAAGCTGGTTACCCTTGTTAAATCCGCTCAAGTTTTTTCAAAATATTTGGGCTTTTCAACGCGCCCAGCCTGCTGGGCACAGTTAAGTAAAAGGCATTTGCTATATCGAAGAATTCCCTGCTATCATCATTTTAAAATGTCTTTCACATTTTTCAAACTGCCTTACCCTTTTTGGATGTATTTGGATCCCATGAAAGTGGGTACAAGAGACGAGTAACTGAAGTGGGGGTTCTAGGTCTAGCCGGCAGCAGCAGCATGCATGGGATCGGAGGTGGGCGCTGTGTGCAGTCAAGAGGAATCGTGGGAGAAAGGAAGTCCTTAAACACCCTACAGAAACAAACACTGCAATCCAGTATGGCTTATTCGGATGCATTTACCATGAAGATACTAGAAATTCAACCTACGAGGCTACTCTTAAATGTTAACAGGATCGGCTATGTTGACAGTGTGCCCCTCCCACGGCCCTCCCCCCAATCCCAACAGAGTCTACCATTTCCAGATTCACTTCGTTCTGAATATTGCTCATCAACTGTTCCTTCTGCTTTTCTCAGCCAGAACATACTACATTTAAGTGAAGATTTTACCCCTTTATCCATTTTGTTTGTACATTAAAATAACTTGAATTTGCTTCTAAGCCAAACTACTAACGATGCATCTACAAAAGCTTGCAGGAAAAAAAAAAAAAGAAAAAAAAAGCGAAGTATATAGTTATCCTTTTTTCTGAAATTAACTACTTCGTAGTTCCCCTGCCCCTACCACCCCCCCCATTATGCATTTAAAATTTTACAAAGACTTGTAAAAAAGTTAAATGGAATTTGGCACCTTCAGAAAAATCAAAAGGGAAACTAAGATTAAAATGTGCAGAAAGAAAACTGTCAATATTTACAAATTAAAAGATCAAAGTTATGTCAGTTACGTATGTTGCTTTTAATTCTTATCTAAAGGTGTCGAGTACTTTCAAAAGAGCTGTATTCTGAGTTGCCTACAAAATCTTTTGTTTGATTATAGATTGGAATGGATCGAGACAAATTAGGTTTTATGAATTAAACAGTTCCTTCCCCACTGGCAGCATTTCTTGGGAGCCTAAGAGAGCCTACGAGAAGCGAGGGGCGGAGCGGTCATTTGTCGTGGTCTTCTTCAGTTTCACGCCCCTTCGGATGGCGTTCAGCATGTCTTCCCCTTGCGGCGTATCTCTCGGGCTCAGGTCTGCAGCCTCACTCTCCGGAACCTGGCCTGGGGAAGCAGTGGCACTTGAGGGATCCCTTTCCTGGTCTTCGGCCTCGCTTTCTGGAATCGCCTGTCTGTGCTCCTCGGGGATACACGGCTTTGGGCCTGGAAGAGGAGGGTTGACGGAGGCTTGGCCGCTCCACATTGAGGAGGGCATGCTGGTGACACCCTGGGGGCCCTCACCCACAGAGGGCGACTCGGGGCTGTGCTCACCCCTCTCCTCTGGCCCGTCCGGGGGTGCCGGCAGCACCCCAGGGAGGTCTGGGACCGTTGGGGTCTTGACAGGGATCACAGGTGTCTTGATGGGGATGGGACCAGCTCCGATGGTCCCCCGGCGGACAGAAGGCTTGGTGGAGGGGGTCCGTCGGATGGTTGCAACCCCTGGGGTGACCATAGCAGGTCCGAGGGTGGTGGGGAGGCCAGCAGTTGAGGCCGGGCGCTTGGCCTGGAACATCCGTCGGTAAGACTGGCTGATGTCACTGTTTCTCGGAATGGTGGACGATTTGTCGAACTCCTGCTGATCTGCCTCCTGGTCACCGCTTACAGAGAAATAATCATAATCTGAAACTGATGATAAGATTTGATTAGGAATCTCCAAGGCAGCAGCTTTGCTTTTGACTCCTTTGTGCCGGAGGAACAAAAGGCACAGGAGGCCAGGTGCTTTACCCACAGCCTCATCCCAGCCCCCCAGCCCCCATCTCCGCACCATCCTTAGAAGCCCCCAAGGTCTGAGAACTCCCTCCGCCCCCCACTCAGGCAGGGATCTTTGTCCTGCTCCCGATGTAACCAGGGCCCTGGCACGGCGTTGGACGCCACACGCACACACACTCGATCCTGTTGAGTGGTGAAGCACGGCCGAAGGTCGGGCTACAGCTACCTTCCGAGCGGCTCCGGGAGGGAAAAAAGGGGATGAATGGGAAGAGAGAAGAAACTCCACAGACCCTCCAGTCCAGAATTCGACAGGAGAAACAAGCCTCAGACACATGACCGCAGACCTTACTAGCTCTCTTATAAGGGACTCATCAGGCGAAGGCTGGAAAAAGAATGGAGCTACTGGCAACAAGCCCAGGGAAACAGGCCCAGAGGCGTGTGTATTTCCTCTCAACACTGGGGTCACACGGGAGGCAGAAGCATACAGAGTCAACGTCTTAGAGCAGGTTTCTGAACGGTCGCAGCACCACCGGCATTTGGGGCCCGGTGAAAGGGTTGTTGTGGGGGCAGTGGGGCCGTGCTGTGTATTACACGACTTTTAGCCGCATCCCTGGCCGTGGATGGCAGCAGCACCCCCTCCGTGGGTGACGACCTAAAATGTCTCCAGACATTGCCCGATGTCCCCTGGACAGCAAAATGGCCTTCCACTGAGACCCACTTAGTCTAGAAGCTCTGGCCGGTGGACTGCAAATGCGTTTGGTCACCGCCCCGAGATGCGCCCTGGCACCGGCCGCCATCCTGCTGGCCGGCGCGTGCAGCGGTGAGGTTGGCGGGGTTCGTAGGGCAGCTGGTGGGAATAGGTGGGGAACTTGGGCCTTCAGTCCCGAAGTTCCAACTCCGGCGCCGCTCACTAGTTGTGTGGCCACGGAGTGAGCCTGGCCACCCGATGCGGAAAACACGGGCGAGAATGCTAGGCCGTAAGCGTGCCTGGGGAACGCACTGGGGCGAGTCCGGCTGCTCCTCGTAAAGGGGGAAGCTTAGCACGAAGTGCTACGACACAAATGACCTGATTCTCGTTCGCAGCACCTGAGGTCACACTGGGGCGCTATCCTGCACCCGGAAGGTCAAACACTAGAGAAGCTGCAAAAGTCCGGTCACCTGGAAGGGCGGCCACCCGATCGCCACAGGTCAGCCCTCCGAGCGTTCCCGGAGGAGGCCCGGGGTTCTGAAGCCGCTGTGCTCATGCTGCCGCCCCCTCCTGGCAGGCAGGGCACCCCCGTGCTCGCCGGCCGGTGCTCAGGAAGCCCACCCGAAACCCCGGGCTGCCTGTACCTTGGGAGGGGATGGTGTCCTCGGAGCAGCACGGCGTGGTCGTCTGCGTGCTGTAGCCGCTGGAGCACTGGAGCGAGTCCCGGCTGCTCCTCTGCGTGTCCAGCTGGAGGCCCCGCGACAGGGCCAGCGCCAGCTCCTCGCAGGCCTCCATCTCCTCACCAGGCTGCACGCGGGAGGAGGGAGAGACACGGACAAGCCACAGGGGCCATGAATCCCCTGTCCCATGTCCCCGGAGCCTTTCCACATACTTCTGCAAGTGGGAGCTTCCATAGTACTCCTGTTCTGCTCCCGTGAACATCACCCGTCTGTGGGCCCTACCCAGGCTCTAGAAAGTTCTACCAGTCTTTTCCCTGGGGGCCTTCTAACCATGACAGAACAGGAAGTGGGGGGTGGGGGCGGACAGGGCTCAGGTCCCTCCAGCTGCAAGGCTGAATCTGCCCCCCCCCCCCCCCCCCGCTGCTGGCCAGGTCTAGAGGGCAGAGAATAAAAAAAACGTCACCCTGGTGGCAGCTGACACGGTCATGCTCCGTGGTCTCTGAGCTTCCTCGGCAGCGGCAGGCGCGCCACCCACAGCGGTGGGCCCTCCTCCATTGGGGTCCGGCTCCCGCTTCTCCTTGCGGCGCTGTAGGGTGTTCACCAGGGGCTGATCGTAAGGTCCTGGCTTGGCCCAGTCCTAAGTAGAACAAGTGTGGTCAACACCAGGGCCTTGGCCTCCATCTGAGGGCCACAGAACCCTCTGGACAGCTGCCCGCAGAAGGCGGCTGGCCCCCTTAGGGGAAGCTCAGGCTAGGACTGGCCAGCAGGCCCTTCTATGTCCTCAGCCGGCTCAGAAAGAAGGGAGTGGAAAATCCTTTGGACCCCCCCCCTCCAGGTACCTCCCCTTTCCTCATACCTGCCCAAAGATTAAAAGTACTCAACAACCAGGCAGGTGGGTGCCTGTGGGAGACTCAGCCACCTAATAGCTGACCGACTGTCTAAGGTGTCTGAAGGCACCAGCCAGTGGAGAGCCCATCCCCAGGGACGGTGCACCCCCCCACCCCCCACCACCCCATTCTGATGTCTGAAGGAACCCTCTCTCCTCCAGCAGCCCAGATGTCTTCACTTGAAGACGTGGCCACCAGGGGGCGCTGAAGGAATTTAGCCCCGCGCCCTGAGGCTGAACCTCCATTTCTGGGATCCTGGACCCCCCACAAAGGGCCCTCAGGATGTGCCCTCTGAGGCCGTCACATAGGAAGGGAAGGCCTCTGGGGTCAGCAGGAAGACCTTGCGGGGCCTGAGGGGTCCACACTACCTGTGAGGCGATTAAGTCAAGACCTGCTCTAAATGCCACAGCCTAGGCTAATCTGTTCAAATTCGGGACACCTCCTCACAATAAAGCAGGATATCCTCCTGGCGTCAATTGGACTCGTTAGGAAATAATTTTAAAACTTTGTTTTTATATTAAAGCAAACATGTTTTAATATAAAACAAATGAGACTAAAAATAAAGTCTGCATTTACTTTGAAGATAAAACATGATGAGCCAAAAACATAGTTTGGATTATGGTTCCGTTACCGTGGCCCGATAATGGACTCCAGGGAAAAGTCTGGGGCACATGGCCGAGGAGGGCAGTCCCTCCCAGCCCCTGGGAATAGTGACACCCTGCAGTGGCCCCCAGCAGCGTGGACCTGCCTGCCGGCCCTGCGATGCCGTGTCTGGGATCACTGCCTACCCTCTGGCCGGCCTGAATGAAGGTTTCTGAGGGACGCCTCTCCCATCTCAGCTCCACGTGGAAATTTCTATCTCAAATCTGCCTGCTGCTTTTTGGTTCTTCCCAGTGAGAATTTTCTTAGGGAGAGGTGTTATATGGGGAGGAAGGCAGAGTGTGGAAGGAAGGGATGAGGAGGGGGTCAGGATGAGGACCGTGGGACAGAAGAGGGGGGAGAGCACAGAGCCATGAGAGGGGGAGGAGGGGGAGAGAGGAGGGAGGAGAGACACAAACCTTCCAGCTAGGGATCTGAGATGACGGGAACATGCCGGGCCCAATGGTGTAATAATGAGCGTAGTCTGGAAGGTGGACAGAGGTGACCCGAGGGAGCAGGCGGGAGGCAGGCAGGCAATGAGGGAAAAGGCTTGCCCCCACGGGCCCCACATGGGACTCACTTGGCAAACTACAGTGAGAAAACCCGTTAGACAACTGGAAACAAACAAAACAGGGGGGGGGAAGGAAAATAAAATTAATATAACAGGATGAGTGTGGAGGTACAAGATGGCATTGACATTCAAGGGAGGAGGGAGACCCGAGTATTTATAAATAAAACAAGCGGCGGGCTCTGCTGCTCCTGGATGACCGGTGGTGCGAGAGAGAGGGCTATGGGGCAAAGAACACACAGTGGACGCCAAACAAGTGTTCGGTCAAGGCAATAATTATCTCCATTTTAGAATGGTGTGCAAATTGAATGGTGTCCTTAATTTTTTGGCGTTCTCAATGGTTTTGGATGATTTATAACCAATGGAGCATAATTTCAGTGATAGTGATTTGTTCTTCTCATTATGCAAATTTAAAAGATTCTCAAGCGTCAACTGAAAACTGTTCATTCTGCGTTTCTGAAATCATCACGCTGTTCAGGAGCAGATTCCAAATCGGGGTGAAGTGGGTGGGGGGGTTGGCGAACTAAAAGGCAGAAAAGCACACAGCCTCTGATGCAGTGAGATGTCCCCGTCCAACGGTACAGCGACAAGGCCACGGTGGGTGGGGTGCTTGGGCGGGGGAGGGGGGACGCATGAGCGCACGACACTTCTGAGAAGGAGCCTTCCACCTCCGAGCTCCCCATACCCCTTCCTCTCCCTCAGGACACTGCAAGGTCATTGCCCTGAAGCCAGGCACCCTTTCAAGAAAAAGCCCTCAGCCTTGTCCCTCTCTCTGTCCCCATGAGAGGCTGCATTTTGTAGATGTTGAGTTTCAGGTTCCTGGCGGTGACAGTGATGGTGGGCAAGGGAGGGGGCAGTGGGGGGTGGCCGCGGTGGCCGGGGCCCAGCCGGTCACCTTCTCTGTGGAAGCCCAGGCGCCCATGGTGGAGCCTGAGCTGACTGAGGTGGGCGAGCTGCACTCGCTCACGGACTGGCAGGTTTCGGAGGCTTCAGAGGAGGCCGAGCTGGACGAGTTCTGCAGCAGGGAGGGACCACATGCCACCAAAAGTAACAGGAAATCAAAACAAGAAGATGGGGCGGGAAAGTGCACGCACAGAGAGAGAGAGACAGACAGACAGACATATACACAGAAGAGGGAAGGATGAGAGAAGCAGAGGGTTAGGGTTATTTTTTCCCTTTGCCAAAGTTGCACCCACACAGAGGCTTTCAAGCTCTCGAAAAGCAGCATGAGACGTGGCAAGGTCTAGGCCTGCCAGATGGTCAGCCCCCCAGGACCCCAATGTGTGTGTCTAGTGTGTGCCTGGCACTGGCCAGGTGCTGCGACTCCCCGTGTTCCTTTGGACATTTCTTCTCATGCCACAAGCCAAGGTCCCAGGGGAGGCCCACTTTTGCTATCTCCCAGGGGCACAGGCATACTTAGTGCCTGAAGATTGACCCCCTCCACCACCACCACCCAGCTTGGGCTTCTGCTCCACACCTCTCCAGGCCCTGGCCTCTCCCTGTGTCACATGCAGCCTCTGCACCCATGAAGGGTGGTTTCCAGCTATGAAGCTGCATCTTCACGGGATAGGTTTTTAGGTTTATCTGCCTGGGAAATGATTTTGAGGTTTGGGGTAGTGAGGCCCTGAGGTGAGTGCAATGTTTCCAGTGGCCTCCTTAGGGAGGGACGGAGCATCTGGAGAGATCTGGGGCATTATAGAAAGGAGGTCTGACTTGGGTCAACATCTCCTTGTGCAGATCTTTATTACACCTCCAGTCTTGCCAGTCTCCCAGCGTCACCTGGGGTACGTGCCCCCAGCTCAGTCTCCTGACATTTAGCTCAGGCTGGGACCATGCCTGTGGGCTCATGCTTACGTCTCAACTTTCTAGTCCCATGACAGGTGCTCAAAACTACTGAATGGATGAGTGACGAAGAACATCTCTTCCAATATAAACTGGGTCCCCTGAGATAGTGCTTTGGGCACACCCAGGTATTTAAGTTCTGTTCACTGCTAAGTCCAATCTCTGGCTCATCCTTTTGTTTAAATAAGCCCAACCCTACTGGGGTCTACTATGTGTTCCTGTGTTCACTGCCACGGAGGCCAGATTCGTGTTTCTGTCCACCTCCTTCACGACCAAAGAAAGAAGGGTTCCAGCAAAGGGACAGAGCTGTAGCTCTCCATCCTGCAAGCAGCAAGGCTCTGAGAAGACACTCCACTGCGCGGGGCCCCAGAGACCCACAGCAAGGACGGGCTACCCACTGGATGCCCTGGTGGCTCCACAAACTCTGTGTCTGGTTGGTGGTTCAGGAGCCAAAGTTTGAGGGTTTGGATTTAAGTTACATTCTTGTCACTTCTCAGTGGAGGAACGTCAACCTTAATCTAAATCTCCAATTTCTTTCATTTTTGGAACAGGGATCACTAATATCTAACAGAGGAAGAGAACATGAAATTTTATGTGTCCGTCTATGTACATACCGCTTAATCAAGTGTACAGAGAGGCCAGTTATCACTGTAATTTACTAGTGCTGTTTATTTTGGTCCCTCTAATTCAAGTATGTTCAACGTGAAAAAAAGAACCAGTAAACCACTCCAGGACTGCAGGTTCCTATTTCTTTTGGCTTCTGTTCATTATTCATAAAGAACCTCTTGCCTCGACCCAATGAACAGCTCTAGGATGAGACCCTCACAACAGACATGGCCCCGCTCCTGGGCACAAGTGCATTAAGGTAGAATTTGAAAAGGGCACAGTGGAGGACAGTGGGGGAATTCTTAACATATTCCATCACTTGGCATTGACTGAGATCCATGTGACTGAGTGGAGAAATGAAGGGTTCCTGCCCCTTACAGATGTGTGTACCCTTCCTCATCCTAAGTAAAGGTAACATTACTTCGGGAGACTGGATTCTCTGGCCTGTGTGATTTGTACAATTTCCTTACACTTTCCCTCTACCTCACAATTATAAGCAGCTGTAATGCCTTTTTATTTTTGGTAAAAATAGAATTGTCTATTAAATTTTGCAACATCTCTGAGCTTATTATAACTACCCTAGAGAACCCTAGAGTTGCTAGCCAAGGAACTTGGGCACCAGCTTTCAGATTTAAGTAAATCCCCACATGCCAACTTCTGCTCCCCTCAACATTCCTGGAGGCAGAGACACTCACGTCAGCCTGATCCACACACACAGTCTTTGACAGGAAGGCTGGAGCACGAGGCCTCTCTTTTTTTAGAAAGGAGCGTCAGCACACGATACTCTGTTAATTTGTCAGTTGATTAAAGACACACAACAGAATTAGGCTGCGTGTTAGAATAGCCTTGGAAGAATTGCAAATTCCTGTGTTCCTTTCAACCATTCACACTCTGCTTTCAAGATCCACAGGTGTGGTTTAGTTCTGCCACATGGAGGGGGACAGGCAGGTGACACCTTTCAGACCAAGCCAAAGCGCCCCAGCTAGGACAAGCACGTTAGAACTCAAAAGTCACGGCTCTTGGCCCAGAACGTCTCTGTTTGAAATGGAGTCTCTATCCCAGGAAGACAGAGGCCACAGTCTCCTGGGACAGCTGAAAAATGCCAGCGGGACCATGGAGCTGAGAACCTGTGGGTTCACCAACGTCAGACACATCAGGCAAGGAACCTTCTGGCTCAAATTCCCAGAACACTTCAGCTGCTTCCTCTACATGAAGCGTTCCCCAAAACACTTCCAGGGACACCTCATGGCTGAGATAGAACAGAAAGGGCTCTGGATTGGTTGCCAGAGACCCTTGGCCCAGGTCCCCAACCCGCAGGTCACATCATTGTACAGCTTGGGTAAGTCACATCTCTGAGCCTCCGTTTCCACAACAAAACAGCAGGGATAACAATACTGCACGTGGCTGTCGGGGGGACTACACAGATAGCAGACACAGGACATCCTAGGGTGGTGCCAGGGACACAGCAGTGACCGTGAAGCAAACTGGATACCTGGATACAAGATAAGCATGTGACCTTCTGAGTCCAAAGGATCTTGGGCCAAAGGCTGGGTCACCTCAGCGTGTACAGCGGGCGCGGAGCCACGTGCTCCCAGCAGATGGCACTGTGGGGCACGCTAGACGGTGGCGCGTCCCAGTGTCTGCTGTTGTGCCTCTTATTACTAAGTAGGAAGCCAGAACCCTGGCACTCAGGGAAAGAGGACGGAGCAGGCAGCACGGGAAGGGTGTCACAATACCCTGTCCAGCTCCTGCTTCCTGCTCCAGCTGGACCCACTGGGCTGGGCTGGGTCTGGCGCTGCCGGACCCAACTGTGGAAGATTCCACGCCTTCCCTTCTCCCAGGAGCAGAACGCCAACGGAATTCTCTGCAAGGGCTCTAAGAATTCATTCTCGTCCTCACACCAGCTGCTAAAAGGAACCGGAGAGCACCACAGATGGTTTCCAAGGCACCATTCAAGGACAGAACCTCCGCCATTCAGAGAGAAGCAGGCATGGCGGTGGAGAAGGTGCCACCGTTGCACACATGTCCGTTAATCAAGCATCGTGCGAAGCCGGACACTTACAGGGATGCCGGAGGGCGGCCAACCTTCTCTGAATCCGCCTACTTACCTAAGAGGACTCCCCAGACCACTGTGGTGACTTGACCATCACCACCCTGGAGACAGGCTTCAAACCCAACTTACAGTTCTCACCCTTTGGGGAAAGGACACATCTAGAGATGAGAGATTAAACCAGAGGTTTCTCATGTTGAGAGGACAGGGGTCTGCCTGAGCCAACGTCTTCCTTTGGAGCCAGCCAGTGATGGTGGTCCGGGCACCAGACATCACAGCCGCTTCCGGAGCCCAGGACCCCCTTACCTGGTTGGGGGCCTCTGGCGGCATGGGGGACGGTGACTTGGACTGGAAGGCGTCCTGCGAAATGAATCCTGAGTCGTGGGAGGACACGCTGGACAGGCGGACGGGCGCCTGCTGGGCCAGGTTGGAGCTGCGGTAGCGGTAGTGTGAGCTGGGGGAGTGGGTGTGGGAGCCGCTGGAGCGCGAGTCACTGCTGTTGACGCTGTTCAGGCTGCTGTGGGGGCGGAGGGGACGCAGGCGTGCAAGGTTAAGGGGCAGGGACAGGGGGAAGGAGGGAAACAGAAAACAGCGGAACAGGGGAGGGGGCAGAACATAATGTAATCAGCCGGGTGCCACAGAGAAGCTGGGCAAATGGTAAGACATGTTTCCAAAACACCAAATCATTAAGCTAGTAAACAAGAGGTTTTTTTCATGTGAGCAAGCGGGGAGAAAGGTGGCAGCTGTCATAAGGCAGGTCCGCCAAGACTCACTTCTCTGATGGTACAGTGAGGTGTCCCTAGCACGGAGGCCCAGGATTCTAAAGAGTCAAGCGCTACCCAATTACTTCAGCATGTCATCTACCACCAGAGCTGGAGACCTAATATCAGTGGCATGAAAAGAGACGGGGCTGATCTTATCGGTCATCAGCTTGCAGAATCCCCTGACCCTGGAGCGAAAGCCACCAAGGCTTCAGCGTCCTCTCGTTAGTATATTCAAAGCTCTCCCTTAGATGCACCATCTGGGTCCAGGAAACCAACCAGTGCCAAGGGCCGCCTCAAGCAGATTTCATCCTCCACGAGCCTGGTTCAAGACCGTCGTAAAGAACATCGGAAAATCTACTCAGTGCTTTCACGTGAGCATGTTTTATCTCCTATTACCAGAGTCGATGCTTTAATGAATGGCTTTCCCCTGATCACAGGAATTTCTCTGTGAGAGTATCTGCGGGCCGGGTGTTAACAGCACACCTGGCAAGAGGCAGGCAGCTTTCAACAGCGACAGGCAGACGAGGCTGAGCTGTTTGCTTCTGAGGTGAACAGTAAACAGGATGTGAGAAGCATCACTCACCCCTCTGGGTGTTCTGTCTGCGTTCCGTCTCCAGTTCTAACAAGTATGCACTCTAGTAACTCAGATTACAAAACCCAGGAAACCGAACAAAGCCCCACGGTCCAAACGAGCAGAATGGACAAAGGGAAGCATCGGAAGGGCTGGAATGAACCCAGCCTGCAAGAGGGTCTTGTCAAATTTCACAGACCCTGACAGCTAATGAGGTAGTCAGGGCCGCGTGACTGTTCTAGGCTAGAATTACTTGACAACGAATGTTCCGACAGATATAGGGGAGTGTGCCAGAGGAAATCACTGCCGCTGGGGATAATTACCATAATTTTTGCTTCCCCCACCCCCCACCCCACCAATCATCCAGAAGAGGGCATTTGGGGACTGACAGTGAAGCCCGCAGCAACTGCACTCCAGCAAGCTCACAGCCGATGCTGGCGGTGCTGCAGGACTTTTGACTGAAGCTAAAACTAGAAGAAAGAAAAGAGAACTCGTGCAACTTTGTTTTCTATTAGCGAGATAGTTCTCTTTGTTGCCAAAATGAAAACCCAACAGATCTGTCAAACACACATACACACACACACAGCCCGTAACAGATAACAGGGAACCAACCAACATTTTCATGATGTAGCATCTTAAGTCTGGAATTACTGCTCCGTGTTTAGTACGCAGGCTCAAGTGTGAAATCTCACACACACACACACACACGTGTGTGTGTGTGTGTGTGTGTGCGTGTGTTCGGGGACATAGCCATATGTCCTGGCCAGGACAGACCTGGCAGATCCACCCCGCTCTTTCCTCTCACTGCTCATTTCGTAAGAAGTGGAAATCCACTTGGCTTTGAAAAGTCAAAGGAAAAAGATCAGTAGGTCACGTACACCAAGAAGGGTTAGTGATACAAGATAGAACTTCCATCCTGCAAGAAGAGAATACACTTCGCAGTCGGCAGGCCAAGAATGGTCTAACAGAAAACTGCTAGCAAACAATTTTGCAAATGGCAGAACTCTCCGAACAATTCTGCTGTGGGTGAGTAGGGGCAGAGCCCAGCTTTACTTACCTGCAGACACTAGACTTGCGGGACATGGTGGTGCTGGGAGAAGAGGGTGGTGTCTGGTACGACCAACTATAATCAGAACCTTTCAAGTCCAGAATCACCTATGGGGACAGAGCCAAGTGGGCAGGTGAGGTGCTGGGAAGGGAAACATCATCCAGCAAATCTTTAACCCGTAACATCAAAATTCTGTCATCATCAAGGGGTGGGGGTTAACGTAAAAAATGTTGTTAATGTCCCTTCTTCAGTTAAAGAACAACAGTACCAATCCGTCAAGGTCATAATCCTTTTTCTGAGACAAGCAAAAATATAAAGAATTGGAAGGGGGGAGGGGACCATGAAACGTCAGTCTGGGGGGGGAGAGAAAGAGAGAAAGAGATATTTACAGTTACAGATTGACCATTATTTACAGGAGTCATGGATACTCAAGGCTACAATTTATAGGAGTTTTGTCTTATAGCACCACAAATTCAATACGGGGTCAGGATTTGCCGATCTTGCGTTTCAGCCACCGGATATTCAGTGGGTCACTTCCGGCCCTGATATTTTAAGACCTGCCAGAATCAAGAGCAAGCCAATTCTTCCGCAGTTACCTCTACATCTGGCCCCCCTGCTTGACAAATAACGACTTGAATGTGACTTTCATTCACACAGTAGATTCTCAATAAATGTCTCTTTACGGAGCAAATACATGCCTGCTGTGGTTTCATGAAAGCAATTTCACAGAACGGAAAACGTAAACTCTGTATTTGTCTTCTGGCTTGGTTCTCCAGGGAGGCAATGAGAATTTTATACAAAGGGCAAAAGCCAGCATGTGATTCATCAGCTGCTCCCCCAAATACGGTTCTTTCCACTTGATATAATGTTAATGTCATGAACCCAATGAAGAAGCACGAAAGCGGTCATCTTTTCCGTAAGAGAGATCTTCATGCATTCATTAATTAGAAGGGAGAAATTCAGTGAAAATGGTTCACAATGATCAAGACACATCACTATCATATTCCTGTGAGAGTTTATTTCTAGAGGACAGATGAACACAGTGGTTAAGGCCATGCATGGGCTCTCGACTTCTTGGTTAAAATCTCAGTTCTACCACTAATTGGCTAGATGAACCTGGTTATCTCTCAGTGCCTCAGTGTCCTGCTTATAAAATGGGAATAATCATGCAGATTAGCTGAGGAAGTCTATGTAAAGAGCTTAGAACAGTACATGGCACACAGCAAGTGCTCTATAATGGCTAGAGATGAAGATTACTGTAGATCACAACGTGAAACACGGATAGGATTTTAAATGAGGTAATGCCTCCAGGAACCCTCAAGACCTTGAACCTTTATGTCTTTGGTTGGCTCTCCCGAGTGCTTACCCCACAACTCCTACCTGTTCACTTGACGAGGGCAGTTTGTGAGGGTCCATGGTCAGGCTCTTCAGATCTTCTGAGATGGTCTGAAGGTGAGTTATTTCCCCTAGCATTGAGATTTCTTCTTCCTGAAGGAACGTAATACACAACATATCATCAGGAGTGTTTCATTCATGGTCTTGGCCCAACTGTTTGTATTAGGGTTACTGTCTAACCCTTTCAACTTTCCAGAAAAGCCACCTTGAGACTGGTACATCTTTGCTAAAGGCACTACCAGCCCTTTCTTCTGGGAAACAGAAAGGGAATAAGGAATCTGGCGTAATTATGGAGTGACCTGTGCCCCCTAGACAGTGGTGAGCAAGTCAAAGTGGACATGTGGCCTTCCTCATGGTGCCTGGAGGGGTGGGGGCTGGCACATCTGCCCGGATGGCCCGCCTGCATCTTCTCATGGGGCCCTGCAGCACAGCCCCCTCCACAGGCTGAGGCCCTCTGAGCTCACTCAGCTTCAACGGTTGACACAATTTGGAGCAATTTGGGTCCAGATCTGATCACAGCTCTTTGTGACAGCACATGCATGTGCAGTAGAGTTAGCGATCCCCTTCCCCTTCTTTCTTGTTTTTTTTCCCACCAACTTAATAGCAAGTCACAGCAAGTGAGCTGGGGGCACGAGACTATGGAAGAAAGTCACTCCCTTCTCCAAAGTGCCAAGCTGGGACTGCAGGCCCAGGCAAAAGTGAGCCATGGAGAAGCTCTGTGCTCGGAGGAACAACTCCTGTTTGGGCATTTTGCTAGGGTTGAGGGAAGTGAGCTGCAGTCTTCTTATCAGCTTCAAGAAGGACTACAGCAAAAGTTCTCCATTATGGTATGCAAATGATTTACTTAAAAAATAAGTCTGGGGGGGCACCTGGGTGGCTCAGTAGATTAAACATCCGACTTTGGCTCAGGTCATGATCTCACAGTTTGTGGGTCTGAGCCCCACACAGGGCTCTGCACTGGCGGTTTGGAGTCTACTTGGGATTCTCTCTCTCACTCCCTCTCTGTCCCTTCCTCTCTGTCTCTGTCTCTCTCTCAAAATAAATAAATAAACTTAAAAAAAAAAAAAAGTCTAGGGAGGCCTGGGTGGCTCAGGTGGTTAAGCATGTGACTTTTGATCGCAGCCCAGGTCATGATCCCAGGGTCATGGGATGGATCCCTGGGTTGGGCTCTGTGCTGGGCACAGATTCTCTCTTCTTCTCTTTCTCCCCCATCCTCTAACTCATGCGTTTCTCTCTCTCTCAAAAAAAAATAATAAGTATGAATTGATTTGTTGAGGCTCCTCCCATATTAACCTCATGGTCACTCACTGGTGTTGAACCTGGCCACTGGGTCTCAAAATCACCTGAAAAGCTTGTTTAAAACACAAATGACTGGGGCACCTGGGTGGCTCAGTCACTTAAGTGCCCAACTCTTGACTTCAGCTCAAGTCATGATCTCATGGTTTGGGAGTTCAAGCCCCACATTGGGCTCTGCACTGCCAGTACAGAGCCTGCTTGGGATTCTCTCTCCCTCTCTCTCTCTGCCCCTCCCCTGCTTGCTCTCTCATTCTCTCTCTCAAAAATAAAATAAAATAAAAATAAACTAAAAAAATTAAAAAAAAAAAAACCACACAGATGACTGGGTCCTCACCCATAGAGGCCTGGATTCAGTAGGATTTGGATTCAGTAGGGTCTAGGTTGGGCTCAAGAAGCTGCATTTCTAACCAGTTCCCAGGTGACACTGCTGGCCAGGGGACCACACCTTAAGAACCACTCTGCAAGTGCTTCTGGACTTGGGGGGACAAAGAGTAAGTAAACAACTTGTGCTAAGACTGTGTGCCAGGAGTGGGCCACGTGGCCATTGGCAACTCACAGAGAATCACTGCTCTACAGAAGCGATTCCACCATCAGGATCCCTGACACGCAGCAGATTCCTGAGGACTCAGTGATGGATGGATAAATAAAGGAAAGTCTCCTCCACACTGGCAGTGTCAGCCTTCCAGAGATTTCTACTGACTTACAATCACAGGCCGCAGCATGGAGATGAAGGTGCAGAATCGGCCGCGTTCTTCAATCAAGGCTCTCCGGACTGCCTGCTTTTCAGTCTCTTCCAGCAAGAGATACTTGTCGTTGACATCTTGGAGAGCGCTGTCCAACTGAGGCTGGATATCACCTCTCCCTGTGAACAAAACAAAGCCCCAAGCACGGCTTGCTGAAACACCAGCTTCTGGAACAAATGCTCTTCCTCCCTTGAGTCTTTGCTGGAGTGGAAACCACAAGTTGCCAGGACTTAAAACAATTATTCAGTTATACTCAGAAAGGACTGAAGGTAGCTGTCTGTCCAGTACCAGCCACTTCCAGTTTCCAGTGCCCGAAGGGCACATTTATCCTCGTGACAAGGAAGATTTCCTCGGGTGACTCCTCCTGACTTGCCTTCTTGCCTTGTGTAACCCCCTACAGAGACTTGTGCCAAAAAAACCCCAGGATGTGGCAGCCAGACAGTATTTTTTCTTTGTAGAACATTCTGAAGAGGCCAAGGGATGAACAAGGTGAGGGCCTGTGGATGTTTCCAAAAATGGGCACAGGCTGGCTTTGTTGGGTCAACCTCAATCAAAGAGCCTCTGTTAGGACAGAAGTTTCTGTCCCTGAAGACAAAGATGGCAAGCATCAGCTCTCCTGGCCAAGGCAGGGGCGGGGGCACCTGGGAATCCTTGGCAGTCAGCTTAACCCCTTGGTGGAGAGTCCTGAATATTCTGCTTATAAAACAAGCCCAGTAACAAAATGATCTACAGTCAGGTCTCTGCTGGTGAAAATCTAAAGGGAGAGTCAGTGCTGAGCCTCACCCATGTGTGGTAACTGTCTGGCCACGTCCACAGACCCCAGTTACGACGACACAACCCTTTCTAGCGTTTAAGACAGAGCATTAACCTTACAAACGAAAACTTCATAAAATAGTTAGCAAACTATGTCCATAAACAAAGTTCTATTAGAACACAGAGATGCCCACTCGTTCATATACTGTCTCTACCTGTTCTTGCTATAACTGAAGAATGGAATTGTTGTAACACGTACTGTATGGCCCCTGGACCAAGAATATTTACAATCGGACTTAGAGAAAAAGATCACTATGTTAGGGGCTACACCTATCACCTGAACCAGGGAACATACTCTAAACTCCTTCAGAGCAGGGACTGGAACTCTCCCAGCCCGGCCCCTGGTACAATGTCATGTGTGTATACAGCAGATGCTCAACAAATGTCTGATCATTTTAAACACAGAATGTTAGAGATGGAAGAGGCCTTCAGGGCTCCCCACCCAGCTTCTGCTTTGGTAGAGGCTGAGGCCTAAAGAAGGTGAGAGACTTGTCCAGTGCCATTCAGGGAAAGGTAGAGAGTCAGGACAGAGCCCACACAGCCTGACCCTCTCATGCTGGACTCATTCTCCTCTGTCCCACCTCCTCAAACCACATGAAGGAATCAGCAAGAGGCCTGAGCAGTCACCATTTAGCCCTCTCTAAAATGGTGCAGGGAACAGGGGCGCCTGGGTGGCTAAATCGGTTAAGTGTCCGACTCTCGATCTTGGCTCAGGTCATGATCTCACAGTCCATGAATTCGAGCCCCGAGTGGGGCTCTGAGCTGACAGTGCAGAACCTGCTTGGAATTTCTCTCTCCTTCTCTGTCTGCCCCTCTCCCACTCGGGTGTGCACTCTGTCTCCCTCTCTCCCCCCAAATAAATAAGTCAACTTTTAAAAATGTTAAACGATGTAGAGAACATTATATGCAATGTGTTATTTGGTTTGGAAAAGGAAATGGTCAGGGGAAATTGCCTTGAAAATAGGAACATGTTCCAGATTTTCTCTCATAAGCAGATGAGAAAGCTTAACATGGAGCAAGAGGTTGACTCAGGCTTCAAGAACACCCCAACAGAAGAGATCTCTGGGTTTCATGAAGGAAACGTCACTTCCTGGGCAGGGACTATGTTGTAAGTTGGCAAGTTTGCACACAAAGGGAAAGTCCTGCCTAGTCAAAGGTCACCCCTGAAAAGGCCTTGGGTGGCCGGCGAAGTACACGCTGCTTGCAGAACTCTGGCGAGTCAAGCCAGCACGAGTGCGGGACGGCTCCAGCAGGCAGTACCGAATTCCATGCAGGGATTTTATCCAATGATTCCATTAAGGGAGAGTTCGCCTCTGAGAAGTTTCGGCGTTTGTCCAAGGTGACCCCTCACCCATCCCTCCGTTTCATCACTGTGTACCCTCAGGATAATGGTAGCATTTCCTCCAGGTTCCCCAGCTGCCTCCCCAAGGATGCGGGGCGCTATCCCCACAATGTGAACCTGGTCCCGGACCATGGGTGTCTCGAGTTTGCAGCGGATGGGAAACCTGTGGGAGCCGTCTAGGGAGGGGACAAGCGTGCCCCACTGAGGCCATCCACCGTCTGCGACACAAGCTCTAGGAGGGAAGGCTGGGGTGCCAGCAGCCCTGTGAGAACTGGTGGCACCTGGGTGGCTCAGTCGGTTAAGCATCCGACTCTTGATTTCAGCTCAGGCTCAGGATCTTCTATGATGTTCTAACAGAACACGAGGGGCCCCAGCCATCAGAGCGTTCTCAATTTCTGTGGAGGGTGGAGGA
Source organism: Cryptoprocta ferox (assembly GCA_028646485.1). Lineage (NCBI taxonomy): Eukaryota > Metazoa > Chordata > Mammalia > Carnivora > Eupleridae > Cryptoprocta > Cryptoprocta ferox. The sequence goes on along the minus strand of CM053569.1, from coordinate 15,204,764 downwards.
GAGAGTCGGGAAGACAGATTAAACCCCACAATGCTTGACCAAACCCACTTGCGTGTGCTTCGATTATGGTAGCAATGTCTTTTCATATCAGCCTATAATTATAAGAAATTAGGAAAATGTGTATCTTCCTTCCTTTCACAAGAAATAAGGCATGTTTCTATCTGTAATTAATCATACTGACTTTAGAAAACATACCCACATAGGAATGCAAAGTGACGGGAACCAAGTGTCATCTAATCTGGTAAATATAAATTTAAATTATTCTATAATTATAGCAAAGTTATCTTAGATATGTATTATATTGTAATTAAAGGACTTGCAAATTGTAGTATTCTAAAATAAGTATAATCTGTAAAGGCTGCTATAATTATAGGCACGGTGTGTACATTTCCATTTAGGATATATCATAACCTAAAAACACAATGTTTATTTCTTAAATTCACCAATATAATATATAATTATATTTATTAAAAAAAAAACTGTGGGAGACATTATTCCGTGTCCCAGTTGGATGCTCTAGGTTTAAGATTCAGTCCAGAGTTGCAGAAGTACTGATTCGGCACAAAAGCCCACCGATTGGACTCCCCCAACACAGCTCAAGCTCCCACTGGACTTGACTCCATCCTGTTGTTTCACCTCTGCGATGGCCACCCTCACTGGGTCACCTCAATCTCCCTCCTGAACAGCTGCAACATCCCCCAATTTGTCACCTCATATGCTGGCCCAGGACAGTGCCAGATTCCTGCAAAAGGCAAAGTGCCACTTCTTCTCAATACCTCCCAGTGCTTTCCAGAAAAGTTCAATGTCACCAACATCGCCTACCCGGCATGCATGATCAGCCCACCCACCTCTTAGATTCTTCTCAGGCTACACCCTCTCCTCCCTCCAATGCGCAGGCCCTTCTCCAGAGTCCAGGGTCTGGCGCCATCCAGTCCTCACACACGCTCTCCTCCTCCTCCTCCACACCCTCCGAGCGCCTGTTCATCTGGCAACTCTCTGTCCTTCAGGAAATCCCTTCTGGAACTCTCTCATTAGATTGGGGTTTCCTTCCTTGCTCTCAGAAGTGCCCTACGTGGATCTCACAGGACACTCCTCCCAGTACAAGTTTCATCTTTAGTTCTTGAGTTCTTCGATTGAGGTCAGTCTGCCCTACTGATCGGGAACCCCACAGACGTTTCTGCTCCGTGCTGTACCTTCTCACCCAGCACATGTGCCTGCGGGACAGGCGCCCAAGCACGTGTGAATGAATGAGGCGCTGATAGGGTAACTCAGCCCAGGTTTGCTCAACGGGCTCAACCATCCTGCCCTTAAATGGCCTAACACTCTGAAACTCACAAATCCTGGGACCTAGGGCAGCCAGGCAGCCACAAGAAGGGAGGGGAATGCCTTCAGGGAACTTTCCAGACAAAATTCCTGAGTGAAGAGTTGCTTGTGACTTTTTCTCTAAAATCTAAGTCACCACGGTCGTGAGAATTGTCTTCCCACTGCCAGTTCCCAGGTCTTGGTGTATTCACGCCGCAGAATTCTGACGAACAACAGCCAGGAGCCCCTGACTCCTCCAGAAGCCAGAGGATTATTCTCATTACAGAAAATGCTGCGGGGACAAAGCACCATCAATGGGCACAGTGTCATGGGCCAAAGCAGCATCCCTAAAGGAGAAAGGATTTCATTTTTTATTTTAATTAAGTAGGGAAAGCTTACAAAGCGCTCTGGAATATGAAGATGTCGTATCTTCCAAACGTTTACATTTTATTTTTCTTAATCTTTACGTACATGTTCAAGGCAAGAATTAATACTCCCTATTGAGAGAATGGAAAACCACGACCAAGGGAGGCGATGTGGCTTGTGAGCCAGGGATGGGCCCGGCCAGACTCCACCCGGAGGTCTTTCCCGTTCAGGGGCCCGCGCTCTCTGTACTTCACACTCACGGCAAATATACACCCTGGGAACAAGCTGCTAGGAGCTAAACGGTCTATGTCCTTGACAACACAAAGCAAAAACCCGGTCCACTGGGCATCGTATTATCTGGAACCTCCCAGCCTTCTCATCACACACTGCAGCCCACGCCTGAGCCCTGGGGCTGGACCACGCCGGACACAGACATGTTCTCAGGCAAAGGGCTTTCCAGCTGGGAAGAACCAACGCGGGACACACTGGGTCAAGACCACAGTCAGGAAAATACCCAGAGTCATTTTTTCTCGAGACACAATACAGGGAAACCAGCAGGATCCCACACAATGACTTCCATCTGCCCCTCACACACACACACACACACACACCGTACTTCATTTGGAGACACCCACTTTTTCACGTTTTTATAGCTCACAAACCAGGAAGTGTCCTGCAATCAATGGTCTACCAGGGTTCAGTCGGCACCATCTTTTCCCCTCTTTCATCACGGTCCAGAAAATAATGGTGTGTATCTCATGGCATTCTAGAGTCAGTGAAATATGGGCTAGAAATACTGAAATGTGGGTCACAAATACAGAAACCAGTGTGCAAGAGGAGGCTGGAGATGAGAAATGAACTAAGAATTCCGTTTCCCCATCCAAAGGTGGCTATAAATCTTCCACCCTGATAGCTTGTAGCAGTTTCTGATTGATTCCCCAAAGTGAAAACAACCAGATATCAAAAGAAAGATGGATTCAATCAGATAAGACAGGAGGCTTTTTGACTTAACATTTTTTTCAAACAAACTCAGTTTCGGTTATTCTTTCAAGCTGCTGTGCCTCACGGTCTGCTTGTCTGTGAGATTTACATAACAGGACCCAGCTCACAGGCTTGTTTTGAGACCAGATGAGTTCATTCACATGAAGCACACAGCGCAATGGCCCGTATGTGGCAATGGCTCGGTACGTGTCTGGTGCTATCGGGATCTCTGAAGCCATCCTCCCCACACTGGGCACCTCGGCAGGGGACACTTTGCAGGGCACATGGGTTTTGTTTTGTTTTTTTTAAGTGAGCTTTCAATTCAATTTCTTTGATGTACAGAAATGCAAAAGATCCCATAATCCTCCACTAAAGGTGGGAGTTTGTCACCAGGATTCGCTGGTCCCTAAGCCATCAGCTTAGCACAGCTAAGCCATCAGCTGTCAAAGCACAGACAGCGTAGAGGAAACCAGGAAACGGCCCTTGCCAATGTGTGGCTCACCACCCACGGCGTCTCAGAATCCTCCTGTCTTTGACATGATTCCTCCTCTGTGGTCAAAGAAACACTCTCCCATTCGTCAACCTCAAATCTGCATCCCTTCAACTCCTCTTTCTCTCACATTTCCCCTAAAACGCTCTTGGCCCATCTGTCTCTCTCCATCCCTGTGGCCACTTCTCTGAGCCCTGGTCACTGTCATCTCCTGCTTGGACCACAACAGCCACTTGTTAACGAGTATCCAGCTACATCACTATCTAATCCAAATGCACATGTTCAGGGCAGAACTTTCTAGAAGCCAAGGAGCCTTCAAGGGCCTCAGAGTCCTGAAAGTCAACTCTTTAATATGGTAAAAAGGCCCTGCTCACCCGAGCCTAGTTCTACCCCTGAGGGAAAAGCCACTCCTATCCAGGGAAGGTCCTGAGGTCCAGCACATTCCTCCATCCTCCCTGGGCACAGGGAGAACCTGACCCCAGCATCCACCCCTGACAGCACACCTAGCAGGCACCAATGTTAAACGGATGAAATGTCAATGAAACCCACCTTCTGCTTCCAGCCCCACTGATTTTTCTGTGTGCCTCTTCCCGGAAAGAATACTCATCTCTTGTCCCACCCACCCCTTTCTCTACTAAAACTCGATTCAAACTTTAGGAGTCGCTGGAGTATTTGCCTCCTCCTGGAAGCCTTCACGGTGCCTCGCCAACCCCCCTCCCCCAAGGAAAATCCAGCCCCTGCCTCCGCTGAACGCCCCAGCAGTTTCTTCATAATGAACTACATTGTTTGTGTTGCCAGGTCATAGTTGTCGGTAAGATGTGACAGTGTTGTGTTATGACAGAAAATATATATACGTGTTTGGTCTTTGCCCCAGTTTCTGGCACAGAACTTCCAAAAACCCTTGGAATTTCCAGAATGACAGGAGTGTCTTTGTCATGCTGATGTCTGGGGGTGGGGGGTGGTTAGAGAAGTTCAGGATGGGAGGTGCTTACAAGGAAAACCAATCACAGGATCAGAGACTTGAACTTTCACCCCAACCCCTGACCTCCAGGGAGGGGAGAGAGGGTGAGGTTATAATCACCAATGGTTAATTAATCGTGACTGCATAATGAAGCTTGGGTAAAAACTTGAATAGCCAGTTTCTGCAGGCTTCCTGGGCTAGGGACTATACGAGGTGCTGGGAGGGTGGTATGCCCAGAGAGGGCAGGGTGGCTCTGCACCCACCCCGACCCCACCACCCTATGTGTCTCTTCACCTGGGTGCTCACGTGTATCCTTTATAACAAGCCGGCAATCCCAACTACAGAGCTTCCCTGAGTTCCAAGAGTCGTTTTCCAGAATTATCAAACCTGAGGGGAGTCCAGAGGAAATCCTGACTGTGAGGCTGGCCAGGCAGAAGTGTGGGGAGCCTGGCGAACCCCACTTGTGGATAGCGACTGAAGTGGGGGCAGTCTTGTGGCACTGAGCCCTCAGCCTCTGGGACCTATGCTAACTCTGTGTGGTCAGTTGTCAGAACTGAGTTGAATTGTAGACATCAGAAAACTGATGTGAGAACATAAATGCCTTTGCCATCCTGAGGACAGCTTGAGGGAGGAGGCTTCCTTTGCTTCCTTAGCTGCCCACGGGGGCGAGCAGAGGAGGCATTCACACCCATCTCAATGGGCTGGCCTTCCCAGGGCTCCTCTGTAGCCTTCCCGGAGAATGGTTATGAATGAGAGATACCGCACCAGATGTGAACCAACTAGCCCCGTGAAAACCGAGGATGGCTTGTAGCTCTAGAAAGGCAGACCTACCCCCGCCCCCCATTCACCTCACCAGCCACTTAATGTTCTCTACGTAGATGAAAACCATATTGTGCAAGGGATCAGTATCTCCAAGCAAGCTGTTCTTTCAATTCTTGGCCTTTTTACTGGGCTTCTGTTGTAACCCCTCCACGCCACTGTAAATACCTTTCCCTCAGCTTCTGGATGCAGCCACAGGGAAGCCAGGTGCCCCACACTGCGATGACAGTCTCACCGTGCAAGGGACAGTTCAGAATTTCAGCTCCTTGCGGTCAGCCATCCGCAACCAGAGTCATAGACAACGCACCTATGAGCTGCGTCGGGGTGAGGTTTTCCCCGGACACCAGCTCTGTAAAGGAAGGGGTCCGGCTCTGGGCGTCCGGGGGTGTCTGGGTGGCTTGTCTTAACAATTCTCAGTTGTGAAATACGGCCAACGAATCTCCCGGCCTCCGAGGACCACCTGCTTTCTTCTCCAAATGCAAGAGCCCTTTGTAGGAGTTTCCCAGGGTTCAATTCCAAGGTCTCAAATGATTCCAGGCAGGGACAGCTTCCGAACGCCACACAAGGTGTAAAAAGGAAAATTCTATCACTCCTGCTTCCGCCAAAGCTGTCCCTTGGCGATGCTTTTGCCCACCGGCCCGCGGGCACTGGTGTAGCCTTGCAGGGCTGGCTGTGTCACCCACCGCCCGCCCCTTTCTCTCCTGCTCTGCCCACTGCTCTATCTGGGGCTTCCCAGAGCCAGGACACATGTCAGGCCATGGCTCCCTCGTCCTGACTCATTAGTACAAGGCCCTTCCATGTCACACAGGTTTTCCCATTAAGTAGGGCTTGTACCCATTCGATTATCCGCTGCATAATTAAATGTGTGCTCCTGTAATGCCTTCCCAGGCCTGGAACAAAGCCGTGACTCAGGCTTCCCCACTGAGTTACAACTGAGTGCAAGTGTCCAGACAGATGGCAAGGCCGTACATGGGCAAGCCACCTCAGGAGGCTGAGGCCAACACCCGACCCCTGACGTCAGAGGGAACTTTTCCGGCTTTAGCTTTCACAGAGAACAATCATCTGTTTAGGACCAAAGGCCACTTCTACCACAGAAGTGAGCACAGGGGTGAGCACAGGGGTGGGAAGCAGTCTGGACCACGAGCAGCCCTGCACTACTGACGGCAGCATTTAGGAGGGACGGGATTTAGGAAGGGCGTTAGATTGGTTGCTGCTCTGCAGACAGGTGGCACGTGTCAGTGAGGTGGTGACCGCAGGGAGTATCCAGAGATTTCTAGGCCCTGCCACCTCCCTTCCGGGGCCAGGTCTTGGAACCTGGACAGCAAGAAGCAAGCAGCGTGGGCTCCCAGCTCCATTCGGACTCCAGTAGCCCAGGAGCTCCTAAGGGGACGCTTCCTGATGCCTTTCAGAGGCACCATCCATGACACTCGTGGTTGACAGCCATGCGGGTCCCCTTGTGCCAGCCACATCGGCTTCCGAGCGGCCGTTTATCTCTCCTGCCCAGCGGCAGGAACAGAGCAAAGAGGTCTTCTGCCCATGCCTGGCAAGAAAGCCAGGTGACCCACTAACAGCTCAGACTTTAGATTTTTAGATGGGAATTCCCTCTGGGGGAGAGGGCTTCTAGAATTATTCCTCTTCCAGAACCAAAGGCAGGGGTGGCTGGAGGAGACTCAGACATACTCAGCTTCTTACCACGGACACGGGGAGAATGACCCACACTGACTGCAGTCTCAGGGGCCTTCGGAGAGCGGTTTCTGAGGGTCCTGTAGGTTCAGAAGAAGCCCGTGTGGGAACGTGCACACGCACCTGATGCGGCCACGGGACACTGAAACCTCTGCTCCCGGTGTAAGGGACGCTGCTGGGGGAGAAGTTGAGTCCAGTTTGGGGTCTGAGCAGAAATGAGGCCCAGTGACAGAAGCGTCTGGAGGCAGGTCAGGGTAGCCAGGCAGCTGAGGCTGAGCAGGCGGGATCCCTGTCGTCCTTCTACGGGCGCTCCCGAAAAGCTGACTCAGGGTGGCGCACACACGTTCCCCCAGAGTGCGCCCTTCGCGACATGGTCAACTTTTACCATTGTTCCGGTGCCCACGTCTAAATGGTGACAGCCATGTGTTGGCATATGCTTTCCCGTCCACCCTGCACGTCCCTCGCCCTACTCTCCCCCGGCTAATCCCCTTTCCATCTTCCCATCACCTTCCACCCCAAGCTTCACGGGGTTTCTTCTTCTTTGCCCATCGCTAGACCTTTGTTCATACTCAGCACAGCAGATCAAACCGGGGGCTTTACTCCCACTAGAGTCTCAATTCCTCGAGGGGGCGGTGTATCCCTGGAGGAAAACATTCTGAGTTGTAAATTCCTTCCCTCAGGAGACCCGCCCCCCACCAGCCACGCTTATGCATGAACCTGGGGTTCAAGGTAAATACTTCTAACTGGATCAAAGGAGGGTCTGTATAAATATTTTTTTCTCCTGTTAAACCAGAACACTTTCCATTACCGCGAACCCATGTTAAACTATAGATGGTCAGGTTCAAAAATGATTTAAAGCTTGTACAAAAAAATGTATGAGGGCTTCAAGAGATATTGCTTTCTTCTGTCTTTTATGCCCAAGTTCACTGCTATGATTACATATCACTGTGGCTTAGCCTTGTGGACCCTGCTTGAGAAAGAACTAGAGGAGGCTGTGATTTTTCCTGAGATGAACCGCATGTAAGTGACAGAGCCAGAGGGCTGTGCAGTTTCCCTCCTCACCCCCAACCCCACTGTCCATCATTCTACACGAATAAAGCGTGCAGTTTACGCCACAGACCGATTCAGACCAGACTTTTGCCAAAAGTTCTAGTAAAACCTGTCATCGAAAGGACATGTTGTACAGTTGTTTTTACATGAAATGTCCAGAAGAGGCATATCCAGAGACAGGAAGCAGACGGGCGGTGTCCAGAGCTGGGGGCAGGGAGAATGGGGAGCGACTGCTCAAAAGGCAGGGGGTATCTTTCCGGGGTGGCGCAAATGTTCTGGAACGAGACAGTGGTGATAGCTGCACGCTGTTGTGAATGGACCAGAAGGCTTTAAGATGGTGACTCTTATGCTATATAAATCTTATCATCATAAGCAAAAAAACAAAGAAAGTGGCTGCCTTACCTTCCTTCCAAAAGTACACTAAAAAATGCTCACACTCTTTCATAATCACAACACTGAGGACTGGAAAAGAGCATCATTTATAAAGTTGGGGACCATCTTGGCCTCGCTGGTCACGGGAGACCTATGTCGTTTGGATTTGTCGTGGATAACAGATTCCAGTTCAAAAACCTCTCTGGAGCTGCTCAGTAAAAACGTTCTCAGAGAACACTCAAGCACAGTCAAGGCAAGGATAAACCACATGGACGCCTCACGGACAGACCTTTCCAAGACCCAGGGACAGCCACGAGACTCCAGAAGCAAATCACCCAGAGAATGGGGTTCAACATTCAGGCAAGAAGAATCATTCTGATTACTGAATTTGAAGGTCTGAGGTCTCTGACATGAAACACGGCACACACTCTGCTGAAATAAGAAATACTTTTGATTTTTCTTTAATGGGTTATTCATTTTGAGAAGAACTGTATGGTCCTGGGGAGACAAGGTATAAAGACATTTTGCTAGTTAAATGCAACCAAATCTGATTTGGGAATTATTATGAGGGGTTATTTAGTTCCATTCTACATATTTTGTTTGTGACATAAATACACACATACATATATAGCTCAGGTATATATGTATGTATAAATAAGTTTATTTCCTGTGTAAATCACTCTGTATTTCTTCTTTCCATGAGTCCAATACTGAATTACGGTGATGCAAAGGCCCTTAGGATGTTGGGCTAACCCGTGAAAGGGCCAAACACGCAGAAAGAAAATGATTAAACACACACACACACACACACGCACACACACAGAAGATTTTCTTAGTTATGGAAAATTAAGTAGGCATAACTGATTGATCCGAGCCGGCAGGAAAACTTGGGCAACCAGCATAGGTCTGGACAACCATGGAAAGCCCACAGCAAGGACCACATCGTGACCAGCCACCAGAGAGTCAGGATGGTACACTTACCGAGAGGGTCCACTGGCGGGGGGCGCACGGTGAGAAAGTGCAGGATACACAATTGACACAAAAAGGAAAATTAAATAGAGTCAAACTAGTATTCGAGCAGCAGGCTTACCCTCCTTTCATGTGTTCAACAGTCCTCGGCTTGCCCCCGAATTTTGACTGAGGGCAATTAAACCCACCTCCACCAAGAGCTGCACACCCCAGCTCCCTTCCCGTACTTGCTCATATTCTTTCCTTTACATCTAAACAGAAACCTTCCCAGTTAGTTGAGCATCACCCCTAGAGATGACAGTACGGCTAAGAAGAGAGATGACTATATTCCCAAAAGAAGCCAATTAAGATACCAAGAAAATCCTTCAAGTATAATTTCCTGTAACTTGCAAAGTAATTAGGGAAACCCAAGAAACAAAATTTAAGCTAGGGTGAAAATTAAAAAAAAAAAAAAGTTAACATTTTAGCGTAACAATAATGTGCTAGTCTGGAATGTGTTCGTCTGGTGAGTCTGTTTATCAGATTTATAGTATTCACTTGGCAGGCTCTGGATGAAAAGGATAGACTGAATCTACTGAAAGGTCAGGATCAAGGGTTAATCCAGAAAAACGTTCCAGTTTTAGCACTCCCAAAGAAAGTCTCTGATAAGCTTTTAGTAGTTACAGATGGAAACAGAAGGCTTTACCATAATTAATTTTTAAATTTACATTAAGAGTAACATGAGAGTTAAAGGAGAAAGTTGCTGACTTTGTGCAGGACAGCGGCAGAAGCACAAATGTTTCCCTGCCCAGTCCACACGCGCTTCCCCCGTGAAGGTACGGCTGGCCCCAGGACCCCAAAGGGCCATGAGCTGACACCAGGCAGCAGGCTTGATGGGGACTCATGAGAGGCCTTTCAGAATGTGGGTCACTAGGTCAGCTCCACACCGCGGCCCTGCCTTCCTGCTGCCTGTGTCTTCTCCCCATCACCTGTCCGTGGGGCTGGCTCTGCCCCTGTCCCTGACCCTGGGCATCAGCCTGGAACTTCCCAGAGAGCAGGTGCCATCTCTGCAGCCCCCAACATCTGCCTGGAGTTTACTCCTGCTGGGTGTTCACTAAATCCACCTTCTAAATCCTGGTACCTTCACCCGCAGCTGGAACATCTGTGAGGTTTTTTTTTCCCCCCTAAATGTTTATATGTTTATTTTTGAGGGGGGTGAGGGGCAGGGAGAGAGAGGGATAGAGAATCCCAAGCAGGCTCCATGCTGTCAGCATAAAGCCTGTCCCAGGGCTCGAACTGACAAACCATGAGATCACCAGCTGAGCCAAAATCACAAGTCAAGCGCCTAACCAGCTGAGCCACCCAGGTGCCCCTGCCAAGTTGTTTTAAAATGGTTTTGAGGGGTGCCTGAGTGTCTCAGTTGGTTGAACATCCAACTCTTGATTTTGGCCCAGGTCTTGATCCCAGGGTCACGGGATCAAGCCCGGCGTTGGGTTCCACACTAAGCATGGAACCTGCTTAAGAGTCTTTCTCTCTCTCTCTCTCTCTCTCTCAGCCCCTCTCCCTCGCTCATTGTGCTACGATAATAAAATAATAAAAATCTTTAAAAAATAAAAAGTCTAAAAAAAATAAAATGGTTTGAAATTAAATCTAGCCAAATTAACCAAAAAATATTCAAAGTTTTTTTGATGATAATATTTAATTACCTTTAGATTATAAATTACCTCTCTATATCATAGTAAAAAAAAAAAAAGAGTCAAAGCATGTGACAAAAGGTGATATCTGAGTGAAAATTAAAGTAAATTAGTCACATACAAAAATTACACCCGAGGGGTGTCTGGGTGGCTCAGTCAGTTAAGCATCCAACTTCGGCTCAGGTCATGATCTTGCAGTTCGTGGGTTCAAGCCTTGCATCAGGCTCTGTACTGACAGCTTGGAGCCTAGAGCCTGCTTTGGATTCTGTGTCTCCCTCTTTCTCTGCCTTCCCCTACTCCCTCTCAGTCTCTCTCTGCCCCTCAAAAAATAATTATATGTTAAAAAAATTACAGCCCATATGTGTCTGCCTATATCAAGGGCAGTGCTACAACTATGCTTAAGTTAAATGCACAAAGGAATCTGAAATTTTGAAAAGGAGAGGCAGAAGAATTTTTAGATCAAAAAATCATAGTTTTGTTAAAAAGGCACACAGAACGCTGGTTGGTGATCTCCTGAAAACACGTTAAAAGGGGAGCGATTATTTGGTTATCAGATTTGGTTCTATCAGGACAAAAAAAAAAAAAGTGTCCAAAGCACGTGTCTATCCCAACATATGGTGTAAATCTCAGAAGGAACTACTAACACTTTATAAGCCAAGAGTCCAGGAAGCTACCACTTGAGGGAGATGATGCAGATGCTTCGAGAGGAATTCTGGCAGAAAAGGGAAACTACCGGTCACCAGGCCCAAAAATAAGTGGAAGCCTCAAATAACCAGATTTCTTCTGGCCTTTAACTTGCAGCATTCCCGCTCCATTGTCAGGCTACCCATCTTCCAGGAGAGCACTCCATTCTAAACAGTCAGAGTGACAATTCTGATACCTTCTAGAAGGTTCCACTCACCCCAGAAATACAAATGTGTGCACTTGGTCAAATAAAATGCGCTTATATATTTTAAGGAAAAAAAATTTATAAAGGATAGAAATAAAAACCGTTTTCTGGTTGCACTCTGGAGTAACTAGAAAGTCATCTGGAACATTCCAAGCTACTGATCTGACTTGGCTCATAGACATAGAACTATACCACCTTGTCTGGAAGGAGGTGGTGCCTGAGACCACCAGGTGTGTATGTAGGGCTGAGGGATGGACGCTTCAGAAACCCTTGGTTAGAGCTTCCACTCTCTACCTTTGGGCCCAAGGGCCCCATGAAGCCCCACAACCGAATGCCAATTATTCTGAATCCCGAGACCAGAAGGATCTCTTCAGGTTCCCCGGGCCAGCACGCTAGGCATCCTGAATCTTTCTATCGGGTGCCTAGAAGGGGAACTCATTATCTTCTCCAGGCAGCCGGAGCCCGTGCTGCGCAAGTCGAATCGCCAGAAACTTCCTTTTGTGTGCACTGCAATCGACCCATCAGACTTTCCATGTAGGTCCAAATTCTGCTAATTGGACAATGCCAGGGACTCTGAGTGACAGATGAGGACTGTTTCAGCCTCCATGCAAAATTCAGATAAAAGGATTATCACTGTAGCCAAGAACTTAAGGCCTCTGGAAAGAGAACTCTGGAACAGCTCAGGGAAAACAGCTCTGTTTTTCTTCCCTCATTGTCTTCACCAAACTCCCAAACCTTTCTCGAGCTGGAAGTGTCTTCCTTGGACTTTCCTTCCAAATCCCTTCTATCTCATAGTTGCCAAGCTGTCAACTACATGGAATTCGGTTCCAACCTGTTCTTCCATGGGACTTCAGATTCAATGGAAGTGATGGCTGTTTTAGTTATAAACATTTACCTCTGGATGCACTAAAATGTTACTGGCCACAAACCCCATTAGTTGTCCAACACTAGCTCCCAAGTGCACTAAGAAGAAAGAACGTACATTTGAGAAGCACTAAGACCAAGAACACACATCCAGAACTAACAGCTGAGCCCAATACTAACAGAAAATCTGATTATGGCTGAAAATTCTCCTGCCTTGGGGCGCCTGGGTGGCTCAATCTGACTTCAGCTCAGGTCATGATCTCACAGTTTGTGGGTTCAAGCCCTGCATCGGGCTCTGTGCTGACAGCTCAGAGTCTGGAGCCTGCTTCGGATTCTGTGTCTCCCTCGCCCTTTGCCCCTCCCCCATTCATGTTCTGTCTCTCTTTCTCTCAAAATAAATAAATAAATAAACAAACAAACATTTAAAAAAATTTTTTTAAATTCTCCTACCTTTATCTTGAAATGGTCTTACAGTTTTTACAAGAACTGGGAGGGCATTTTTGAAAAATGTCCAAACTTAAAAACTGTCCAATCCTCGCCCAACCGTCCACCAAACTACTCCATCTCTCCAAATGTATTTTCCTCAAATTCCAAATGAGAACCGCTCATTTAGGAACAGAGGAAATTGGGTTTGGGAGATTTCTTTCTAAAAATTGTCCCAAACAAACACTAAACACAGAGCAGCCTCAGGGGAAAAAACAAAACAAAACATTTCATCAGTTGTGAGACAACAGCTTCAAAAACTTGTTATCAAGAATAGTCTGGAAAGAATGTCACCTTCTCAAGTTTTGAGTCCCTACATTCTGGGTCTTAGTAAAACATCACGAATGCTTGCAAAGCGGATGTAGCTAGATTTTTCTCTGCATGTTCGAAGTCCATGCTGGTAGAGCAGAGTTGGATCTGACAGCGGGCCTGCTGGTGGAGGACAGTCAGCAGGGAGGGGGCCAGACGGGCCAAGCTATACCAGGCTGGTTTCCCCTAGGGAGCCCCCACTCTCACGAACACCCTGAAAAAATCTGTCTATACAGCAACAGCTCCCAGCTTCCCACTGCAGCCATTTCTAACATTCTCACAAGACTTAATAAAGGGTTTTGGAGATTATAGGCTGTGAAAGACGGGAGGAGAAAATGACATAATTTCTGTAATAATTACTAGAGGACATTTGCATGAAGGCTTTTATGCTTTATCCCAAGGCTTCCAAGAAATTTATAGGTTTCATAACAGCACACAATAGGGCACGGAAATTGTCAAATTTTGGAGACAAAGGTGGGGGGAGGGAACAAGTCAAGCACAACTTTGCAAGGGCCTCAAATTAATAGATATTCTGCACTTGAGAACCTTAATTGAGATGGATTCTATTTGCTCCTGTTCTCCAGGGCCCTCACAGGCAAGGAAGTCTTAATCGAATGCTTTCTGCTTCAAAGACAAATCAAGCATGTGTTCACTTCCCCCAAGTAACACGATTCATGGCAGAATTTGTAGAGTTACCTTTTTTTGCTTTCTTCTGCAGTTTCAGTGTATCTGAGGACTTCTTTTTTATCTCTTGGCGAGCCTTTTTATATTCTAAGAGAAAGCAGAATTATTGAGTAATTTTACCACCTTGCTCAACAGGAAATATTTTAGGAACCACCATTACTTTCATCACAGAAAGAATGAACAATGACACGCAATAAACAGCTTAATCAGGGTACTGTATGATAAACATCTCACGCTGACATTTTACAGCAGGGGGAAATTAACGTGAAAAACAACAAAATGTGCCCCACGGTCTTTTCCTGGTAGAATTCATTCACGTCATTCGGGAATATCTTACTAAAAGTGAAAAATCCACAATTTCTCAGCTCATGTGTCTGGAAATTGAAGAATAGGATTTGCTTTCCCAAGGCCCCAGTTCGCAGCGCTCTGCTCAAAAAAGGACCCGTGTAGCAAGACACTGGCTGGATGTTACGATTCAGAGAAGAGCACCAAAGACCACAGTGTGAGAAATCAGACGGTGTGGGGGGCAGTGGGGGGGAGTGTGAAACGCCCAGCTGCCTCAGCCTCACTCTTACATCAATACCGAGACCGGCACCGGACCCCCCGGGGGAGGGGCGGCCCACAAACACCACACTACCCCTGACAACCACCTCTGCTTCCCCTACGGGTCTATACCTGCTCCTGGATTTCCCATTTCTGTTGCTGGCACCTCTGTCACCCACACTCAGACGTCTGAAACGACAGCTGCCTCTGACACGTCTCTCCTCTTTTGCTGCCCTCGAACGTATTCGATTGATTGCCAACAGCTCCGGCTCCCTTGCGGCCTTCCCGGATGCCTCCTGCCCCTCTAGTGCCGTGCCACCAATCAGACCCCTCAGTCACATACCCTTGCGATCCGTGTTAGCCAACCCTTTCATTCTGGTTCGCTCCCCTCAGATCCATCCCTGTGCTTTCTCTCCCTGACACTTTGCTGCAGGTGTTATGAGCATCCCAGCACCAGCTCCTGCCTCTGCCACGATGCCAGCACCCCCACCCATGGTGCCAGGAAGACTGGCTCGGGAGGGGTCTGTCTGGACTACTTGGCCCCCAGCGCCTGGCACATGAAGGGGCTGAGACAAGTTTGCTGAAGCATATCCAAAGAAGGTGGCAGTTCTAGGGGCACCTGGGTGGCTCAGTCAGTTAAGCACCCAATTTTGGCTCAGGTCAGGATCTCGCAGTTCATGGGTTCAAGCCCCCCATCAGGTTCTGTGCTGACAGCTCAGAGCCTGGAGCCTGCTTCGGATTCTGTGTCTCCCTCTCTCTCTGCCCCTCCCCCACTCACACTTTCTCTCTCAAAAAGAAATAAAAACATTAAAAAAATTAAAAAAAAAAAAAGAAGGTGGCAGTTCTAGAAAGGAGACCCAAGGTTAGCTTATATCATTAAAAGTTTGGTTTTTAAAATGTGTTGTAATGCCTGAAGTATGAATCTTTGGAATCCACAGTAATTCACGTGATCACAATTAATGCCACCAAGAGACTGGGCTCTCAGCCACAGAGGGATGTTTCATGGGATCACTTCTGACTCCTTACCCTCCAACAGTGAAATGCCTCCAGGAGACGTGGGAACAGAGTGGGCCCTTGGGAAGACACCAGCAGAGGCACCGGGCGGCAGCTGGCAGACCCACAGCCCGGACAGAGCACGTGTACTCCCATGCAGCGGACAGCCTGCCCCCCGTACCTTTCGCGTGGTCTTTATCCAGCTGGTTGGCCACTTTCTTCCATTCTTCCATCTGTTCTTGAAGTGGGTTTATCAGACAATCGATTAAAGCGCTTTCACCAAAAAGAAAGGAGAAGTTAAATAGATACATTCCGCTGTCAAGACTTACCCTTGGCTGTCAAAACCACCTAAATCAAGGATTCCTTGATGCAAGACAAGGCAGCATACTAAGCCCAAGTTCACATCCAAATCCCCCATTTTGTAACAACCTTATTGTCAGAACACTCTCTAGCAACTATTGGGAAGCCAGAAGCATGAGTGGTTGGAGCGACATCTCTTCTCATTTCCCTGCTTATCTTCTGACTCCTGCATTAACAAGCATGGAGCAGAAACACCTGGAGAGCTTTGAAGGGCTGCACCCCATACCTAATGCCTGACAGAAACTTAGAGGGCAGGACCCCATTATTAACTAGTTTTTAAAAAGACTGTGCCTGGATGGCTCAGTCAGTTAAGCATCTGACTCTTGATTTTGACTCAGGTCATGATCTCATGGTTTGTGAGTTCGAGCCCCACATCTGGCTCCACGCTGACAGCACAGAGTCTGCTCTCTCTCTCTCTCTCTCTCTGCCCCTCCCCTGCCCGCATGCTCTCTCTCTCTCTCAAAATAAATACACTCTATATATAAGAGCCACGTGAGTCTGATGTGCATTCAGGATTACACGTCATGAATGCAGACTAAGTGTGGACAGCCTGGAGAAAGAACAGCTGAATGATGAGCTCCTCGATCAGAGGAGTGACGGTATTCCCAAGGACTCCCTTCATTTTTGTGCAGGGTCCCAAACAGACCACACATGAGCATGTGGAAGGTGACTCCCTGCCCAGAGGAGGACCACGCAAGGCATGGACCCCCAGGCCTTTTGTCTGTATAATGGAAGGAAAATGGACACATTCCGACATTTACAGAGATACTGTAGGAAAATTAGAGAGTGCCCATAAATTGCCAGAATTGCACTGATGAGAAGTACTAAGATGTTCTCAGACTGCCTTTTGATCATGGGGCCTCCTGAAAACCTTCAAGTTCTCCCTTCCTTCCTCATCAGGGTCTAGGTGGCGCTCCCTCCCCCCCCCCACACCCCCAGCCATCAACACAGCTCACTCCCTTATTCCTTCCAGGTGTCTGTTCACATCTCTCTCTGGAATACACTCACTCCCTAACTACCCAGGGTCGAACGATGGCCACCTGTCTCTTCTCCGTGTACCTCCCCCTGGAGGCATTTGGCACCTCTGACATTGTGTTATGTGTATGTAGTGCCTAGAGTGTAAATTCCATGAGAATAGGACACGGTCCTATTCAGCGCTACATCCCACACTCCCTAAGACAGTGCCTGGCACACAGTAGGTGCTCAATAAATCGTGGCCGTTGACTTGGTATCTCCTTATCTCCTCATCACTCAAACGTGCAGGCCACAGGCTTGCAATAAACCCGGGTGACGCGTGTGGGAGGAGGTGCTGTGTGGTCTGGGGAGCACCACCCAGAAGCCAGCAGGACAGAAGGCAGGCAGATGTCATCACCCGCTACCCAGGCGCTTTCTGCTGGAAATGTGCGGACATGTCATTAATTTTCACAAGAACCCTTTAGAGGCCATTATCCCCATTTTATGGCAGCTGTGATTCCTGCGTGATTCCAGCGCCTGAGAGGCCAGTCCCAGCCGTGTCCAACACCAGGCACTTCCCCAGAACATTCTGTCACCTCCCACAGTGGCCCAGCCAGGAGGGTCAGAGGCATCTCACTTTACAGAATGGCACGAGACTGCTGAATTCTGCCCATCTGCTTGGAAGAAGCACCCCCCCACCCCCAGCCCTGCACTAGAACACCAGTGACTCCACGTCCTCACGTCAGCCGCTGCCATTTCCACCCATGCTGGCAGCATGGGGCGCTCGATGGCCACTGCTGTCCTCCATGGAGGTTGCCCCGACTGCTCCTCCAGGGGCTCCTGCGGGGGCCCCGGCACTGTTCTCCCCCCTGGCAGAGGGCAAGGAGAGACACGCGGGAGCACAGAGAACACCCCCAAAGTGGGGTGCAGGAGCCACGGGGGCAGGGGCCCAGGCCGGCCGGTCCGCCGCGTCCAGGCACCCAGGCCAGTACCCGGCGTGCAGTGGGCGACCCATGAATACTTGTTCAGTGGGCGAGCAGAGCAATGGGCTGTGGGGATTTCGATGCTCCGGGTAAATGAGTGCTGCTTCGGGTGGGTGAGTCACCACCTCCTTAAGGTGAAACCAGCAAGAGCACGTGCGAGTGCGATCGATCGGGGCGACATAGGCTCCTTACCTGGAAAACTGCCTCAGCTTGGCCTCTATGCTCCTGTGCCTCATGCACATCCTCGTCAGGGCAGAACCAATCTCCCTGGTGCCACCTGAAATGGAAACACACGCAGAGTTGAGGACAGGAGACACACTGGGATCACTGAAATCTTTTTAAATTTTTTAAAGTTTATTTATTTTGAGAGAAACAGTGTGAGTGGGGGAGGGGCACAGAGAGTGAAGAGAGAGGATCCCAAGCAGGCTCCGCACTGTCAGGAAGGAGTCTGGTGTGGGGCTCGATCCCATGAATCATGAGATCATGACCTGAGCTGAAACGGAGTGTCTGACGCTTAACCGACTGAGCCACCCAGGCGCCCCGGAATCAATGAAATCTTGAAAAGAGAATGAAATAATTTGAAAACAAACCAGATTTCACCATGTGGTAAAACCTAAGCCACTGCCCATCACCACACATGTGCGTGCGCGCACACACACACACACACAAATATATAGGGTGACACACCTTTCTATAATCACCAAAATAGAAGTTACCTTTACTATATACAATGCCCAGTAATACTTTCTATTCTATCTGATTTTCTTTAAATGTTGACTGTGACCCAGAAATTGATTTTACAACCCACTACTGGATTATGACCTACAATCTGAAAAACACTTCCCAAGTTAAATGATCAAAATAGTATCTGACATTCAAGGAATAGCTGTTATTTTGTTCTGTTTTCCACTTCTGGCAAAAGAATCCCCTTCGCCTTATTTAGAACAGCTAATAAGGCCACTCCAGCTAATTGTTTCAAGATACATATTCTAGAATACAAGTAATTTAGAGACTAGAGAGATGCACATTCTAGAATACAAGTAATTTAGAGACTAGCAAGGCCAAAGCAAAATGAAACAAGGGAGCTTTGCTGAG
Source organism: Cryptoprocta ferox (assembly GCA_028646485.1). Classification (NCBI taxonomy): domain Eukaryota; kingdom Metazoa; phylum Chordata; class Mammalia; order Carnivora; family Eupleridae; genus Cryptoprocta; species Cryptoprocta ferox. Next base: position 15,185,941 of record CM053569.1, on the reverse strand, counting down.
GAGTTTGGGTAGCACTGGCTGAAGAGGCCCCCACACTGAACAAATGTCAACGTAATCTGTAATTCAGTTTGATTTTCCTGAAATTCTTGTCACACCGCTCCCTTCAGGCACACCCTCTTTAGGATTATTTGTGAAGTTCCCTTCCTTCCCCCTTCTAGAAACAATGCCTGAATCAGCACTTAACTTGGGCGTGGGGGAGCACACTGCAACTACAGATGGTAATTCTGCATCAAGCACCGGAAAGCTCAATTATAAATGTTATGAAAACACTGGGGCTCATGAAATCGGCGGGGGGGGGGGGGAA
>CM053569.1:15126337-15185537 GCA_028646485.1 Cryptoprocta ferox | reverse complement strand
CCTTATTAGTGCTGGTGATGTTATTATGGTATTTCCCCTCTGCCTTCTCTTCTAGAAATGTCGATGTGCTATTTCAGTTCCTCTTTTTTTCCATTTTATTCTGCAAGACTAGCAGGGTTCCAGAACCAAATAAATTAGTGATAATAGTAATAAGTATTAAATAGGAATATTTCTATATTCTATTTTAGTCTGAAAAAAGAGTCTTCTAGAACAATATTCCCACTCCTCTAAAATAGAGTTTCTTAGGGGTGCAGGGGTGGATCAGTTGGTTAGTGTCCAACTTTGGCTCAGGCCATGATCTCATGGTTTCATCAGTTTGAGCTCTGTGCTGACGATGTGAAGTCTGCTTGGGATTCTTTCTTTCTTTCTTTTCTTTCTTTCCTTTCCTTTCTTTCTTCCTTCCTTTCTTTCTCTCTCTTTCTCAGAATAAATAAGCTTAAAAAAAAAAACCCACAGGGTTTCTCAGCCTGAACACTACTGACGTGTGGGCCAGATGACTTTTTGTTCGGAGGGGCGTGTCCTGCACATTGTAGGATGTTTAGGCCTTGGCCTTGACCTTCCCCAATTTTGTGCCATCTAGACATGTCTCCAGACAGTACAAAGTGTGCCCTGGGGAGCAAAACCCCAGTTGAGAAGAAGCTCTGCTGTAAGAGACCCAGAGCAAGAGCTAAAGGTCACCCGAGGCTGATTTTTTAAATGGCCAAAAGTCTTGGTAAAATGTTAGCCCTTTAGCCGCTGGCACCTGCAGCCACTGTCTCGAATGAGAAACCACCTGGGCGTCCCCATCCACTGCCGCTCGCCATGCACCACCCGGGAAAACCAGTAGAGGGCGCTGTTCGCACGCGCGCTACTTGCGTCCTCTGCTCTCTTCAGGTTCTCCTAAGCTTTAACTGCTTATAAGCAGGGGCGAGAAACACTTTATCTTTGGGGAAATATCTCCTGTTTTTCCTGAGCCTTCATTTGATTCAAAGTTAATAACCTGGCCATGCAAGGAAACTGGCACACTCATTCGCTGCTGGAAGGAGTGTAAACAAGTACTTTTCTGGAGGAGAATTTGGCAGCGTCTATACGAAAAGCCTTAAAAACAAGTCTCCTGTTTGACCCGGCAATTCTACTTCTAGAAATTTAACCAGAGAAAACAATTAAGGGCAAGAGCAAATCCCCACCTATGAGGACGGTCATCAAAATGTTTTTGACGATAGTCAAAACTGGAAGCAAAATCCCATTGTAGGGAGCAGGGTAATTAAAAGCAAGGAACACAGACGACGCCTGTTACAGCATGTAGTTAGTTATCTAACGTGCAGGACGGTGGTGTTTCAGGTCGTGGGAAGGGGAGGCATCTGTATAGAGCTTAAGCTGTGCCAGGCCCTGGGATAAGTGTTGTGCACGCGTGAACTCATTCAATCCTCCAAAATCCTGGTTGTGCTAGTACAATTATCCCCATTCCATCAGTGCCTTATGGAATTCGTCCAGGGTCACACTGTCCAGTAAGTGGGCTCCCAACCCAGGCTGACCCTCCAGAGCCTATGTATTTAACCACTCAGCAGATGACACTCACTACATGCCAGGGAAGGTAGGCAGGGCAGGACAGAGAGCCTAGAATAAATCCCGCTGAATTTACAGAGACACACGCTATTATGGGTGTTAGGCCCTTAAAGCCCTGCTCTCAAATTCTGGTTCTGGACCCCAGAAATGTCAAACTGGTCCGAGAGGACTGAGCTCCAATCCTTGCTAGTATAATACTGACAGCTAAGTGGTAGGCAGCTGCCTCATTGACCACCCACGCCTGGGCTTCCTCAAGATTGATTTCTAGGGTTGGAAATGATCACCTCAATGGTTCCCTCAGCCCATTTCTCTGCTCCATTCTTTCTTTCACCTTCCCCGACATTTTCCATAGATGGCCACCAGTCACGCGTTGTCTTCAGGAAAGCCTGACGCTTCCCAGAAATAGCTGACCCATGGTGTGACAATGAGCAGTTTCTAAACGTGCTCTCTGTGCTTACCACCGGGCCCCTGTGGCACAGGAAACCCTGAGAGGGGAGGAAACAAAAACCGCAAAGAAAACGTCCAAACAGCAGTGTCTCTGTCCAACTGGCACAGAGCAGATGACATCCTCCATGGACCCCGGGACCCAGGCACTGGAAGGACTGCTGATCTAACCAACATGGGGCCCCCTAAAAATAGCTCTATCTGTGGAGGTGCTTCACATCATATGCTCTTCCTGACCCTTGCTAAAACTTAAAAAAAAAAAAAAACCCAGCAACTTCGAAAAAGCTTTGAGAGGAAACCAGCTTTAGCTACAAAGACAGAGCAGACATCTGGAAGAGCTCTGACTTGACAGTGAGAATATTTATGGAATCAAACGGCTGGGTGGAGACACTAAGGAGCCTGCAAGTGAGGACAAGCTCTTACTCGTTTCTGTATTGCCTGTACCCAGCACTGGTGCCAAATGAAGGAACCCACATTTACCATTCTGGGAGCAAACCACCAGGCTGGCTCTACCTGGTGGCAGGACCACAAACTGGGTTTGTCTTTTCTTTAATCCATAAATCTTGGCGTATCTTCTAGGTGCACAGTATAGAATATCCAACATAAATATGAGATTCTTCTCTTAGAAAAGGTCTATAACTGATGTAAGGTCAGTCTAAAGAGAGAACGGTATATTCGTTTCCTATTGTTTTTTGTCATAAATTACCACAAACTTACTGGCTTAAAGCAACACACACTTATAATATAGTTCTGGAAGTCAGAAGTCCAAAATCTGTTTCACCGGACTAAGATCAAGGTGTCAGCAGGCTTGTGTTCCTTTCGGAGGCTCCGGGGAGAATCTGTTCCTTTTCTGGTTTCCAGGGGCCGGCTGCATCCCTTGGCTTGTGGCCACTTCTAATATCTTCAAAGCCAGCAACTTAGCATCTTTTGTCTTCTCTGACCTCTGCACTGTTTTCACATCTTCTCTGACACCGGTCCTCTACCTGCTTCCAGTAAGAACCCTCGTGGTTACACAGACCCAGCTAGAGAATCCGGGATAGTCTCCCCGTCTCAAGATCCTTAACTGAATCACATCTGCAAAGTCCTTTTGCCTTACACTGTGGTAACATGGGCACAGGCTCCAGGAGGAGATGTAGACACTTCTGGGGAGGCGTTATTGTGCTACCAACACTGCGTAAGAGCTGCTCATTTGGAGAGTGCAGAGGGGCAACGGGTGTCTCACCAGAGCCCATGAATGGTCAGATGGTTAAGTCTGGGCCAGTGATCTAATTCCACCACCTCTGGTAGTGGCTGGTCTAGGGATGGGACAAGAGGAGAGGCTGTTGTAGAAGCCTGTGGGGAAAAGACCCTGATCTGAACATCAATACAACAAAGAGACACCACAGGATGTGAACAGAAAGCAGGCTGCCCAGTTACTGCAGTCAGCTATCATCATGGCCACGGGGACACCTGCCTTAGGATGAGATCTGTCCTCTGAAACTGAAGACAGAGGGGCCCGAGTCCCCAGTGGCCTCCCAGCCACCAAACTAACACACAGAGGCTGGCCTTCCTCTGGGACCCCGAACTCCTGCTTTGTAAGAGCATATACCTCCTTTTGTGTTTGTTTGTTTGTTTGTTTTTGAGAGTGTACATGAGCAAGGGAGGGACAGAGAAAGTGGGGGACAGAGGATCTGAAGCGGGCTCTGAGCTAACAGCACAGAGCCCGACGTGGACTTGAACTCACGGACTGTAAGATCATGACCTGAACTGAAGTCGGACGCTTAACCGACTGAGCCACCCAGGTGCTCTGCACATCTCCTTACCACTTTGATTTGGTTTTGTTTCTTGCCAGTTGAAAGGCAAAGAGGGCAGGGAGCAAGGGCCTCCCATGCTTGCCCGTGGCACCAGGAAGCCGCCTGCTGCTGAAAGAAATAACTGTCCCCAGTGGCTGCAGAGGGATGTAGATATACTTTATGGCGAAAACCTTAATTCTTTTCAACGTGGTACATGTAAGAGCTTTCTCCTGCAACAAGCAAAGGGTTTTCATAATAAAGTAGCACAAAATCAGTCGGTGTTCCAAACTGGATGAATCGCAAAGGAGACCAACGGAGGAGAAAAAGGAATAGGGTCCAGAGGCTAGACTATCAAAGTATGAATGTCGGGGCAGAATACTATGTATGTATTTTAAGAATACTTAAAAATTCCATAAATGTTTACTGACTGGTGCACCAGTTTCCTAGGGCTTCTGTAACAAAGCACCCTAAACTGTGGGCTTAAAACAGTCACAACGTACTGTCCTCACACGTCTAGAGGCTGGGAGTGTGGACGGGGCTGTGCTCTGGCAGGACGCTGTAGAGGAGAGTCCTTCCTGCCTCTTCTCGGTTTCTGGTGGTTCCAGGCAATTCCTGGCTTGTCAATGATTCACTCCCGACTCTGTCTTCCATCCCGACTGGCGGTCTCCCCTGTGTGTCCGTCTTCACATGAGGCATCTTTGAAGGCATTCTCTTCTCCGCACGTGTCTGTGTCCAAAATTTCTCTCTTCTTTGAAAGACACCAGCCATACTGGATTAGGGCCCACCCTGATGACCTCACCTTAACTTCATTACACCTGCAAAGACCTTATGTCCAAATAAGGCCACATTCGCAGGTACTGGTGGGTTAGGACTTCGACCTATCTTTCTGGAAGACTCAATGCACCCATAACGAGGATCTACCATGCAGCAAGAATTAAAGTGATTCCAAAGATGATGACAAGGGTCTGCCCCACAAAGGGCCAGCAGACCGTTTGGCAGGGAGAGCTACGAAATGGTGTAGGGGATGCAATCTTGGCAGCAACCCTGTGGGGCTGGTATTCTCATTCCCATTTTATAAATAGAGAACCTGGAGCTCAGGAGGGTTCACTAACTTGCTGAGGGCCACAGGGCTGGGAAGCAGTACAGTGAAGATCCAAGCCCCACTTTTACTGATACTGAAAGGCCCTTTCCCACTACGATAAGCTGAAGACATTCCCAACTCAGGACAAAGAGGCACATTAAAGTAAAAGAATGCAAACTGTTTAATGCCATTTTGGGGGATGATAAGGGAAAATAAGAGCCTCTATCATCGCCCCCACCCCACCCTATAGGGCTACACCCTTCAGAATGCAACTTGCCACAGTGGCTTTGCAGAGAGGCGGGACTGGGGTGCATATGCGGTGGCATCGTCTCATCGGTCCGTGCTGCCTCATTTGCAGGCGGCTTCTGTCCCCCCACACAGCGGGGGACTGATGCACAGGCCACCGGGGAGCTCCAGCATGCAGGTGGCCAGCGAGGACTGAAAAGCCAGCCTGTCAGGCCCAGCTTCTGCGACAGAAGTGGGGAGGGGGGAGCAAGATTTAAGAAGCACTTGGGTCGAAGCACTGGGCGACAATAAGTCACTGTGCGTCTCAGAGGCCCTCTGAGGGCTCATGTTGTTGGAAGCCTAATTAGCAATCAGAAAGGAGCACTGGACAGGAGAACTCTCTCTCTGAAGTGTGTGCAGGAGGGGCCCCTCACCTACCGCAGGCTTTGCCGACCTCAGCATTGCTTACGTCTTGGACCAGATCCTTCTCTGTTGCATGGGGCTTCCCCGAGCACTGCGGGGTGAAACACACCCCAAGTCGTGATGACCAGAAGTGTCGCTAGACATTTGCTGGAGGTGGGGGGGTGGGCAAAATCGCCCCTGTTGAGAACCATCAGCCGAGGGTTGACCTTTTCCCATAAGGAGGGCTCGCTGACCTTGGTGCTGGGCCTCAGGAAGCCACAGCTGACATTCTCAGCTGTACCAGCAGCAGCTAGGAGAGGGGGCTGAGCTGGCTGCCCACCCCCGGCTTCCTAAGCACAGAGGCCAATAGGCACCTCCTGTTCACGTGACCAAGAAAATACTCCACTCGCCATTAAAGAAACAATTTCAAAACACGCGGCTGACATTCCCCACAAAGTCAACAGGCACTAACTCCCTCCCCTGCAGCCTTAGGGACACATTAATTCCACCAGAGCTGGCTCACATTTGACTGTAAAAACAACTAGGAAAGGGAGGCAGAAAAGTCCATGTGAGGCAAGACCCCAGGCACAGAAGATCCACCGTGGGTGAAGTTAGGAAGGGCTCCTTTGTGGGACCCACAAGAGCTCGGAGGAACAGGGTGGTGGAGTAAGTGACCTCCGACCGTGCAGCAGCTGGTGACTTCTATCTGGACGCAGGCCAGTGAGGCACTGAGAGCCCCAAAGCGTCTCTGAAGATGGGTGGCAGCGGACACCAAACAGGCACCACGGAACCCTCGCTCTGCCCTTGCTGCACACGGATGCATGAAATTGCCTCCTGCATCACCTAAAGTTTAAAAGATCTAAGACAGGTGGCCGTGCGTGGTTACCGGGCACATAACCACCAAACACATCAACTTCAGACTGGAGGTCACCCCTGTGACACATTTTTATCGGGAATGTTTTTCCAAAATGTATCTGTTTTATCCACACCAAACCTTACTTGTTGTGGTATGTGACCCATCCCCTCCCCCACTGACCTCAGAAGAGTTCTGGGGGCCCCTTCCCAGCTGTATTCCACCCACCCCGCGCCACATACCGGAGTAACACCTGGCCCCCAAGCAGCCTGCAGGCCCCGGGGTGCCCACGGCCCCACTCTCACCGTGGCCAATCTGGCATCATGGCACCAGCTCCCTGCCACCTCCCGGATTAACACGGGGATCAAGAAGAAAAGCAGCAGAGCCAAAGGGTTAAGAGCTCGGCTTTGAAGTCAAACAATGTGGATTCAAAGCCCAACTCCTCCCCCCAGCCCCCAACTCACCAGCTGTGTGACCCTGGGAAGGGTCTAACTTTCTTAGACTCACATGTGAATGACTGTACTCTAACAAACAGCGAGCCCGACTCATGTTTCAGGCCATCTCTGCTGTGCTCATCACACCCAAAGGGCATCACCCATGATTCAGAGTATGGGCTTCTTGTGAAACAGTCTGAGTATCCCCAATTTTTTATAATCTCGTCCCTGATCTTCCACAATTGCCTCATCGATGTCATCTGATGGTGACATTTCTTTCTAAAAGCAACCTGCTTCTAGCCTTTTAAGCATTCCACTTATTGTGCAGAAACAACCAATCTTGATTTTTACACTCATATTCCAAAGATTTACAGACCTTATAATTAAGGAATTTCATGATGGTCTGTAATGTGTGGACATACAGAGAGAAGCCTACCGGCTGTGAGCTTACTCAATGCAGGGGTGCTGGATACATCAATGAGCCAGTTAAGTAGGGCTTTGGTGTGGTAATAATCAGCCAAGACCTACAGCAGGGCAGACGCCAGAGCAACTCTGGCCTGGCTGGAGTGACCGTCCACCTCAGTGCACCAAGCATCATAGGACAGACCTTACTTCTTCCAAGTGGAATATCGCTCTTCTGCAAGGAGCTGGCTAATGAGAACGTGGAAGGCAAGTTAACGGTATAGAGGGCAGTTTCTGCAAGAGCCCAGATTATTCCTTCTTCCCAAACATCTCAGGAGACCAAAGGCTGTGAAGGAGCAGTCCAGGGGGTCTGCCTTGGGAAGCTTGCACCTAGGTTCACATCAACAAAGTGGTCATTTGATGGAACTCAAAGCTGTAGCATCGAGAGGTTCATGGTCAGCTGAGCCTCAATCTGCAGTGCGCCTCAATCTCTCAGGGTCCCAGGCCTCGAAAACAGGCAGCTGTCCTTGGCTAGCCAGCTTTTGAAGGCGTCCCCAGCCTTAGATCTCTGTTGTTTATTTTTATGTTGCAAACATCCAGACAGTCGCATCACTAGCCTCATTCCAGCAAAGGATGGAAAGGAAAGGTCCTACGGAATCCATTGCTTGGTACCACCATTGGCCACTCAGGGGCTTCTTCTGCTACGGCTCATGGCAGGCTGTACTATCACAGGTTCCACATACGAGGAAACAGTGTGTCTGTCCTTTCTCTCAAGCCCCTGCTCTTCACGAGCCCAGAAGTCTTGAAATGTCAGGTGTCTTTCACCTTGACGGCCGGCTGGAAGACTGCCAGGGCATTGCATCACAGAAGCTGCCTGGGCGTGCGTCAGCTGCCACCGTGGCCAGACGGAGCAGGGCACGGCCGGGGACACCATCTGCCACCCTGGAGGACACCTGGAGGCTGGCACTTGCCACGGCCCCCACGGCTCCGCATGCACGCCAGTGCCACAGCTGACGCGGAAGGTGGAGCCCCACTTCTGTGCTCTTGGAGGCGGGCTTCAGGGTTCTTACAACGCTAAGTGACGGTACCTGGACTCCAGGAGGGAAAGTAAAAGTGTCTCAAAATGGCACCTGAGCGTGAGCCTGAATTCAAATAAGAAGGGAGCTCAATTCTTATGTCTAGAAAAGCTCAACCATGATGCCCCAACAAAGACCACGGGTTACCCAAACATCTGGTCCAAGGGGCCACATCCTAGGGCCACCACACCCAGATGGATGAAAAGATGGGTCAGTAGGGAGCACTTGGGCACTCCAGGCAGGAGGCCAACTGGACCTCAGGTGGAGGGGGGCATACTTGCCAGAGGCTCTAGAAACTGACCTCTAGGCTGGACCAGATGACCCTCCTTCCTCCTCTGAGGGAAAGCATCCTATGGCAGCCGGGATGCTGGAGAAGAGATGGGCGGCATTCCTGCACTCAACAAACACCGAGGAGACGTTATCGTGGTCTCATCACTGTGTATGAACAGGGAGACAGCCTGGCCCTCATTTCATCTACAGTTGGAGGCAGGGAATTTTCAGGGTGACCTTTGCACTGGAAGGTACCTTAGAAAACTCACAAAGCAACACACCAGCAGTTCCCTACCGCCTGGCATCACACCCTTGCCTTTAATTAGCAGAGACACTCCTGATGCCCTCTCACGAGTCCCACACTGGCTGCCCTTTCTCTTGTTTGGGAAACGCACCCGTGCCCGCCCCCGAGCATTTGTGAGGCGGCTGGTTCCTGTCGGGGGCCCCATAATTTTCATTAAAGGTCAAAGAAGGCCACTCAGGATATTAAGAACAAATTAACTGTGTTTGTTTCGGCTTCATCAGCATTTTATTTTTATCCTCGGACACAGAGAAATGGACAACAGGGAGAAGGTGGCATCATCTGATGCCCTACATTTGTTTAACTACGGGAGGGGAGAGGGGAGGGGGAGAGAACAACCAGGTCCTCATATTGCGATTACCATACAGACCGTTTACCATTTACATTGGCCACGGAAGCTCCCTCCACTCAGCAGAGACACGTTCAGACTTCCGTCACTGGACAATATCCACAACACCTTATGTTAGCCCTGATGGTGGGTTCAAGAATACCCAGCACTTGGGTATGAGCTACTTAGCTACTGAGATCACCCAAATGTTCTTGCAACAAATACACGATCTGATTTCAAGGCAACTAACAATGAAACGTGAGTAGTATTTTAAGCAGTGGAAGGATCTGCCCCTTTGTCCTCACGGGGTCCCTTAGGACAAAAGTGACAAAACGTAAAAGGTCTGTCAAAAATAAACCCTGAAGGCTCCCCCACAAAGGAAGTGTAACTTCCCTTTTGCTACAATGGCAATCCTAACAACCTGCTTGCATCTTCACAGAAGACACAAACACATGGAGCTTCCTGTTTGAAAAACTGGATTGTTCAGCTACTGTATGTGGCCGAGAGGCAATGGACAATCCAGCTGGTGTTTACGGGAGAGCTAATACCGGGCGCTCAGCAAATGCCCGAGAGGGTCAGCAACACATTTGGGGAAGACACCCGCGTGCCCACGTGCGGGGTGGAAGACACTGCAAACTGTCATCAGCTGACACTCTTGCAGCCAAGCTAACACTCCCCAGCCTCTCCCACTTCACGACTTTTCAAAAAGCAGAGGAAACAAAACCACACACAGCCCTACCACCATCTGGAGGCTTCAGCAAGCACGCGAATCTGGCACGCATGGCACTGGCAGCCACAGAGACCAATATTCCTCTTTCTTTGTTGCTGTTTTAAAAGCAAAGCGAGGGTGCTAATACGGAAATACAAACACACGGACCGGCTCACACGCTGGGGAAGATGGAGCAGTGGCAAACGCATTCCAACAGGGATCCTTCCCCATCGTCCTTTCAGACAGAATGGCACCAGGCTGAAAAATGCCGTGGGGGCATGACCCGGGAAACGGCGCCGGCCCCCTGCCATCTGCCGTTGGTACTGTCCACCACGAGCGCCTGACCCACGGGCACACAGAGGTGCTCATCTGGGGCCAGGTGCACGACTCAAGGATGCCAACTCGGGCCAGCGAAGCAGACGTGGGCTGCTGTGTTTTCTTAGCTGGTGAAACTGAACCGTCGGGCAGATAAGATGCTTACAACCACTGATCTGGGCATCACCTCTCAGGCGGCCTTCAGGGAAGGCCAGATACTTTAGAAGGGGGCCTGATGAACAACACAGACACAGAACAGGGCTTTTAGGGATCAGAGAGAGCCTGACGCATCCATCTTCTCGAAAGGGGTGACACCCCAGAGGGTGAGCCCTTGATGCTGCCTCTCGAGCTGTCCCCTGGTTCTGCTTCTGCTGGTAACCAGACAGACCCTCCTTGGGGACTAACAATTTGTGCTTAAAACCTCTGCTAATCCAGGGGCTCCTGGGTGGCTCGGTCGGTTAAGGGTTCAACTCTTGGTTTCGGCTCAGGTCGTGATCTCAAGGTTTGTGAGTTCGGGCCCCACACTGGGCTCTGCACCAATGGGGCGGAGCTTGCTTGGGATTCTGCCCCTCCCTGACTTGTGCACTCGAGCTCTTTCTCTCAAAATAAATAAATAAAACTTAAAAAAAACCACCTCTGCTACCCAGAATTGGCTACCCTCATGTGTTGCTGGCCTAAGAACTATTCTATCCCTTTTTTTAAAAATTTTTTAATGTTTTGTATTTATTTTTGAGAGAGAGACACACAGCATGAGAAGGGGAGGGTCAGAGAGAGAGGGAGACACAGAATCCGAAGCAGGCTCCAGGCTCTGAGCTGTCAGCACAGAGCCTGACGTGGGGCTCGAACCCACGAACCGTGAGATCAGACCTGAGCCGAAGTCAGACGCTTAACCAACTGAGCCACCCAGGCACCCCTATTCTATCCCTTTAAGGGGCTTCTTTACATCCCTGAACTCTGCCAGAATGTGTCGACTTTGTCGGCTCTCAGGAAGCAATCTTGCTGCTTCCCAAATTATTAGGAATAGCTACCATTTACTGACTGCTTGTAATCTAATAGGCACTTGCAAGCACACTGTATTCAATTTTAAAAACCTCATTCTCCTCCTCGTAGGTATCATTCTTATTCTCATTTTACAGATAAGGACAAGGAAGCTCAGAGAAGTTAAGTAATTTGCCCAAGGTCCCACAGTAGAATTCAGGCTTTGGATCCAGGGTTGAGTCTATAGAACATTTAAACAGTCTTCAGGACATCTCACTATTACAAATATATCTCAAAATATTTGGTGGATGAGAAATTAGGTGTTCACCCCACACACACACACACTGTTTAACTCCACTTAAATATCGGTTTTATCAGGCAGACTTAAACTACTGTCACCACTTCCTTGCTGGACTACGTACAGGCTGGCTGGTCTGCACGCAAGGCCCTGACTTTGGAGTGGGCACGGACGGTCTCAGCATGTCACCTCCTGCTAGCTTCCTTTGGAGTGGAGTGCTTTATTCATGCAGAGGACCCTGGACCCTTCCCTACTCACTAGGAGCATCTTTCCCAAAATCACCCTTTCGGCTTTGCCCATCCCAGGAGGGACCTCTGTAGTATAGTTTCATGGGGACACTATCCTTACTCAGCCCAACTTGAGATCTCTTCCTTTTCTAGCAACACGGTACCTCAAAAAACAGCACATGATGGGACGTGTGCATGTCCCTGGACATAGCAGGTGCTCAGCAAACCTGAGTATGTGGGAAGCGGCGGGCGTGCCAAGCTCTTAGTTCCAGGCCTCTAACACTGGCTCTTCCAAATTCTCTTAGCACCCCTCCCTGCTCCCCGCTCCTCTCTCCGTGCCTGTTGCACACCCTTCCTACCGCTGCGACAGGGAACTACTCAAGAGAAGCTAAGATGTAAGATTCTTCAGGAAGAAAGGCCACCATCAGCCTTGCTTCTGTCAGTGACACACGGGAATGCAGTCAGTCTTCTGGTCACTTACATGGACTCATACCCTTCTTCCCCTCCATTTCTATCTCAAGCTGTACCTTCCCCACATGGTTTCTGGGTCAATGTTTGGATGGTTTCTGATCTAAAAGAAACCAGAACACTAACTGTGGAACAGCAAACAGCAGGCTGGTTCTTACAACCAGAGAAAACAGGCACAGGGCTCAGGTGGGCCAGAAAGCAGCACCATGACGCAACCCAAGTATCCTCAGGACCCTACAGGCTCCCAGCCCGCTCTCCCATCCTCCATCTGTTCAACACGAGGCCATAAACTGGTTTTAGTGTCTAGTTCCCCAGCTGAGTCTCAAGGTCAACAGTAGTGATGTGAACGCAAAACTATTCTCAGTTATTTCTAAGTCTCCTTACTGCTCCAGCCCAATTTCCATGAAAGCAGGACACAACTCTAGCATCCTAATGACCCTGTGGGGTTGACCTAACTGGCCTGCATGACGTGCCCTCGAGAGCCAGGCATGGGATGGGATGTGAACTTTCTACTCGATGATCAGAGCTACTCTTGTTCTTCTTCCTGCTCTGTTCTCCTGTGTCCTTCTCTCCCCCGGTTCTTCTAACAGAGCACAAATACTTCCTAAGGACAATAACCATCCGTGAGTGGTTGAAACCTAACTGTTGCCCAGTCATCAAACAGACCCAACAGGAAGTTGCCAGAAACCATGGGACTGGCCCTGTGCTGAGGGGATTGCAGGAACCAGGATAACACAGGGGCTTTCCCTGCTCCATCAAGTTCATTGCCTGACCCCAGACAACTATCTGGGTCTGGTTTATTGCCACTGTGCTGTGTATGTTCCGGTTGCCAACAGCTGTTCCTTCAGTGAGCTCTTGTGTTCCTTTCGTCTTCCCTGGGGAATGATTAGGGACATAATTCTCAACCCTTAAGGTCTAGACAAAAAGCTGTTTCCTTGTTTTTTAAGATGAGTTCTTCACACAGGCGGGGAGGGGAGGCAAATGGGTTTTATCTTCTGGGATAATTCTGACTGCCTGTCATTGATGCCTGTCGCATTGTGTTAAGGGGGATTCTGAGGCTGGATCTGGACTTGATGGAAAAGTGGGTGCCTAGATCAGCTAGCAAGGTCTGCCATGAATGCAGGAACAGTGGACGGAGGCATGCCTGTATTTGCTACTCTGGCCCTAAGGTTTACAGGAACTAGAGCAGTAATTACTCAAACTTTAATGTGATCACTAGGGGATTTTGCTAACATGCAGACTGTGACTCAGAAGGTCTCAAGTGGACCTGAGATTCTGCATTTCTAACCAGCTCCCATGTAATGCCAACTTGCTGCCAGACCAACAACTACACTTTGGGTGGAAGAAACTGGGGTCGTGCATCAGCCAATACACCTTTCCCAAACTCCCTGAGAATTCCACCGCCACCAGGACCCTGCTGGGCAAGATCTAGGTGGGCCAGATGTCCTGGACTTGGGAGGAGGGACACAGGGAAGGACACTGTTCATTGTGCTGTACCCCCATGGGACACCGGGGTCTGCTTCTGGGACAGACGCTGGTGAAGCCTCATCACCCCTCGCCAGAGGTCCCCTGACAACAGGTGAAATTGCAAATCTGGGTCCCGAGAGAAAGAGAAAGCTCGGGAGCATCAGACAACACATGAGGGCAGAGTGGCTGGACATAAGCTAAGTGCAGGTCATGAAGTGGTCCTTGGTTCCCATGGGCCTTCATGTCCCCCCATGCCTAGGACATTAAATAGCCTTCAGAGTGACTCAGGATAAAAAAGTGGGCATGGGGGGGGTGCTTCGGTGGTTCAGTTGGTTGAGTGTCCTACTTCAGCTCAGGTCATGGCCTCACAGTCCAAGAGATCAAGCTCTGTGTTGGGCTCACTGCTGTCAGCACAGAGCCCGCTTCGGATCCTCTGTCCCCTCTCTCTCTGCCCCTTCACCATTCATTGTCCCTCTCTCTTTCTCTCAAAAGTAAATAAACATTTAAAAAAAGCATGGAGTAAGCTTTCCCCTCTGCCTTATGGAGGATTAGCATCTCAGAGGCCTCTGGCACGTGCAGTTAAGGACGGGATAATGGAGGAAGGGAGAGAAAGAGAAACTATGGGGACCGGACGTTGCTAGCTCACCTCCCTCTTTCCTACACCGTTATGCATTACCCCACCTGTAACGCTGCCCTGGGCTCATTGCTTCCTGCGCCTGGGCCCTCCACTCCTCATGGACAGCAACAACGTCGCAGCCATCTCTGAATTCCCAAGGTCAGGCAAGATACGTGGCCCAGAATAAAGGCTCTGTATAGATTTGCAGATAAAGGAAACCAACACAGAAATATATTTTTTATTGGACAAAAACCCATCCTGAGGAGCAGATACTCCCAGCACATGGATAGCTGGTCTAAATCTGAGCTCCCAGGAGGTGGCAATGAGCGGTTCTTTATCAGAGTTAGACTCACCCATGGATCCTGGCTGTCCCACGGTGTGAAAACAAAAGGGGCAGGAGTTCTAACCCCTGTGAGCAATGGGAGGCCTGCCTGCATTAATGTTCAAGATCATTTAGAGAAGGAGTCTATCTAGGTGCTAATCTAATAAAGAATATTTAGATCAAAGCTCAACTGTTTTGCCTGCGCAAATAAATTATTTGCATACCTACTATGTGCAAGGCATTAATTATGGAACAATGGATTCTTCTTCCATGTAAGAAGGTGCACAAAAGAAAAAAACAGGGCAAAATGAAGAGTAGTTTTTTTATTAGCCTTTTTAGACAGGGGGCTGATACGGCCCTCGGAAGTCCCCATCAGGATGGAAACGGGCCCATTAAAATGTTCACCATAGTCAGACTTTTTTTTTTTTTTTTAGAAGATAATTACTAATAGTCTCAGGAAGCCTCAGATCCCCTTCCATGCTATTAGAAAAGCCTTAGCAGGCACAGCTCTGTTGCCATAACAACGATCACTTGGCTGAGATATAAAGAAGGACGAGGGACCCACCAAATGGTATTCTCAACAGTAAGCCCTGAGGTTTCTTAAAGCCACTTTCTAAAGAAGCTTCAGCATCTAGGGGTTAGAGAATGTTACACACTCAGTGAGACCTAGGGGCAACCCAGTTTTAGCACGTTACTGGCATTTTTTTTCTTTGTCAGCCCTGCCAAACAGTCACCTAGACCCGGGTGAAGTGTCTCCCAGGCCAGAGAACTTACTCTGTCCCATGCTTGGAGCAAGGGGGCGGGGGAGCCTTCCCTTGCAATCCTTGGAGTGGCGTGAACACAGGCGTACCTGGAGGAGGCACAGGAGCTCTCATCTGAAGAGGCTCTCCCGTTCCAAACCCGTTCTGTTTGGGTAAAACGTCCTGACCTCTTCGGCGACACCTGCCATTAGCTCAATGAGCTCGAACAAAATGGAAACAGCCGTGGAAGGTAGCTTGTCCTAGGTATTGAGTACAGGGCCAGGTTCTAATTCCAGCCATTAAATGCAACCCGGAAATTTCATGACTTCACTGTCTTACCTTAAATAGAAACAGCACACCAGGGACCCTACTGGTATTCAGGGAACCACTTGGGAGGCTGTCTATGGCAAAAACATAACCGCACGCCCTGTGTCCACACATCTAAACAGCGCACAGACCCGCGGGAGAGGAACCCAGCATGACATGTGTCTCTTTAGTCACCTCTGCAGAGCACCACCAAGGACGGCTTCCCCCAGGGGCCCAGGCATCAAACACCTTTGAGATGAACGCATATGGATACTTGGGTCACTCCCAGAGGAACACATCTATGTAGACCAGGGTCGGGAGGAGGGGACAGGGCTGAACCAGAGGCACTGCCGGCTAAGGAATTTGCATCATGAAAGTGGATGCAAACACTGCTGAAGGGGGACCCCACATTCCACCCACAGGTGCTGCTATGAGGAGCGACATGCTGTTCTGATGGGCTGTCCAGGACCGAATGGCCCAGAACCCTCAGTACACCATGCCCCTCTGCTCACCACTTCCCAAATGGCCCCTGGACACCATGTGCACCTTTCCACAGTCACCCTGGGCCAGCGCTACGCGGCCCCACTACTCTGAAGCAAGCTTAACAGCTCATTTCACAGGAGAAAGAGAACAATCGAAATAATCTGTTCTTAAAACTCCGGTTTATTTAGTGCCTTACAAATAATTTCTACCATCCTAAGGCAGGACTTTTTCTACCATCCTAAGGCAGGTTTCTTAAAGCCACTTTCTATACACTGCTCTCCACAAAATCAAACACCCAAGTGGGCTTACTTTCACAGAAGCAGATGCGATATGAAGACAGTACCAAAGAGCAGGTGTCTCTCCAGAATGCTGCAACGCAGCCGCCTCCCCCCTCCACCAGGTTTCCCCCCAACATTCCCAATCAGGAACCCAGCCCTCATTCAGGGAAGAACCCAGCAAGCCTTAACAGCACCGAATCAGCAGATGGGCTCGAGCTCGAGGCAAGAATTAGCTCCTGTAAGAATCAGTGTTGATTTGGTGAGCATCCCACAGAGAAGACACGGTACCAGCCCAAACTGGTGGTGACAACGGGGGAGGACAGAAGCACAGAGAGCGGCTCCTGACCAGAAGGCAGAAGACAAAGGGTGGAGGGACCGGCAGGGAGTCAGCGTGTTCCTGTTACAGAAAAAGGAGCAGGCTCTCCCCCACCGTGGGACTGTTAGCCACGTTTCCAGATGACTGCACAGGGCCACAGGAAACGGCACAGGGACTCTGCGTCCAGATAGCTGGGAAGACAAGCTTACAGCCCTGGAGATGCTAGTTTATTTTAAGAGACAATTACCCACTTATTACAAACCTGAGACCGGCCTTTCAGCTAGAAAGCTTGGCATCAGAGACCTTCTCGTCCCCAGCAAGGAAACAGGAAAAGCAACGGCATATGAATGACCTCCAGTTTAAAGAGAGTGTATGTGTGCCTCTGTGCACAGAGAGACAGACACGAGTGAACCCAAGGGCAGGGACAGATCCCCCAGCAATACACCAGCCTGCCAGATTCACACTCAACTGTATTCAGCCCACAAACAAGCATTCGAAAGTGGATGAGTAACTGTTGGAAAATGAGACTGAGCAAACCCAATGTTCGTATTTTTTAAGTTCAAAGACTGAGCCCCATCAAGTAGATTACGTTACAGGACAGACACCATCCAGCCACGAACTCCCTGCTGAATGAGCAGACAAGCCCTGTACTCAGGCTACACCCCCAAGCTCATTGCTTGGAATGAACGGATTCCTCGAGGCTTGATGCTAGATGAGAGGGAGACTAGGGGGTGTTTCTCTGGCCCTGGAAAGACAGCCTGGTTCCCGAATGCCCAAGATGGACAATAACAGGCCCCGCTGGTTATGCAACTGCGCCCAGTCCCCCAGCTACACCAACTCGAGGTGAGCTTGGGGTAACCCACCTGAGCAGCCACGTTCTAAGGTTCAGATCTGGCTTCTGGAGTTGAGCATCCCTAGTCTCTGTTCCAGCTCTTCCTCCAACCAGTGGTGTAACCTTGGCCACCGTCTACTCTGAACCTCAGTTTCTTCATCCAACAGCACTTCCTCCATAGGGCCACGGAGGACTGAGATAATCCAAGTAAGATGCTAGGCACCTGCGCATACTCTCTGCCGACACAGTACTCAATAGATGCTTGCTGTTATCATGCTATGAACATTCAAAACCACAGCTGTCTGATTCCAGATCTCTTCACTTGAGCCTTTGTGTGCAAAGCTTCACACAAGACTCTTTCAACTAAATCTGGTTTGGGATTAACATCCCACCTCATTCCCAAATGCATTTGAGTTTTCTGTTTAGAACGTCAACTGCAGCAGAAATGTCTGTAGTGATCGATTTAGGAGGAGGAGGTCACTGCCTTCAAAGACAGCCACAGAAAGGCCCTTCAAGCCTCTCGGGACGGGTGTGTATGGCTGCACAGGTTGTGCACTGCATGACTCCAGGGGATACCATTCCCACAGACAATGAGTCATGGGCATCCGAAAGTCTGGTTTCTACCCCAGTCAAATCCAGAATGAGATGTGAGTGGAATCTGAGTCACAGCACTGCTGGCTCTGTTGCCCCTACCCTTCCCCGTTCCTTTCCCTTTGTCTGTTGGTAAAGCTTAAAATAGGCTAATTCAGGGGCACCTGGGTGGCTCAGTCAGTTAAGCGTCTGACTTTGGCTCACGTCATAATCTTGCGGTTCGTGGGTTCGAGCCCCGTATTGGGCTCTGTACTGACAGTTCAGAACCTGAAGCCTGCTTCAGATTCTGGGTCTCCCTCTCACTCTGTCCCTTCTCCACTCACACACACACACACACACTCTCTCTCTCTCTCTCTCAAAACAAAACAAACATTAAAAAAATTAATAAAATAAAATAGACTAATTCATTTTCAGCAAAGGGAGAGCTCCCACTCCAGATGGCTTGAGGAAAGAACAAGGTGATTATCTGTTACTGAAACCTTGTTTCGGTGGGGGCCAGGTGCGAATGCCAATGGCCCATCACCTTTGTGAAAAAGCCTATATTACATTCTCAGTGCTCAGGTCATGATCTCACGGTTCATGGGTTCAAGCCTCGCATCAGGCTCTGCACTGACAGCAAGGAGCCTGCTTGGGATTCTCTCTCTCCCTCTCTCTCTCTTTCTGCCCTTCCTCCACCCACTCTCTCAAAATAACTAAATAAATTAAAAAAAAAAAAAAAGACCATCCCTGCTGTCAGTAGTCCATGGTCTCATGAGAGAGTCAGCTGCATCAAGCATGCCTGCACATCACAGGTATGACGGAGGAGGGGAACACGGAAGCAAGAAGGGGGGGCGAACAGGGTCCTGTGAGTCATCCCCCCCCCCCCGCCCCAACCCTCTGAACAAATTCCTTTTCTGAGTCCGCGGTGATTTCTCCGCTACAAAGCAGACTCTGGACTGATGATATCTGGGAGAGAATTGAGCTCTTCTCAATTCACCCCTTGAGCAATGAGGCATTTAGCTACTGAAATCTGGACTGCTTTGCCATTTCAATTTTTGAGCTCCTTTAGGGGGAAAAAAAAAAAACCAAACACAAGGATTGATTAGCAAACAATCAGATTAACTAGCAGAAACCCAAACCTACAGACTAGCATTTCATCTGCCCCCCCCCCCCCCGCCGGCCTGCAACAAATCCTAATGTTTTTCCAATCGGGATTCTGTAAAGGGGGAGCCGGCAGCTGGAAATGCTGTCTGCTTGCACAGAGTGGGTCGGACTTAGGGTCTGTGCCTAATGTTCTTCCCAGAACACTGGTGGCAACAAGATGACTTTCAGACAGGGCTAGGCATCCAGTGAGGACACCCTCCCTGCAGTAGGAGGTGGTGACACGGCCAGCAGGCAGCTCCGAGTCAGGCAGACCAGTGGCTGCCCCCCCACCCCCACTCTGAGGCCCCGGGACTCTCGCTCCCATTTCCAGGGAACAAGTACTCACCCAAAGACCAGTGGGGCTGCTAGCAGACTTTTAGGCCCCAACAGGCCATTAACTGCTTTAACCCGCTTACCTTAATGTCCCTGGCCTTTCAAGTACAAAAGACCAGACAATTCCCGTTCTACTTTTTACAAATAAGAGAACCACAAGATCTGGGCGGGTCCTTGAAAAATCAGCTGGTCCTTCCTAAGGGATCTCACCTAAACCAGAGAGCTGGAAAAGAATTTTTGGACAGCAAAACCTTATTTTGATTTCAGATGTTTTACAAAGAAAAGAGGTCCAGTGCTGGCCAGAGGGGGTAGGGGAGGACAGGGGCGGGGGAGGGGGCGCTCGTCACAGACTGTTCTCCACCCCAAACCCCTGGGCACTACCTGAGAGCTCACCTATCTGACAGTGCTATTCAAAAATTAGAGCATGCCGCATTTTAGGGTGCTCAGAGATCTAAAGAAGTGAGCTGGCAAGATTTATTACCACCTTTTACACTCTCCACTCAGGGCAGAAACCTTATGCTAGGCAATGTATATCCATCCTTCCTTCCCTTCCTTCCTTCCTTTTCTTTCTTTCTTTCTTTCTTCCTTTCTTTCATTTTATAAAAAATGTTTTATTTATTTTTGAGAGAAAGAGCATGAGCAGGGGAGCGGCAAGGAGAGAGGAAGGAAGACAGAGGATCCGAAGCAGGCTCTGTGCTGAAAGCAGCAAGCCTGATGTGGGGCTCAAACTCAAGAACCCCAAGATCATGACCTGAGCTGAAGCTGGACTCTCAACCCACTGAGCCACCCAGACTCCCCTATTTATTTTTTTAAGTTTATTTATTTTTGAGAGAGAGAGAGAGAGAGAGAGAGACAGAGATAGCATGTGAGCAGAGGAGGGGCAGAGAGAGAGGGAGACACAGAATCTGAAGCAGGCTCCAGGCTCTGAGCTGTCAGCACAGAACCCAACACAGGGCTCGAACTCACAGACCACAAGATCAAGGCCTAAACCAAAGTCGGCCGCTTAACCAACTGAGCCACCCAGGTGCCCCTATACTTTATTTCTAGTATTTATGATAGCTCTGCGTGGTGGGCATTAATATTCCCACTGTGGATGAGGAAACCAAAGGCATAGAGACCCAGGCACTCATTACAAGAAGTGGCCTGGCACACAAGCCCTCACCCCACCCCAATTGTTTTTTCGAAGTGGGATTCTTTACGTGGGCTCTGCAGTCTTGTGTAAGTGTTATGTAAAAGTACTCCTTCCAGACTCCTACCTAAACACTTCTTTTTTTTGCTTTGGTTTGGTTTTTTTTTCTAAACACTTCTTAGAACAATATTCTCAAGCTGCCCGTGAACAGAAAGGGTAAGTAACCTGCCACGGGTCACACAGCAAACATAAAGGAGTTGGGCTTTAGATCAGACTGTGTGCCTGTAAAGTCCACGTTCCTGCCACCAAACCCCACTGCTTCTCTAATCCCTCAGGCTGCTGCCTCGGCCTCAGGGGAAGATAAGGACCACTGGTCACCACCCTCCATGTACCAGTTTTCACAAGCGAATGGACAAAACACACTCTCCTGTTTCACAACATTCCTGGCTTTCACTCATGTAGAGAGTAAGCTGCTGGTGCATCGTTTCCCATCATCGCAAGACAGATTTCCAAAGACGATGTCAACAGGGCAGGGTCTGTGCCAGCTTTCTCATATTTGGTCCGCAGTTGACAAAACTAATACTTGGACAGCTGGCGGAGCAGATCTGGTGACCCACTCCTAAAGCCACACGTGCTTTTTGTGCATGGTGACCAGGGCGATGGATGGCAAAGAGCAGTAGCAAGGGGGCCGTGGCCATTCCTTTCATCCCAGAGGGACAGAAGTACGGGGTTTCCTGCACACGCCTTCCCCTATCGGCTCTGCAGTGACCCTGGCACCCAGCAGCTCTCTGTAACGCAGGTGCCACCTCAGCGCAGCACCACAGACAGCAAGAGCCTTCTCCGGGCATAGGGAAAGACAAAGGAGAAGAAAACCAACACAAAAAGCAGCAACCGATAAGCAAGCTGAAATACGGATCTAAGGAACAAAGGGGAACAGATGCGAGACAGTCTCAGACTTAACGACGACTTTTGCACATCCTCGAAATCGTTTGACGCCAACAGATTTATCACATTTGGGGGGCAGGATGGATGGGAAATGCAAGGATGAAGCGCTTGCTGAGAATGACTTGAGCAGATGTTTGCTAAGTTTATCTCAAGTCTTCTCGTACGCGTTAACGGGAGGTAATTAGCATTCACGGGCGGAGGATTTCACCTGAATTTCATAGAGTTGACATCTATTAAAAGTTAACAGACAAAAAGGCAGAGTCGTGAATGTTCTCTTAAACTGGCACCTCAGAGTCTTCGCAGAAAGCAAAATAGGCACAAACTGCCAAAATTTGCACTCCAGATGACAGGCACCCTGGCGGCTCCCAAATGCCCAGCCCTCCCTTCCGCCGTCTCTCGGCTTCTGTACGAGCCGTTCCCTCTGCTGGGATGGTGCCCTTCTTGCTGGCTTCCATGTGCCCTCGTGACCCTGCCTGGATGTCACCCAGACGGAGTGGCACTCCTGGAGCTCTGCCTCCAAGGAGTTCCCTCGCTGTGGGAACTCTGCACCCGTCACCGCCCGGCACACACTGTCCCACCACTGCCCCCGCCTCCCCCCACCTCACACCCCCTGCATGTCTTCTCCACCAAGACTAAGCTTCTTGCTGCTGGGGCTCCTGTCTGTGGCACAGTGCCCGGCATGAGCAGCACTCAACAAATACTTGCTGAATGATGGAAAATGGAAGGAAGACATCACCAGGAAACAGGGGTGGGGTGTCATTAAAGAATGGAAATGTGAACAAATTCACACAAAATAGATCTGGTTGATCCTTCTAGACTTCTTTTAAATAAAAAAAAAAAAAGGTTTTTAAAAGTCTCCAGCTGGCTAGAGACAAGTATCACAGAACTTAGACGCCTGGAACTGGGAGGGATCCTGGGTCACGTGGCCCGATATCTGTATCATGCAGGGAACATGTGTCTGCCTTGCACCGAGTCAAATCCGGCGCTGACGCTCTGCTCTCCTGGCAGACGCTGCTCCCTGAAGAGCCATAAGCTGCAGGCCTGTTTTTCTGCAGGAGAATAACAGTACACAAATTAGAGCAGAGGGTGTTTTTTTTCTTTCCACTGTTTCAACTTTCTCCAGTTTATCATCTCCAACAGACGCTAAAAAAACCACAGAAACTTAGAGGAGTTAGGACTTCATGGGCGTTTTTGTCCATGGGAATATGGAAAGTATCAAGTGTTCGGAAAAGGATGCCTCTTGCCCCTCTCTTCTCGAAAAGGCATTCATGAAGGGCGCTGGGTTAACTCTTTAATTCCTCAGGATGCCCAGCAAGGTCTTGGCACACAGCAGATGCTCAAAATATCAGAGTTGGTCTTTTGCCAACATAAACCCAATGTTGACCACACTCGTTTAACTTTGGAGGCATACCCCGTCAGATGGCACAGGGCAAAGCACTTTTTAGGAGTCACCTAAAAAGTTAATTAATGCCAATCGATTTTATTACTAGGAAAATAAAGCTAGGATCCAACCATTGTGTGAGGAGAGGCATTTCAGTGGCAAGAACGTGCGTATAGCACCAACACTCCGAGGAAGAAAAACACCGTAGCGATTTTCAAACATCGTTTCTTCTTTCTGCATAAAAAATTATATTAAAAAGCAGAACAACAGAATTTCAATGCCTCACCAAGCTCTGATAGTGCAAATGAAACCCTATCTTGAATGACTTGGACACAGAATATGATTTGTTGTATCGAGCATGGTTGCCCAGTTCAAAGGCCACCCTCGCCCACATTCTACACATTCTAGCCCCTTCCCGGCATCCCTCTGGAGAATCTAGACAAAG
Source organism: Cryptoprocta ferox (assembly GCA_028646485.1). Taxonomy (NCBI): domain Eukaryota; kingdom Metazoa; phylum Chordata; class Mammalia; order Carnivora; family Eupleridae; genus Cryptoprocta; species Cryptoprocta ferox. The sequence continues at coordinate 15,162,103 of CM053569.1, read as the reverse complement.
GAAGGGCCAAAAACCAAAATACACACACACACACACACACACACACACACACACACACATTTATATACAGCTACTCTGATCACCTGGAGTCCCTTCACCCACAAAGGCAACTCTTTTAACTACCTTCCTTCCTGCACATCCCCTTCCTTCTCATTCCCTACCCACACCCACAAGGAAGGAAAACAATGACACCACTGCAATCACCATGACTCTGACCTTTAAATGTTTAACCAGGGATCTGTCTTTTAAGGGCCAGATAAAAAGGCAGGTGATTAGTTTTCAACATGAGTCACAATATCCCCGCAGTGAAATAATTCAATTAAATATTTAGTGGCCTTCGGTTTTGTTTGAGGCACCGTATATGTCAGGGCCTTGTTAGCCCTGGCCACAGTGTCGTGAGTAAAGGAGTCAGCTCCTGGGCAGGGCGAGTTGCTTAGGAGAGAGAAGGCAGCCCTTCTCTCCAGCACTGGAAAGCCAAGCCCAGGAGCAGGAAGAGCCCTGTGGCATTGTCTCTCATAAGCAGAGGCCATGACCTCTCATGGAAAATCCTTACGAAGCGTTGGAGGGCCCCCAAAGGTTCTCACGTGGGTTCCTGGCACTTAACTGTAGGTTTCAGGCTTTGGTAGGGTTTTGCTTCTCTCCGGGTGACATGCTACCATGAGCTGGCTTTCCCCCCTCAGTTAAGAAGACTCTCCCCCAAGTAGTATCCCAAGAAAATAAGGGGAGGGGGGGTAGGGTAAGGTCAGAAGACAGACAACCCATCCCTGTCTAAGAACAGGATCGTAAGAACGATCCAACCTGTCTGCCTTCATTGGCCCTTCCAGGAGCTGCAGCCACAGGGATTAGGCACAGCATTCAAGTGCTATCTATTCCAGAGGACTGTGTCATCGAAGGACTCTAATGATGAAAGATTCTACATACTACTCCATGTGGCTGCTTTGAGGCATGGGTACCTGACTGAAAACGTTTAACCTCACCTGTTATCATATGAACTCACACAAATGTTTGTCCTTCTCACAGAGACCACAGGGACCAAACTGTATGCATTTGTGTTCATACATATATATTTCCCCAGAGAGTTTCTGTTAAGATATTGATCAATCGCTCGTGTGGATGACAATCATGAAAGGCTAAAATTACTGGAAAACGTGGTCAGGCTCAATTCTGTGAACACTGCATTTTCTTTTTAGCCAACACAAATCAATCTGGCACCTGGAATAGTTTGGTGCTCCGACTGTCTCCCAAAAACAACTCATCTGCACAATGAACTTCTGTTTGAATTAATGAATCACTGCCAAAGAGTGCAATTTGTAACATTAACCATCTGGCTGAAGCAACAGACTTTAAAACAAAACTAAAAAACAAAAGAAAACAAAAAAAAAAACCCAAAAAACAAAGAGCATCTAAAACACAGGAGCACCATAATAAACTAGGCTGCCTCCTTGGCCTTCCCGGAGGAGACAGGAAAACTACCTCCCCTTCTCCTGCCATCTACTCAAAGCCATCAACCATTGCTTCCTGTCTGTGAGGAAGTAAGCACTGCTTAAACCAGCCTAAAACAAAGAAGACAGGCATACTTGCAATCCCCACCGGACATGCTAGCCAGCAGTCATGTGTGGGTTCGAGAAGGCTGGACACCGTGCAGAGGCCTGCTAGGGCAAGAGACGAGTACAACAGGCTCTGCTGTCCAGGACTGGACCAGAGCAGGAGAGAAAGGAACAGGTGCACACTCTTTACTATCAGCGACACAAGAGCTCCAAACCAAAATGGCACTGTGCGTCGATGGGAAGGGAGTGGCATGTTTTGAGCAGGGCAGAGCCTCTACTCGAAGATTCGCTGCCCAGGTTGTAAGAGGAGACACGGTGAGCAGCAAGGATCAGCGTTCAGAGAGGAGATGGCCGACAGCAAACTGGTCTTGGTGGGCCGTGCTAGAGCAGAGAAAGGGAAGGGGCGGGCACAAGGGAGACACAGGCAGCATGGGCTCTCAGCTCTATACGGCACCAGAGCCATCAAGACACGGGACCAGGGGGCTTCAAATGAGAGGGCCGGGAACAGACACGGAAAGCCACAGGAGGCAGTTTGGTTTGGCAGACTCTCAGGTGCCACCGGGTGGACAAATATCCCTGTACTGTGCCAGGTACGTGGATGGCACGGACATCAACGCCTGTCTGGATGGATGGAGACCAACCAACAGACAGCTGGAGTAGGAGATTGGAAGCAGACCCAAGGAGGTGGGTTTGCCCAGAAGAGGGATGTGTGGGCACCAGAAAGAATACACCCTACACAGAAAGCGGTTTCCTGCCCTCCACATTACAAATGACAGACGTCTGGCAAATGCCTGGAAGTTTCCAGACACGCACCTCATAAATGCTATAAACAACATGCCCACATTTCCCCAGCCACAGACCTCGCAGCTGGAATAGCACATGGCCCCAGATCGGTCAGTGCCAGGGTGTGGGGATTTCAGATCCAAATATGCAAATCACCCCTTTTCAGGGAACCGGTCTCGTGTGCGGGGCTCTGGGCCTGGGAGCCTGCAGGAGGATCAGTGAGAAGGTGCGGTGTAAGTGGTCTTCATCTTGTTGAACAGTATCAAGGACTCTCCTCATGGCTCTGCCTCCTGCTAGTTACATGCCCCTGGAAAGGATTTTCCTGAGCCTCAGTGTGCTCATCTGTAATGTGGGACTCTCCCAGGCCTTGAAAGACTGCGGTTAAGGAACACGTGAGTTAAACCTCAGAAGAACACACTATAAAATGTTAAGCCCTCCACAAGCACAAGGGATTCTTGCTAAGAAGCCAGAATCCCTATGATCCTTGCATTGAACCTATCACATCAATTCTGACTCATTTTTACAGGCAGAATTTGGGTCTGAAGAAATGAGTGCAGGGTTGAGAAAGGAAGACGAACAAAAGCTGAAACTTTAGACAGATCAGCACTTTCGGACTCTGACTTTCAATTCCCCAACACAGGCGGCTTTCACGGCAAAGTTCAGCTGGTACAGACCATCTACTTTTGAGGCAACTCTACGCCCAGAGGCAGCCCAGTCCTGTCTGAGAGAGAGAAGGCCAGCCAAGTCCCCCAGGCACAGAACTGCAGCTTTGAGAATTGTGGTGAAGGGGGCTGACGCGCTCCAGCTGTAAGCATAGTGCTCTGCCGCCTTCCTTAAACACACCTAGTTCCTTTTATTCCCCAATCAACAGACTCCCAGGCTTCTGAAGTCTACACAGCCGTTTTCACGAGCAAATCCTCATATGGAGCCGTTTCCATCCAAGAAATCCAGATGACAGGATCACAGTCCTGCAATATCTCCCCTGCCTCTCTGCACCTCTCAGTTGGCTTACACAGTCAATGTTCCACGGTCTGTGCCCCTGGCTTCCACATGGCAAGCACCTACTGTGTGCAGCAGAGCACTGTGCAGAGCCTGCTGGCAACAGGAAGGGAGGGGCCGTGTCTAAGCATGACTCCAGGGCAGGTCTTTGAATTGAGGCACTGTGCAGGCGATGATGATGATGATGATGATGATGATGATGATGATGATGATGGAGGAGGAGGAGGACAACGACGACAAGGGACCCGACAAAAGCACAACCACAGGGACCCTGAAGAGTTGTGGGAGATGAAGTGCGTGCAGGAGCGCGGCTCTTCCACAAGTGGAAGTAACTTCTCACACATTCTAGTGTGTTACCAGTTCCTGTCCTGGGAACATTCTACATGCAGTGCTGGGCAGTTTCTTAGCTGCCTTTTCTGCCAGAATGCTTGAGCTAAAGGATGATCCCATGGACAAGGCAGCCCCAGTCAAAAGGGCCCTGAGAAGCATTACATCCAGAAATTAGCCATCTTGGCCACAGAACAGGAGGGTGAGGGTGGGGACCTCGTGAGACTCCATTCTGTAAGGCAGTTTGTTGGGAGGTACTCCCCCAACTGGAAGCAGAGGTGGTATGAGATGGGTGATTAGAAATGACCAAAGCCCTGGGGGTGCCTGGGTGGCTCAGTCAGTTGAGCTTCTGACTCATGATTGCAGGGTCGCGGGATTGAGCTCCTCGTCAGGCTCGGTGCTGACAGCCCAGAGCCTGCTTGGGATTCCCTCCCAGTGGCATGACATGGTCACTGTCTGCAGACAGACCTTTTACGTGAAGAGAACACTAGCCAGGAGACTTGTAGAGCACAGGTCATAAAGGAGCAGACACTAAAGGCTTGGCGGGGGCAGAGGGGTGCTTCCTGCCACAGTCAGCAAGCATGAACTCCATTGGCCTGGCTGCCCCTGGGCCTCTCACTCTCGGATCACGTTCCCCAGAACACAGCACCAATTATCTCTTCCAATTAAACCACCGCCACAGGACACTAAATCCAGTGACACAAACCAGCAGCGGGATGCTCACTCCGCTTCAGGCTGGCATTTATGACCCTGATTAGCAGGAAGGCTCCAGCTCCCGCTCCCCACAGCTCGCCCGAGGAACCCAGAACGGCAGGTGAGCCCAGCAGGACCCCCGCCTCCTGCCCGCACAGGCCCCTGGAGCAGAGGCTCTGGAAAAGGGCACAATGACACTGCCAGCAGAACCCAGAAGAGCCAGGGCTCCCTCACCTTCACGTCTGCCATCCTGCATGACAACAGGCCTTTCAGGATGCACGAACCCCGAAAGGGGTCTTTCCCCACTGACGAGAGCAATTCATAAAACATCAAGTTACAGGCGTTTTGTGAGCTAGTACATCCCTGTGACTGGGGGGGCACACAATGGGCCAGGAACGGTGAGGGGCACTTGACAAAATTTCATTCAGTCCTTGTGGCGAGCCTCTGAGGCAAGTGTGATGCTACCCACCCTCCAGTTTATTTTAGGTCTTAATTTTTTAAATGTTTATTTTTGAGAGAGAGAGAAACCCAGGGCATGAGCAAGGGAAGGGCAGAAAGAGAGGGAGACACAGAATCCGAAGCAGGCTTCAGGCTCTGGGCTGTCAGCACAGAGCCCGACATGGGGCTTGGACTCACAAACTGTGAGATCATGACCTGAGCCGAAGTCAGAGGCTTACCTGACTGAGCCACCCAGGCACCCCTATTTTTATTTTTTATTTTTTGAGAGAGAGGAAGTGAGAGAGCAAACACAAGCAAGGGAGGGGCAGAGAGAGAGAGGAAGAGAGAGAGAATCCCAAGCAGGCTCCATGCTCAGTGCAGAGCCTGAGGCAATGATTGATCTCACAACCCCGAAATCATGACCTGAGCTGAAATCAAGAGTCAGACACGCAACTGAGTGAGCCACTGAGGTGCCCCTAGATGTACTCTTTTTAAAACATTATGCATGTTTGGCTTTCCATCAACAAAGCCATCAACAGACAAGTGGGTCCCCATTACGCAGACAGCTGTCAACCATCGGGGCAACGGTAACTAGGGGCTGGCACAGGAGCAGAGGGAAAGAACTGGAAGAAGAGGACATTTAGGAAGGACTGAGGGGGGGGAAGGGATGGAAGGGCCACTTATATTTTCCATTAACTTGATTTACAAAGAGTTCATATTTATGAACTGGTTTCTAATGGCGATTCTGAGGAAGAAGGCACAAACCATAACTGATCTGCCCAGTTTACAGATACTGGAAGTGAGATTCAAAGAAATTAAGCCATACACCAGGTGGTGTAGACACTTGCTACACCGCGGGGACCCACGGACCAGCAAGAAGACACGGGCGCCCCTTCAGGTTTCCTGCCTCCCGCCTGCATTCCACCATGACCCCAGGTGATTCTCAGGCTCTTTAAAGTTTGAGAAGTGTTTATCTAGTGCATAGCTTTGGGGTCAGAAAAATCTGGGTTCCACTACTCGTATGTGACCTAGAACAAGCTCCACAGCCAGAACCCTCTCCTCTGTAAGGCAGTGCTTACTTACAAGGTCAAGGACAAGTAAGCAAAATAATGCAGGTAAAGCACTTAGCACAAAATCTGCTACAAAAAAAAAACAAAAACAAAAAAAGAAGCAGCAGCAGTTGGCTGTGTCGTCGTCAACACTTGAAGGTAGAGTGTTGGTCACCAGATCCTACCTCTTGTCACCTTCATCTCTCCGGAAATCTGTGGCCAGGACACCCCAGAACCTACCTGACACGCTGGAATGTTCTCCCTCTCCACTCCACCCCCACCCAATGTGTTCTTAAATTCACAACTGAACACAGCATCATCACCCACATAAAGCTGCCAACCACATTTGGAGCCAAAGGCACACTTGTATTAATGACTAAAGGTGGCATTTAGATTCTCCGTCAGCCAGCACCACCAAGGCTTCGCCCTTGAGCCCAAAGCACCTCACACACCAGGCGCCTCAGTCAAAGACGAGAAAGCCAGGGGAGGGGGAGACAGCCCAGCAATTCAGGACCCTGATTCCAACAAGCCGCCAAAGCTGGGGGCCCTGAGGGCAGCACAGACCAAAGGCCACTACCTTGACCTAAGAACCTCCCCAGTGACGCAAAATGTCCTTTACTTCCAGAGCCAGCAAACACAACACACTGATTTCACAACAGGTGAGCCCTTCCAGGCACTGGAGGCATGGACACCTACAAAGTAATGGCCCTGCCCTCTCCACTTCCCTCCCCAAACCACATCTCACGTTCTCATCGTGAAAGCCCTGGGTCTGCACAGCTCGATCCTTGTCTGCTCAACCCCACAGAGCACGTCCGACCCCAGCACGTCCTTGGGTGACTCTAGTGTTTAGAGTATAAACCCAGAGTCCTTCAAAGGCAAAGGCTCCCAGTACTGCCCTGCACCCCCTCCTGTCTTCCACAGCAGCCCCTGGAGTGGCAGACCTGGAGTTTGCTGGGGGGTGGTTGTTGTTTGTCTGGTTTGGTTTTAACAGAAAGCAAACAGAACGGGGCAAAAGGGTTAGAACCATGACTCTCCAGGCTGCCTCTTATCAGCACACACACGCCACTAACAAAAGTCAGTGAAAAGAAGTTGGATCTTGCTACGAACTCCGAATTTCTCCAACCAAATGGTTGCTGTTGTCTTAGCAGCCAATGCTTTAATAAGCCTATTGTCGGGCAAAACCTTTGGGGAACTCCTATTTCAACGGCATTCAGAATTTGGTTCATAAGTAACTGAAGAAGAACAGCCCTTCTAATTCAGAGTCAAACACGCTTTTCTGACCACAAACAGTACTAAACAGCTTTGTCACCCACTCTGGTCCCAAGATTTGGTGCTGACTCTTATTGCTAAAGGGAAAATTTTGGTCCGCTCTCAGTTGGCAAAAACTTACCATAACAAATGGTTTTAAAAATAACATTTGTGGATTCTAATTTGAAATCGTGTAAAGTTCTCATAGCGGTTCTAGAGGAGGGAGCCCCCAAAAAATCTGAGCAAGCGGAATTACCTTCCAAAGGTAATTATAATCACTTCTCTCATACTTCAAGGTGCTATCCAGATCGAAATTTATGTGTGAAAATGTTAAGTTATTCAAAATGACAAAAGAGAAATGTTCTTCTCTAAGTAGCTTCCTTTGAGACCAGTAAGAAGGGTAATATATAGATCAGTCCCTACTTAAAATGGGAGCTAGAGGGCACCTGGGTGGCTCAGCAGGTTAAGCACCCAACTCTTGGTTTCGCCTCAGGTCATGATCTCATGGTTTTGTGAGTTTAAGCCCTGCCTCAGGCTCTGTGCTGGCAGTGCAGAGCCTGCTTGGGATTCTTTCTCTCTCTCTCTCTCTTTCTCTGTCTCTCTGCCACTCCCCCACTTGCACTATCTCTGTCTCTCTCAAAAATAAACTTTAAAACATTAAAATAAATAAACTAAAATGGGAGCTATAAAAAGTGCCAATTCTCCCTATGTTTCTTCATGCCCCTCTTCTTCATCCTCTCACACCACAATGAATAAATATTTACAAATAAGAAGAGATCTCAATCTGTCACCAAGGAAGGCCACCAACTGGAAAAGAAAAGTCACCAGCCTGGTTTTTGTGATGAGCCGATGAGAGCAGCAAACTTTCACATTTCCTTGATCTAAATCTCTTTTCTCCCCTGTTGCTAGAAACAACACAATAACAACAACTAGCAGGTGTACAGTCCAGGCCCGGGGTATTCAGAGCATGTTCCCTCGGCCAACAGCATCATCCCCCAGGAGGCTTAGCGGACACGCAGCAACCCGGGCCCCACCCCAGACCTGCTGAATCAGAACCTGGCTTTGACAGGATCCCAGGGAATTCCTATGCACGTTAGAGTCTGAGAAGTGCCATTCTCTGTGGTAACCTGAAAAGACGGCAAATGATTTTTTTTAAAGTCCTAATGAACCTTGTAGTTTTACAGAGTAACAAACTCTCCTCTGACTCTTGGTTCCCCATCTACTAATAGGGAACAACATCCATTTTCCCCAGGTCTCTTCCCTCCTCCCTCTTTCTTCCCATAAATAAACCTCGCTTTGGAGTTAAAAAAGGTAAAAAACCTCGCTTTGGAGTTAAAAAAGGTAAGAGAAGACAAAGACGGGAAGAAAGAGACAAATGCAGAGAACAAGTCACAGAACAGAGCTACACTTGTCCGCTCGGAAAATAAATTTTCAAGGTGAGAAGATGCACACAGAAACCGCCAGGTGTGGCCCCCCTTCCAGACGGCACATCCATGTCCACTACATGGATGTCCCAGCAGCGTGGCCACGGTCCTTGAAGGTTTAGAAGACTCAGGACCTCTTTGCTGCGTGGTTCAGCTGTAAATGTATATGTAAAGAGAAATGTGTGATGTTTGATTGACATACGCCAGCCAAATGCCCAAACATCTCTGTTCCTATGAACTCCCCCGTTCCCCCCATCCAGAGCGCACGAAAATCCTTATCACGAAGTTGGCAACTCTGATTAGTAGCTTTCAGCTTATCTCCCAACTGCCATGCTAAGTTGCTTGAGGCTAAGTGTGGCGTATTCATCTCTACATCCTCCATAGCGCGGCAAGATCGAGTAGACAGCAGGTGCTCAATCACTGTTGCTGCATGGATGTCTTGAGCTGTTCCTGTCTCTGATGTAACTGCCCTATTTTTAGGGGGAATCAACTTAATTTATGACTCCCGGATTTCTATTTTATTAGACTGTTCTCATGCCTTCCGTCTGGCTGCTAAACAAAATAATGAGAAAGGTTGCCTGATCTCAGTAGTCTCACCTTGGCCAAATAAAATGCCCAGCTGCAGATACCATGCATCTGGATGATTCTTTGAGTGAAGTCTTTGATGCTCCGCTCTCTAAGGTTAACAGGCACAAAGGTTAGCAGGCCTGTTGTCAGGCTCCTCCAGCCATGAGCACAAAGCAGCGTCAGAAAGGATCCTGGGTGTGATCACAGCTACTGTCAGATTTCTTCCTTTCCTTCTTTTCTGCTCAATATGTTTTGAGACTCCACAAAGACCAGGCCAATGAAACAAAGGTTATTAACTCAAGGAGCTTGCCTCCAAGAACTTTTCCAAAGGGCAGCCAGCATGATACGATCATTCTGACAGCTGTGACGAAAAGCTTTATTTGCAGAGAGCTTCCCCCCACCCCCCGTCCATTCGTTTAGTGCCATCACTGGGGCCTCATGGTCCTCATGGAGAAGCACCCAGCTGACTGTTGAGAGCTGCACATCTCCCAGAGCAACAGTCTCTGAGAACCCATACAACTAACTGAAGGCACCAGCCCCACAGGAGAGGGCTCCCTTGAAAGCGGGCAGCTTTGCCCCCTGGCACATAGGGCTCTGTGCCCCATCACAACCTTGTGGGACAGCCTTAGAGCCTCCTGCCCCATCGCGACCTTGCGGGACAGCCTTAGAGCCTCTCTAGAGGAACTTATGGTTACCACTTGCTCTGGGCAGGGAGCCATTGATCTGCGCTCCTCTCAAGAGCCATCCTGCTCCCTTCAAAACAAGGGGTTCAGGGGAGCCTGGGTGGTTCAGTCGGTTAAGCATCCAACACGATCTCACAGTTGGTGAGTCTAAGCCCCGTGTCAGGCTCTGTGTTGACAGCTAGGAGCCTGGAGGCTGCTTCGGACTCTGTGTCTCCCTCTCTCCCTCTGCCCCTTGCCAGCCTGCGCTCTGTCTCTCGCTCAGAAATAAACTTAAAAAAAAAAAGAGTTCAGATAAAGACAGATTTTAAAATGAATTTACTTATTAATCTAATCCATCCCGAGGATGTATTTTGTATGAGGGAACAGGGAAATGGGTGGTAGGCAGGTAAGGAAAAAGAATCAAGGGAGGTTTGGATGATGACTTTAAAGACACCAACGGCTAGTTCCGAGTGAGGGCTGTGCAGGGCGAGGAGGCGTTGTAGGCTGGGGAGGCAGGAAGCAGAGCAAAGGGCTCCAGCCTGGCGGTGGCCTCGGTATGGGCACTAAGTACTGGACACTGGCAGAAATGCCGGAGGGAGGGGGTGAGGTCATTTGCAAACCCCTGGCTGTGGCCCAGCTGCTGTTTCCCTCCGGGGCCTGCAGGAAACAGGGGGTCGGTCGTCTCCACTCACACCCTGGCAGGAATGGAATCTCTGGATCACATTTGGGCCTCAGATTCTTTGGCCACAGCAACATTACTCTGATGAGTCTTCAAGGGAAGGGGTGATCAATCCCCTACAAGTTACAGAGCTGGTTTTCATAGGTACATTTTGGATTGATGCACTTGCTCATTCGTTCATTTTACGCAAATGTCTACTGACCCCCAGCATGAAAGCTGCTATGGGGACATGAAACCAAATCACACTGAATGCCCTCAAAGAAAGTGTGCTCTCAGAGAAGACTTACCCACAAGTTAGATAAATGAAGAAGGGGAACAGGTTTGGGAGTTTAGAGGAGGTAGATTAATTCCAGCCAGGAGTATAACAGTTTCCAAGACTTTACTGCGCATAGTACAAATCACCTGAGAGGCTTTCCCTATGGGGTCTCTTCCTGCTCATAAAGGTCTATGATTCGTGTATCTCTTTAGGGAAGAAGATGCAGATTTATTTCACGGTATTATCCTTTAAGACGGAGAATTTAACCTCTAACAATAAATCCAATAACGATGTTAATCATAATTTTTTATAAATTATTTTTTTATATTTATTTTTGAAAGAGCGTACACGTATGAGCAGGGGAGGGGCAGAGAGAGAGGGAGAGAGAGAATCCTAAGCAGGTTCTGCGCCTTCAGCACAGAGCCCAACATGGGGCTCAATCCCACGAACCGTAAGATCAAGATCTGAGCCAGTATCAAGAGTCGGACACTTAACCAATGGAGCCACCCAGGTGCCCCAATCCTAATTCTTTTAACCTATAAAGAACCAAGGAAATTTCAAATTTTATAACTACCAAAGGTTTAAAGCTTGAACACTGCAGCCCAGGTTTAAGGTCCTTTCTCTTCGATCAGTGGAGAAGACAGAGTCAAGAGGATACACAGAAGTGTTTGTGATCAAATCCACTAGCCCTAACTGGCCCAACCTCAGAATCTAGGAAAGTTGCTGAGTGGAGCTTCAAAAGAAACCCAAATCATCCAAAAATAAGCGTGGAATGAGAAAAGTGCCATCTGAAACAGGAAAGGGGATCACACGCGGAAATCCACTTCCAGAGTTCCTTCTCTGGTGGAGATTCATGCCCTTGGGAACACAGTCAGCAAACTGCCGTCCATGATCAAATAAGCAGACACCTCGGCCTCAGAGCAGCTCTGTTCTCCCCGAGCCCCCAGAGAACTGAAGGGGCCACAGAGCTAATCACCACCACTCAAGCATGAAGCTGAAATCTCCCCCCAAATGCTTCCCTTTTAATAACCCGAGAGCTTTTGGATGAACGCCCATCACATACATATTTCCTACCACTTTGGTCAGGATACAGGAGGGTATGTACAAGGGCCTCGAGGCCATGAAAGAATTGGGCAAGCAGAGGAGGACGCTTTTCTTAATCACTAGTAATTATTGCTAGAGTGTCACAAGCAAACAAATGATAAATATCATATTAGAAATATAAAAACAGCCCCTACAAGGGAAAGAATTTTAATTAACTGGAAAGGCTGGTTTGAAGTCATCGAAAGGCTGACCTGGCAAGTGTTAACTCTACATTTTAACAAAAAAAAAAAAAAAAAAAAGGACTTTGGGGTGCCTGCGTGGCTTAGTCAGTTAAGGGTCTGACTCTTGATTTCAGTTCAGGTGATGATCTCACAGTGTGCGGGATCGAGCCCGACTTCAGGCTCTGCACTGACAGCACGGAGCCTGCTTAGGATTCTCTCTCTTTCTGCTTCTACCCCACTCACACACTTGCATTCTCTCTCTCTAAATAAATAAACTTTTTATTTTTTTTTAATAAAAAGACTTCTAGGGGCGCCTGGGTGGCTCAGTTGGTTAAGTGTCCGGCTTCGGCTCAGGTCACGATCTCACAGTTCGTGGGTTTGAGCCCTACACCGGGCTCTGTGCTGACAGCTCAGAGCCTGGAGCCTGCTTCAGATTCTGTGTCTCCCACTCTCTCTGCCCATCCCCTGTTCGCGCTCTGTGTCTGTCTCTCAAAAATGAATAAACATTAAAAAAAAATTTTTTTAAAGGACTTCTATTTTTGAAATGCACATCCAATAATGAGCTAGGTTAAAAAAGTGTAGGCAAGCAGAAGTCCTGGAACACCTGCTTTAACGAAGATATAAATTTCTAACAAAAGTGTATCAACGAGCTCCTCTACATTGCTCTAAGAGCACATGCTATTAGATAATTCTCTGATAGTGCTGATTTGGTTAGTGGATCTCTTTTCCATGTAGCATTAAGACACTTGTGGTCTAAATGTCTGTAAACTTGGGATCTGGAAAGTCTAGTCAAGTACGATTTTTACTAAACTTCTTGCCTCATAACTCCTAATCATATTAGTGAATAAGACAAACATAATACAGACAGACCAGTATAATGAGCCTGGCACAGTCAGTTGACATTTCATGAGCACCTACTATGTGAAAGGTGCTTTCACATATACTAATTACTAGCTGGACCCTCCTACCTGCAGTGCTGGATGGAAGCTGTTCATCCCATTTTACAGATGAGGAAACTGAGTGGTTTCCCTTTGGTCTCAGAACTGGTAAGTAGGCCAAGCTGGGGTAAGAACCCAGCCCCAGTCACTGTTCTTCCACCCTCTGGCCTATTTCCCACCAAGCAACAGGAGGGTGGGGGGGGGGGGAGTGTGAAGAAATGCAGTGACTCTGGCTCAGCAGAAAGACTGTCCTGTCTGATGTGATGGCTGTTTATTTTGAGAAGTCAGAGCAGGAAAGGACTCAGAAATGAAATCTACACACCTTAAACAATTTACTTTAACTTAAAACATTCATTCCTCAATCCTGTGATGAAGGGCCAAGGTCTTCTGAGTATGGATCTGGTGACTGAAGTTCCATGGTCTTTCTAGCAAAAACCATACCCACAATGCCTTGGTACAGGTTCCTTCGAGGAGAGCTGCACTACTTCTAAAGAGAAGAATCCCTCCTAGATTTTAACCATCACATGCCCTTTCTTTATTTACACTGATGCATCGAACCCACACCTAAAATGATAGGAATTTTTTTTTCTAATAAAACTGTTTTTCAAGTCTTTCCAAAACACATAATGTAGTTTTCAGGAAAACAACTTCTCTTCACCCTCAGATGTCATCAGTTTATATAATACTTCATTCAGTTACATAATTCAAGGGGCAAAAATAAGTTTGGAGGGAAAAAACACAACTGACCAGTAAGCGCGGCACTATCAGGAGGGAGTGGATGCACCAGGGGACAGGTGACGGAGTGATCCATGACCTCGAGGAGGGAGAGTGGCAGCCACCCTGCTCAGCAGGCCCACGGAGGCCAGTTAAGAGAGCTTCTATCACACACACCTGTAAGCACCTTGGGGCAAGCGCCTGGTGAAGTTTCCATCAAAAAGCAGGGCAGTGGGGCAGGCGCCTGGGTGGCTCAGTGGATTATCAGGTCATATGATCTGTTTCATGAGTTTGAGTTCGAGCCCCACATTGGGCTCTCTACTAACAGCGCAGAGCCTGCTTGGGATTCTCTCTCTCCCTCTCTCTACCCCTCCCCCGTTCATGCTCTCTCTCTCTCTCTCTCTCTCTCTCTCTCTCAAAATAAATAAATTTTAAAAAAAGAAAGCAGAGCGGGGCACCTGGGTGGTTTAGTCGGTTAAGCATCCAACTTCGGCTCAGGTCATGATATCACAGTTTGGGGGTTCAAGTCCCACGTCAGGCTCCGTGCTGACAGCTTAGAGTCTGGACCCTGCTTCACATTCTATGTCTCCCCCTCACTCTGCCTCTCCCATGTTCATGCTTTGTCTCTGTCTGTCTCTCAATAATAAACATTAAAAAAAAGCAAGCAAGCAAGCAAGCAAGCACAGCAGTTTCACAGCAAAAGAAAAGGTGAGCCCCAACAAATGTGGATTCCAATAACCATGCCTTTGGCAAGTCCCAGGATTTCTCTGAGCCTCAATTCCTATAATGTGTGCTTAAAACTGTTTTTCATATAGCTGCTGCAAAAAAATTAAATAAGAACATATAAAAGCTCTCAGCCCCAGCCCAAAAACACTGAACTCATCAACAAACATGAGTTCCTTCTCTGCCTTATGGACCCGTCTTCCATAGCACCTAGCAATGTACTTCAAAGTAGAAAGCTGTAAAGATGGATGGATGGATGGACAGATGGACAGACGGATGAATGGATAGCCTGATGGATAGACAACTGGTCTGGGGAAAGAACTGAAAATGTTTCAGTTTAATAACTTGTTTGGCTCAAATGGCCCAAATAAATGGGTTAAGAAGCTATATCCTAAATCAGAATTTTCCCTACCCAAAGATGAATGGATTCTAATTTTATCAATGAGCGTGGAAAGAAAAGAGGAAGGATAAAGGAGAGAGGTAAGCAGAAGAGAATTGTGAAAGCATCAGTCCTAGATGTTAAACAAAAGAACTGACTCACTGGTACATAAATCTATCCCCTTTCTTCTTTCTAACCGTAGTTCCTGAGAATGAGGAAACATGAGCACGGGCGTGAGGTTTCCAAGGCACAGAGAAATGTATAGACAGCTAAATCCAGCATAAAGGTTGTGTACCTTTAGTTTTCAATCAACAGCACATCTCAAAAGTTAAAAAGGAAACCGTTCCAGAAGGACAACCCCGTGGTTTGGTTTCAAGTACTTAGCATTTCCTGGAAGGCACAGTTAACTGGAAAGATGTTCAAACCCTGAAATGAACCAGGCGCAGGGTAACTGCTTTCAATGGTGCCAGTGACACGAATGGAAAGTGGGCAGAAATGGAAAGTCCTAAGCAGAGCCCGTCTTCGGATTTTTTTTTTAAGAAAATGAATCACACCAGATAAAGCTTTCACTCACTCTGGAGATGCTTTGTTTACAAAAGCTCAAAGTGCTTGAGAAGACACACCGAAAACCTGGGAGGTGACACTATATTCTGGGAAGAAAAACGTCACAATTTTAAATAGGAGCCCCAAATCAACTTATCCTTCTCAAACGGTTTCGGCTAATTCCCATTTTCTTTCTGACAACCCATCTTTGGTGGGTCCAGCTAAGCTTTAAAACTATTAGGTCTCCAGGCATCTTCTCAGCTAATAATATAAGCATTGACTCACCCAATTTGAGAATAGGAGTCTCTTAACACAGTTTCACTTGTCCTCTGTGTTTTTAAAAGACCATATGAGAACAGTCAATGGCCTATGTTTCTCTAAGCCTCTGTTTCCCCATCTGTTAAATGGGGATACAGTGGAACATATTTCAGTTGGCTGTTGTGAGAACCAAAGATACCTGACTTAGTATATCCTCTACAATAACTCCTTAATCCTACTATCATTCTTCTGCTCTCTATAATTAACAGAAACGAACAAAAGTAAGGATCTCTGAATAATCAAATTAGCAACGTGAAAAAAAAATTGGTAACACCTAGTATTAATGAGATGCCCCACCACCTGGTGGGGGGTTAACTAACCAAATCCTTCCAAAAGGAGCATTTGGCAATATAGGGCAAAAGCCTGGGGCGCCTGGGTGGCTCAGTCGGTGGAGCATCCGACTTTTGGTTTGGGCTCCGGTCATGAAATCGAGTCCTGTGTCATGCTCCTTGCTGGGCATGGAGCCTGCTTAGGATTCTCTCTCTCCTTCTGTTCCTCTCCCCGTGCATTCACACTCTCTGTCACTCGCTCTCTAAAAAAAAAAAAAAAAAAAAAGCAAAAGCCTTAAAAATGTAACTGCCCTTGACTCAGTGATTCCACCTGAGGACCTTAACCTGGGGAAACAAGATCTGTAAAATGACACACAGAAATGGAACCCTAGAAACCTAGCAGAACCAGCAGCAGGGAAATGGCTAACTAAATGGTTGTCTGCTTGTGTGAGTGTTTCTGCAGCCATGAAAAAGTTATTACAATACAGTAATTTAAAAATTAAAATTTGTAGCCAAAACTTGGGAGACTTTATATGTAATATACGAATATATTTAAAATATTATGCATTCACAGTTAAATTATATACATGTGGGTACATGTATATATGTACATATGGAAAAGTATTCATAGGAGTACAAAAAATTATGTTAGGTATTTCCAGATGGTGAAATTACAAGGTAGTTTTCACACACTATAAAAAGATAAGTGTGAGGGTGCCTGGGTGGCTCAGTCGGTTGAGTGTCCGACTTCGGCTCAGGTCATGATCTCACGGTTTGTGAGTTTGAGCTCCACGTCGGGCTCTGTGCTGACAGCTCAGAGCCTGGAGCCTGCTTCGGATTCTGTGTCCCTCTCTCGCTCTGCCCCTCCCCTGTTCATGCTCTGTCTCTTAAGAATAAATAAAATATTTTAAAAAAAAAAGTAAGTGTTGTAGTTCTGAAAGTCCATAAAAAGAGTTTAAAAATCAGGGGGAAAAAGCGTATGAAGTATGTGCGGTAAAGAGAGGAAAAGTACATTAAAGAGATGTCCCACAGCCCATGTCCATGAGAACCAATGGGAAGCACATCATGAGCAGCTAACACTTGAACACACAGAACACGATCCCCTTAGGCCCACAGCTTGAGCTACACTGAGCCAGGGGTCATTTCCTTTAAGACCCGGGCACATGGGCTTTGCTCATTTCCATGTGCTATCATCTGTGTCTCGCAGGTGGGGCCAAGGGGGCCCTCCCAAACCTCAAACCACATTTAAATGCATAAATAGCACATAGTTATGTAGCATTCTGGTGGTTTCCCTGGCAACTTTATCTCTGTCTTCTTTTATCTCAGCTACAGATGATACAGTCTTGATC
Organism: Cryptoprocta ferox; assembly: GCA_028646485.1. Classification (NCBI taxonomy): domain Eukaryota; kingdom Metazoa; phylum Chordata; class Mammalia; order Carnivora; family Eupleridae; genus Cryptoprocta; species Cryptoprocta ferox. The sequence continues at coordinate 15,144,933 of CM053569.1, read as the reverse complement.
CTACAGAGTCCCTGAGATCACTGCCTGCTACCAAGGAGCCAACCAGGACAGGGCGCTCACTTGCTAAGAAATCCTAAATAACAAATTTGTTCACACCAAACAATTTTATCCCACAACAATTTTTAAGAGGAAAACCTTGGCACACATTCACCATTTGAGTTCCACACTGTGATTTTCATGTTCCCAAAATTTAACTTTACCATCATGGAAACACAATCTTTTTCACTAAGTGAAAGGAAAAAAGAAATTACATTTAAGTCTCCAACTTTGTTAAATAGTACTAGTGTCTAAACACATACCTGCTGTTTCCACCTCGGGCCTCTTGGGTAGCAAGGAGGGGAGTTTCCAGACCTAATTTTAACAGGGGAGCGTCAGACTGGAAAACTTCCCACCAGGAGCCGTGAGCAAGGCTTTGACATCTGAATACTACAGACAGAATATTATAAAGAGACCAGTGGATCATTTCAAAATGGGATGGAGAAACTTAAGTCATCTATTTTTTTTTTTTTTTAAGAGAGAGCATGTACAGGCAGGGAAGGATAGAGCAAGAGGGGGAGAGGGAGAGAGATTGAGAAAAAGAGACAGAGAGAGAGAGAGAGAGAGAGAGAGAGAGAAAGAATCTTAAGCAGGCTGCATGCACTGTCCCACCACCCTGGGATCATGACCTAAGTGGAAATCAAGAATCGGACCGTCAACTGACTGAGCCACCGAGGTGCCCATAAGTCACCTATTTATGATTCAGCAGCTAACAGGGGACTTGAAACATTTTACCGAATTTGCGTCTTCCCCTTAAAGTCATTTTTCTACCAAAATGTCTGCCTAGAGAAACTGAATGGTCGGGTGTGTCATGCACAGACTCACTCGACCACCAACATCTATCAGAAGCCTGCTATTAACCTGGTGCGGTGACAGGCCTCAGGAACCAAAGGATGAAAAGGGGGCACCTGACCCAGAGATGGTCTCAGGTTAGTGGGTCAAATACATAAGTGTACTGAGGTGCACGGGGCTCCCCCACGCACAGGGTGGCTGGTGCGACGTCTCCTCTGACGGCAGCTACACTGAGGCATCACAAGCTGAAAGCACACCACTTTACCAAGTTGGGTTGATTTATGTTTTTAACTATTTCCCCCAGATCTCACTTTCCCCACTAAGACTCAGCATGATTCTCAATTTTCAGCCTAAACCTTTGACTTAAACTCTTTCATCATGAGTGCCCAGAAAGTGAAAATGACCATGTACATCTTAGTATTTCAAGCACTCTCTGCTTTCAATGAAAACAGTTGTTCACATCCCGAAGTAGAACAAAACCCTCACCCCAGCGCCCAACCTCCTCCTCTGCCCTCAGGCCAAGTGGCAGCAAGAGAGGACCATCCGTCCTTCAGGGCAGTAAGGCCATGGCCTCTCGCCCCATCTCAAAGACGGTGGTACCTTCAGGAGCTGCTAATGCAAACGGGTTCCAATTGCTCCTGCTATATCTCTCCCCTTCTCTCCATTTATTTAGAAAAAACATGAAGTATTTAAAATACACTTAATGGACAGTGAGGTTTTTTGAAAATTGCATTTAACTCATTTTTTGAAAGCAGTCTGGGCCATGCTGAAATCTCAACTTGTTCGGGCTCCACTGGGGAACCAGGAATCAATTCCTTCTGTGTTTTCATCCCTTCTTTCCATTGTGACATGGTCAAGGCCAAGCTCACAAGCCTAGTCCATTAACTCAAAAGCTGAGCCAACTAAGCTTTAGTCAATTACATGTTAAACAGCTGATGATCTGGAAAATGTGTAACAATGCAGAGAGCTGACATCTAATCAACATTTCTGTGTAAATAAACGGAATAAACAATCAGATACAGGAAGCCATTCTGCCTTCAAATCTATACTTTCATTATTTAGACAACCTGCAAGATATCCAATGGCAAGATTCTCCACACTTAAACTAGCACCAAGAAAACTGTATGTGGTATCCAGGTTTGATGGAAACAAAGCTTCTCAACTGCTTTAAAAAGAATAAATGCCCTTGAGTTTTAAGCCTTCCATACAGAACAGAGTCATTGGAAAGCTGTCACCCAGCGCCTTGAAGGAAAATTTGTATCATCCATCTGCACTATATAAACATGTACAACTTACTGGATCATAGCTAATAGCTATTTTCCACACAGTTAAAAAAACACTGCATACCTTCTTTAAATTACACATTTCTTCTTTAAATAGAAGGGATTTATCTACATCTTCAAGAAGTACCTCAAACTAGAACTTCCTATTATTTAAGTTTTATATATATATATATATATATATATTATGTTATTCATGTCTGGATACATCCAAATTTAAGATCTTTTATTTAAAATATTTTGGCCTTTATTACATATCAAAGTTTGTGTGTTTAACAGATTTTAACCTTAATAAAACAGGTTCTAATACACCAAAAAAAAAAAAAAGAGGTGTGTGTGTTGAAGTGTTACCATTCCTCCAATCTTCTATTGTATTTTAGCCAATTTCAAAAGTACTAAGATAAATAATTTCTCATTTCTTCATATTGTTACAGCTTATATTGTTACAGCCACACATGCCCCCATCTCAGACTTAGGATACAGGAAGCAAAAGCCACCTTCATCTCGAACAGTAGCCACTCATGACTCCTGACCAGGGGATGTTTCAACACAAGGTAAGAGAGAGAAGGTGAGACTCCCTTCATGGACTGCAGTGAAATGGACATCACAAGGAAGAGAGTTCACCAGGATGATAAACACTATTTATTTATCCAACACCTGTGGAGTCCACGTCTGCAGTCACCAAGTACCATGAGGTACACACGAGCCTGCCCTCAAAGACTCTACAATGTCCAACCTCTATGAGAAGCCCCCCAGAGCAAGAGGGATCATGATTTAATCTTCTCCAAAATAACTACTCTTTCTATCTTTTGTGAGCTACCTGCCATCATTCTTCAAAAGATTTCAGAAAATAACAGTTAATACATAGCCATTTCCATTCAGACTGAACCCTGAATCAGGAGTTAGCAAACTGCAGCCATCAGACCAGATATGGCCCACTGCCTGTTTTTGTAAATAAAGTTTTATTGAAACACAACCTGGGCCATCCATTTAGCTCTTTTCTAGGGCTGCTTTTGCTCTACAAGGGCAGAGTTGAGTAGCTGCATTAGAGATGCTGTATCTCTCAAAATCTGAAATATTTATTACTCTGTAGCCTTTCAGAAAAAGGATGCCCTAAATGGTACAAAGCACTTTAAAAAAAAATACATACATATATATACATATATATATATATATATATATATACAGTACAAAGTGTTTAAACCTCTAGGAGGCACATAACATTACCAGCAGGAGGCAGCTCTTACCTAAACGGTGCCCTCATGTGGTGCAGTAGGCTGAGGGGCAGAGGCTCTGAGACAGAGGCTGTGCTCCTTACCAGGTCCACGACACCCACATGACCCTGGCAGGTCTGAGCTCCTCTGGCTGTATCATTATGGTGCTGAGATCTACTTTACAAGGCTTTCGTGAGGATCTGACATGACAACATATATAAAAGGCCCCTAGAACCCAGGCCTGGTCTTCCTCAAGGTCCTCCATTAATGCCAATGACTCACCACCCATCCTTCACCAACCATGGTTACCTGAATAAGAGTTTAGTACTAAACGTGAATCACTGAGATACTCACCTTCGGTCACTGAGGCCCCTATTGCCATGATCTCGACAAGGATCACAGACTCAGTATAATCCAAAGAAAAGATGCAACGCTCTCTTCTTTGTTGAGTCACAGAAAGTTAAAGGCTCAGGATTTCATGTTCTTGTGTTTGGGGAAAAATACTGTCAACTGTTTCCGGATGGAATCTTTCAATGCCAAACTTCAGGCAGCCTCTAGGATATGGAAAGACCCAGAGTTTACCCACCTACAGTCGGTCTTTGAACGCTGTGTGTTTAACCTCATTAACAGGAAGCAAGTATCCCCAGACAGTGATAAAACCACACCCTGGACTAGCCAGAGCTGTGAAGAGATGTTTTAAAGGGCTGTGAAATCCCACTCCTATTGCTTCATGCTGGTAGGGGGTGTGGCTCCAGCCAGAGTACAGAGCAACTACAAGGAACGAGATCATCAGGACATGGTGCTCAGCAGGTGCCCAATGGGACCAAGTCATGACAATGCCCTAGGCCAGGGGCAGCCACGTCTCCTCAGCCCTCTCTCCAGTGCTCCCTTTTGCACCCCATCCCCTCTCACATTTGCAAACCAAAGCCATGCAGCTTTCAACCACCCCAGCCACATTTCCCTGCTTCAGGGCAACTGATCCAAACAACAAATCCCATGAGGTAGGTAAGGCAGGGTTTGGGTGTCAGCTTTACAGTTGGGGAAACTGAGGCCAGAAAAACAGTGTGGTCTGGCAGCAAAGTCACAGCTACCTGACTTACCCATCATTCCATGCCCAACCCCAGGGCCTCGCAAGTCCTTGGCAGTTAATACAGGTACTTAGTGAACAATTGTTTAGGGCCTAGAATCAAATTCCAGCTCTTCCATCGACTAGCCATTGACCTTGGGGATGTCATTTACCTCTTTCTCTACCCAAGTTCATTCTTCTGTGAAATGGAGATAACAGTTAACCTACCACACAGAGTTGCCGTGAGACCTAAATGAGTTAATACATGTGGAGAGCTTAGGACAATGCTTGGCGCAAACCAAGTGTCCGTTAAATGTTGCCTACTGTTATTTGCTGGACTGAATCTACCTGACTTCAATCCAAATCTGTAGACCACCTTTTGCCTTCTCATTCACATAGTCCTTCCCTAAACACACATACACCAATTTTTTAAATTATGACCTGAGAGAAGCCAACCCCTAGGATGTCACTATTAAAGCACCAGGCAACAAGAGCCTTTTTCAGAAGGACATCTGGCTTAAGCTGATAACATGCCACAGAGTAAGCTGATAGCAGCAGTCAGTCACGTGTGAAAGTCTCAAATGAAAACCGGAGCATGACATGCCCACTCAGAGAGCATTGCTTTAATACACTTTGCACGCTCAGATAAATGACACTGAACCGCTCTACCTGTCCCTGGTCACCAAACACCAGTTACGTGGCCATTTTTTGCCAACGATGACTACAGTTGTGAACGTGTTACATCAGAAACATTTCTTGAGAGTTCTACCCTCTAAATAAAGGCTGCTGCTGACTCCCTGGCTGCAGAAGGGCCCTTCCCTGAAACCACAGACCAGATAAAGAACAATGAGAGAGGGTTCACAAGAAAAGAAGTTATTTCAGCTGCTCTGGGACATGAATCTGCACTAGGTCACAGAGTCCCAGTCGACACCCAGCAAAAAAAAAAAAAAAAAAAGATGAACAAAGAAAACCCCAAAAACCTCACTCAGGAAGAACTTGCTAAATCATCCAAGGGGCTCAGTGACAGGAAAATGCACTGAGCCTGGGTCCCCCTGATCCCGGGATCAGGGGGACCCAGTGATTTCCTATTTGCTGAGGCTTCATCCTTTCCTATCTCAGAGCTGTAGCACACTCCATCCCAGAGGGAGAGCTTTCATGGTTCCTCCAGACCCCTCCACCTCCTGGGGAGCAGGGGAGACCTGATTCTGTCCACTTCATTTTCCTTAAAGGACTTTTCACTTCCCAGCTTCAAAACTCAGTTCCAAGGCTACCTCCCTCAGGCACACTTTCCCCGGCTGCTTCCACAGGTGTTAATCACTGTTACATCCACCCTGTCCACTGGGAATCACAAACTGTGTAATAAATGGATGGGACCCAGGACACATCTATTCCAACTTCCAACCCAGTACAGAAATTTCTTCTGTACACTGGCGCTGTCCAAAAGAAATATAATGCAGTCCTCAATGAAAGCCACAGGAGCAGTTTTTAAATTTCTAGGGGCCACGTTACCATTAAAAGAAACAGGAGGAATTAATTTTCATAATATATTTCCTTTAACCCAATACAGCTACAATATTGTCATTTCAATACGAAAGGCAACCTACAAATCTGACGAGATGCTTTAATTCTGTTTTTTATTCCAAGTCTTTAGAATCCGGTGTGTATTTTCCACTTAAAAATTTATCTCCATGCAGACCAGTCATGTTCAAGTGTCAGGCCATAAGTGGCCAGTAGCTACAGTATGGGACAGGGCGGTTACCCCATTGTCTGTGGGCATTCCTACAGTGCAGGGGAGTATGTTCCTTTAAACAATATACAGGAAAAACACAGTTCCTTCCTACACAGACAACACATTGATATGTCAGTTAGCAAAGGCTACCATGGGTGACAAACACAGGGCGTACACACAGACCCAGCATTTCCTGGGTAATTCACTACAACAGCGACTTTAGAGATTTCATGGTCCAACTTAACAGATAGGAGACTGAGACCCAGAAAATGAACGTGAATAACCTAAAGTCACACAGATGAGCAACAGAAGTGGGAGGCCTGAAATCTACATGTCTAGTCAAGTGTTCTTCAAATATTAAATATCACACACACACACACACACTGCAGAGTCATGTATCAATATTTACCACTGTCTGCAGTTGATGCATAATTTAAGATTAAGGCTGTTGTAGAAGGGAGCTTCCTCCCAATAAGCTTCAAATTTCTGAGATCTAGGCAATGCAACAGAATCTCACCAATTTTCTCCAACGTTCCACTTTCCACCCTTACCTAGGATGTGAGGAATAGCCTAAGAAGACAAAAAGAAGGAAGATAATCACAGAGACACCAAAGCATGCCTCTTAATTAGGGGTAAAGCACAAAATGTGCAGAATGTCTCTATCCTAGAGGCCCTTCAGATGTATCCACCCCTCCATCCACCACCAATGGACACACTTTAAGAGAGGGAACTTTGGGAATCTTACAAAAATGGATAGTAACCTGTAATGACTGCCATCAAAAGTGCTTCTAAAGAGTAATCCCACTGAATCTGTTTTAATGAATCTCTACCTAAACACCCCGAAGTTTGTGCCCCCCCAATACCTGTGGTTACCTATCACCTCTGCAATCTCATTCACACCGTGACTTGACTGCAGCAAACTCTCTGCTTTACCTTGACCACCTATCCAAGTTATCCATCCCTTTGGAGACAACTGTCAAAAGGAACCCACAGATTAAAACCCCAAACATACTCAGTTCTGTTCCCCCACACATGAGGCTCGTCTAGATCTGGAATGCCTAGATGGGACACATGCACTAGGCAGGTGGAGAAGGATTAGGGTAGGAATTCAGACAAGTGTATCTGATGGGAAAGCCCAGATCAATTCCTGTGTCAACAAGAGGGGAACCCAGCAACCCTCTGCAGGATGACAGCTGGCTAGGGCCAGCAGGGAAAGGTATCAGCTCAAAGTTATGCTTAAGTGAAATGTGTGGCTTTGTCTGCCATTTTGAAACAAAATGGTGGGCTAATAACTTTTCATATACTACATCTTTTGTATGTTTTTATTCATTACAACTATGTAGATAGAATATCAAGGAAAAGGATATATATGCTAGCTTTAAAATAAATACAAAAAGGCCTTCATAACAATGTACTTTGCATAAAAATACCCCTTTTCTTCTTAGGAGATACTACAAGTATGACTTTCCATGAGGATGTTGGGGTAGGTCCGCAGTCAACAGAACCACTAGAAGTAACTTGAACGCAAAGAATGCTAAAAACTTAGAAAATCTTAACTGGCTGATCGCCTCAGTGCCCACACGAGGCAGCGGTGGCCTAGGCTGCAGGAAAAGGCCTCTTTCCTATCACAGATTCTCAGGCAGACTGGCAACACCTCAGGTTATTTACATTCCAGAGCTTCTCCCGCTGGGTGGATGCTCCCGGAAATATCTTACTGCTACCCCACGTGAGCGTAACGAGGTATATCAGTGTATCATTGACACTGACCCGCAGGCTAAGAGAGGAGCCTCAACTCCAAAGAAAGGACAGACAGACCTGAAACGTTCCTGAGGACAGCTGCCAATAAAATCCCAAGGATGAGACTCTTTGCCAAATGAACTATTAACCTATTTTTAAACGTTGGACCCTCTTTTCCCATCTAGTTTTCATTGTATTTTTTTAATGTTATTTTTGAGAGAGGAGGGGTGCAGACAGATCTAAACTGGGCTCTGCCCTGACAACAGAGAGCCCCATGCAGGGCTTGAACTCACGAACCCTGAGATCATGAGCCAAAGCTGGATGCTTAACCAACTGAGCCACTCAATTTTCATTTTAAAGGAATGTGTTCTTAGGAAAGACAAAACTCACTGCTTCGAGAAGCATTACAGAAGCAAATGTTCCCATCTACTCTCTCACGGTCCCTGTCACTTTTCATGGTGAGAATAATAGTGTGTAAAATGTAGGGTGCATTAATAAATTATATAGCAGAAAAGGTCTCTCTTCCTCGTAGATCAGAAGAAATGACAAATCAAAATTCTGAAGAACTTTGAGGAAAACAAGAGTTTCATAAAATGTAAATATTCGAAGATTCATACTAAACCCCATGAAGTATATTCTCATGTCAAGAACTCCAGGAGCCAAGAAATTTTGTCCTAATCTAGCTCAATCACTACTGGAAACATGACCTTTGCCAGCTGGGAACGCTTCTAGGCCCCAGGAGGCTTACTCAAACAGGAAGGACATAATTCATGTGACTATTCTGTGATAAGCATAATGTGACATGTCTAGAGATGGTCCCCAACTTACAATGGCTCAACTTAGGATTTTTTGACTCTACGATAGTGTGAAAGTGAAACACAGACATTAGAGAACATACTTTGAATTTTGAATTTGGATCTTTCCCCCAGCTAGCAATATGGGGGATGATCCTCTCTTGTGATGCTGGGCGGGGGCAGTTGGCTCCCAGTCAGCCCCGCAATCACCAAGGTCAATGACCGATACACTGATAACCATTCTGCATCCATTCAGCCATTCTGTTTGTCACTTTTAGTACCGTGTCCAATAATTACATGAGATATTCAACACCTTATTATAAAATAAGCTTTGTGTTAGATGATCTTGCCCAACTATAGACTAATGTAAGTGTTCCGAGCACACGTAAGGCAGGCACCACTAAGCTATGATGTCCCTCAGGTTAGGTGTATCACATGCATTTACAAATCATGGTTTTCAACTCAGGATGGGTTTATCAGAATGTAACCCCATTGTGCGTCAAGGAAGATCTACATTAGCAAACCTGATAACCAATCTGAGCAGCCCTTTATAGCTTACTTATACTTCTCATCAACTCTATTAAGTATCTTCTCCCTGTTTTATTTATTTTTAAATGTTTATTTTATTTTTGAGAGAGAGAAAGAGAGGTGGACGGAGGATCCAAAGCAGGCTCTGTGCCAACAACAGAGAGCCCAATGTGGGGCTCAAACTCACAAACTATGAGTTTATAACCTGAGCCAAAGTCGGATGCTCAACCGACTGAGCCACCCAGGTGCCTGGCTTCTGTCCGTTTTCGACAAGAACACCCTGAGGCTCAAATAACTTGCCCAAGGCCACAGTTAGAAAGTACCAGAACAGGGTGCTGTTTTCTAATACTGAAACCTCTAATAGTCTAATAAGAATGCTTAAGAGCAGTCAGACACTCTATTCTTAATCATAAAACCACTTCCCAAGTAAAGCACTACCCCGTCCTCCCCTTCTACTCTGCAGCCCATAAAGGCCAGAGCAACATGCGGACCAGCAAATGATGTGCTTACGAGCCAGGTATGGTAACTGCAGCCGCCCTGTGGTTTGGCCCGGACCTGGGTACTTGCCAAGGGGGCCAGCAGAGCCCTGCCTATGTCCAAACCAAGTGCACTGACGCCTTCTAGGGAAGCCTTTGTTCCTCGGATAACTGCAAATGGTCCTAAAAGGCAAGATATCAGTGCCAACTCCGTTGGAATAGTCATCTGGACAGAGAATGGCATTTCTGAGTGTCTGGGGCTTCTGACATCCTCTCACTGGATATGGAGGTCTACGGGATTCCCAAGAGTAGTCAGACAGCCCTCCCTCACCTCAGTAGAGTGGAGAGGGGTCTCCACAGTGGCCTCAGGCGGGTGAGAGCACTCAAGAGTCCTAGAAACTCAAAAATACCTACCTTACATGAAGTGCCAGAACATGGACTAAAGCTTTCTGCCTTCAAAGAACTGATCAATGAACTACAAGTGGGACAGAGTCCTACAACCACCCATCGGGCAACTTGGAGAGTGACTCACAACTTAAGAAGACGGAGCTGTTGCAGACTAGACGAAGAGAGACTTAAGCATATATCAACAAATACAATGATAGGACTTGGTATTTTCATGTGAACAAAGCAACATGAAAGACATTTGAGTCAATTGGGGAAAACGGAGCACAGACTAATGATATGAAGAAATGATTGTTAATTTTGTTCGAAGTGATAACAGCATTGTAGTTATGGGCTGTTGCTTTGGGGGTTTTCTTAAAGCCTAATCTGTTAGTGATTCCTGCTTAAGCATAGATGGGTAAAATAAAGTGTGCATTTTGCTTGAAGATACTGCAGCACCCAAACAGGCAGGAGGGCCACGCATGTGTGAAAGTAAGCATAGCAGCAAGTTGACGGTCATTGACCACAGTAATGGCTAAATGGGGTTCATCAGAGTATTTGGGTGTCTCTTTGTGTATGTATTTAAAAATTCCCATACTAAAAAACTTTTTAAATGAAGCCACAAAAATCAGAATAGGAAAATGTTTTTCCTTCTTCTTGACACCTATCATTTTAAAGGCAGAGTTAGCTAAAAAGGAAAAAAAAGGAAATTTAGTCACAGATGGACTGTGTGTGAACAGAGGCTAGTTCCCTCTGCACAGAGCCAAAAGAAAGCACAAACACACAAAGGCTCAGCAGCAGCTCTGGGCCAAAGAGAATTCTGGGACACCCCCACCCCACCCCCCGCTACAAGCCCACTGCACACGCATCATGCACAATGCAGGTACACATGGCCCTTTCCCCAGTCCACATTTAACCAGGAGACAAGGGCCTTCTGAGGACACACAGGATCCCCAGGAACCAGCCTCCTTACAAGAAGCATGAGACCCTCAGCTCACACATCCACCCCACCCCATAGGATGTGAAATGGAACACGGCCATAACCTCATTATTACCCCATTGAAAGTTGTCAAATTACAAGCATTATGAAATGAAGCCCGTCTCCATCAGCTATGGACTGAATGTTGCGTTCCTCCCTACCTCGGATTCACAGATTGAAGCCCTAATCCCCAACGTGATGGTATCTGGAGGTGGGGCCTTTGGGAGGTAAATAGGTAAATAGGGTGGAATCCTCATGAATGGGATTAGAGCCTTACAAAGAGGGATACAAGAGGATTTCTGGAATGTGAGGACTAGAAGGAGGCATTCAACTACAAATCAGGAAGACCCTCACAAGGAACAGAATCAGCCAGCACCTTGACTTTGGATATTCCAGCCTCAACTGTGACAAATAAGTCTGTTGTATAAACCACGCAGCCTGTGGTATTTTTGTCACAGCAGCTCGAACTGACTTACGTATCATCTTTGCATCATTTTGAATGAATGTGAACAAACCCTAGCAATTCTGAACTTTGTTATATATGACATTAATTTACCACTTAAATAAGTAATTCTTTTTGTAAGAACTCAATGCTAGTTAAGAACCTTGATACAACTAGAATTGTGGATGATCTGAGATGAAATCGCCTATTTGCTATGCAAATCACCTTTCTGTCCTGCTCAGAACACTTATTTCTCACAGAATGTAAGAAATGTAATTTTACCTATGTAAACAAGGTAATTTTACATAAATAACAGCCAAACAGTATCATGCGGTAGTTGATACCACACTGGTTTAAGAGCTCAGATTCTGTACATCTGCGAGCTATAGTTTATTATGTTTCCCCCATGACTGTTGATCTATTTTAGTGACTCACATCTCAGGAATGATCATATACATGCATGCTTTTACCCGATAACATCAGGAATGCTTCTCTTTAAATAAAGTAAAACACTTGGTTCCCAACACATGGATCACCACTCTAGGCTTATTCCAGAAAAGCTACCTAAAAATCACATGTAGCCGCTCAGCTCGTTTTTCAGGAAATTAAAGGCTAAGAATTATGATTTGACTCCAAAAGCAAAGAGCCAAATACTTAAACCACATTGTTTCCACTGCTTAAATTATGAACTCCACAGAAATTCTTGGGAGGGAACAGACAAAGTACAACCATCATAGCATCAAAGGGGACCATGTAAAATTAACCTGGTCATCTTCTGGATCTTCTCCCTAAGCAGAGTGATGGGGTAACACCTGGGCCACTCCACTCCCACCTGGGCGCCTCCCTGCCCTCTTACAGAAGCCTCTCCCAGCCCCTGGATCACATTTTCCCTGGGACTGGTTTTCTAGGGATATCTGCATCTCAACCAAGGCCCTGAAGGAAACGATTGTGTTTCACGCGTCTTCAAATGAGCAGCATCTACCATAGTGCTTGGCTCGTGGCTGGCACACAAATGCCTGTTGAGTGAACAGAAGGTGGATGGATGGATGAATGGAGAACCCATAGTCCCAAGAAATCAATAAAATATACAGAAAAAACAGAATGTACTAAAGTACTATGAAGACATGAAAGACAGGAATGGATATTAAATCAACTTCAGACAGTGAGAGTTGTCCCGAACATGGAGTTAAATGAGGGTCCAAATAAAATGACTAAACAGAAATAAACACAGGGACACATCACTGACAGGCAAATGTGCGAACCACTACACTACGGGAACATCCATCAGGGCCACCCCACTGTAAGGAGTAGCCCTCCCCCGACTCTCTTACTGTTAAAATCAGACCTTGTGATCCATTTCCCGTGGAAGTTGAATAACAAAAGCAGAGTGTTTCTAACACCTCCTCAAAGCTACCACCCTCCCCCCAAAAATATGGCAGGTGGGATGGCCATTCTAACCACTTAGATGTCAAAATCATGCAACTGTCCCAGTGATATCCTTGGACTTCAAAACAGTCTACACACGTACATTCCAAAAAAGAACTTTGAAAAGCCCTGTCCTGGCTTTGGGCTCAACTGTGCAAGATGACAAGGCACTGGGCAGCCTAGAGTCGGGTTTCAAAAAAGTACAATGAGGGGCACCTGGGTGTCTCAGTCCGTTGAGCATCCAAGTTTGGCTCAGGTGACGATCTCATGGTTCGTGAGCTTGAGCCCCACATCAGGCTCTCTGCTGTCAGCGCAGAGCCAGCTTCAGATCCTCTGTCCCCCTCTCTCTCTGCCCCTCCCCAAATGGCATGCTCTCTCTCCCCCTCTCTCTCTTGTTCTCTCTCGCTCTCAAAAATAAACAAACTTTAAAGAAACAAAAAACAAAAAAGTACAATCATTTGAGCGATTTGGAGTAAGTTGTGCCACGGAAAAGCAACCCCTAGAACAGGGAGGCCTTTCAGCCAAAACAAAGTCAACAGGGGAAGGAGGGGGCAAGAAACCAATGACACAAGTTATAATTAGAAGATATGTTTTGGTATTTAGAAAGAAGCGTGCGTGCGCGCGCGCGCACACACACACACACACACACACACCCTCAAACAGGGGCAAGGCCAAATCAAGGCAATAAATCAGCAAGGCCTCCCCCACAACTGCACAGATCACTCACCTCCTCCTCTCACAAAAAAGGAACTTCCTGGGTTATAGCTTAACCCACTCCCACTTGCCTGGGCCGAGATGCCTCCCAGTGTACACCAAAAATGAGGCTGTGGCTTAGTGAGGGAATTCAAGTCGTCCAGTATTTCCATAATGGATGTTCCAAGTGCACATAATGTGAACGGATCTGAAGTTCTCAATGCGGGGCACCACGTGCTGGTTGTGGTGGTTCAAGTATGCAAAGCCCAGGACCCTTCCCTCTGATAGGATGTTCTACCCTAGGATATTCTGCTTCTCCCCAGCGTGAAGGCTCTTGTCCCTGCCCCGCCTGCCCCCAACCTTGGCAAAAGGGTGAGGAACTGATACCCGGATGCTGTTTCAATCCCAGAGACACAGACAGGGAGGCAACAATCATCGAACAGTAAAAACCAGACCCAGCCCTGCAGCAACATGCCCGGGGGTGAGAGAATGAGCTTGGTCATTAGGAGGTTTATCCCTCAGAACTTTCATCCTTTGAGTAAAGAGTTTTCAGTAAGAAAAACTCACTAACACATCTCTGTTTTATTTTCCCATTTTATTTTTTATTTTTATTTTTTTAAATGTTTTTTAAATTTATTCTTGAGAGAGAGAGAGAGAGAGAGAGAGAGAGAGAGAGACACAGCATGAGCGGGGGAGGGGCAGAGCGAGAGAGGGACACAGAATCCGAAGCAGGCTCCAGGCTCCGAGCTGTCAGCACAGAGCTCAACGTGGGGCTCGAACCCACAGACTGTGAGATCATGACCTGAGCCGAAGTTGGACTCTCAACCAACTGAGCCACCCAGGTGCCCCACACCTCTCTGGTTTAAAAAATAAAGTCGATCTGCCTTTTCCAAAATGAAAAGGTAATAGTAAAAAGCCTGGGAAAATGTCACCCAGAAAACCCACCACCACAACAACTCCACAATTATATAGGTTTATTTTCTTGTGGGTTTTTTTTTTTTTGTCCTGCAAACAGATGGCTATTTGTAAACAGTCCAGGTCTGCACAGGCTGATGATTACAGTATCTAGACAAAGAGCACGCTTCATGACCCAGTGCCCCAGTGCCCACCAAAGCATTCATTCTTCTGTTTCTCAGGCTAATTCAAAAGGAACTGGAGTTGGGAATATGCGTAGGACCATCATGCATGAGGATCGGACAGGCCGAGTGATCAGGCAGTGGGATCCTGGCAAAGCCACAGGTACAGGCACTGCTGGGAGAAAACACTAAGCCAGAGCCTTCCCAGACTAGGTGAGGGGCAGCAAGCCTTCCTTCCTGGACCAGCCCCTCCCTCCAAATGCCACCTTTCACGGATGGGGCTGGGGAGGAACCTGGGAAATCCAATCAGCGCAGCGGGGCCTCATGCAGGGTTTTACTAGTCATTAAAACTACCAAGGCCGCTTTAGCAAAGAGCCTCTTCACAGTTTGCTCATCACACATTTAGAACCAATGACACTTCTTTGCATTCGTCTGTTTCCACATCTGTCTCCCCCACTTAGACTAAGCGATTCATAAGCTGGGGGGTTGGGCTTTATTTACCCTCGTGTCCATGTTGCCTGGCACATGGTAGGTGCTCAAGAAACGTTTGTTGAATGAATGTAAGAGGCACTTAAAATGGAAGAGGAAGCCAACCTCAGCTTCTTTGTATATTAAAGAGAAAGGAGGGGCGCCTGCGTGGCTCAGTCGGTTAAGTGTCTGACTTCGGCTCAGATCATGATCTCACGGTTCATGGGTTCGAGCCCCGCATCAGGCTCTGTGCTGACAGCTCAGAGCCTGGAGCCTGCTTCAGATTCTGTGTCTCCCTCTCTCTCTGCCCCTCTCCCACTCATGCTCTGTCCCTCTCTGTCTCAGAAATAAATAAATGTTCAAAACTAAAAAAAAAATAAATAAACAGAAAGGAAAAGGATCCATCCGTCTTGTCTTCAGGCTCTGCTCTTTAGTCTCAAAGTCTATGGGTAAACCAAGGGAGGCATTTTAGATCTATGTATCCCATTTTCTACTAACACTGACAATACTCCAGGGTAACTCCCCAGTGGTACGTGGGAAGTCCACAATCCAATGATGCCTGAGGATGAAGAGAGTCCAGTCTCCATATTTTCTTAGCATCTAATACAAACAGGCACCCTTGCCCCCTTTTGGGGCTCCAGAGGTACCAACAGTGATGCTCCCCATTGTACTCCAGGGCCTGGCCCATAACAGTGTTCAATAAATACCACTGAATGGTACTAAATGCCAGGTACAGCAGGGGACACCAAGAAGGGCTCAGGCTCTGCCAGCAAGAAGAGTTTCCATCTAATGCAATGGCTCTTGGTCTAGGGCACCCATGACAACTACCTGGGGATGGAGAGCTTTTCCAAAATACTCAGGAGCCGAGCTCTGCCCAGGCCTCCAGAATCACCTCTGAAGATGGGGTCTGACACACCTACTTTTCAAAGAGCTGCCCAAATGATTCTGATACACAGTTGAGCACTTCTGCTCTAGGGAGTAAAATAAAGTTATTGTTACATTGATAAATATTAGGACACAGGACACGGAGAGGAGTGAGGCAGGTAATAGTTTTCTGCTTGTAAGTGTCATTCCCTCCTGGCCCTCAGCTTTCCCAGAGCCGACAGCACTCTGCAGGCAGAGATCAAGGGCAACTTTCCTAAGGGTCTAAGTGACCGAAAGATAAGGCCCTGAGCCATTTCTGATTCAAGGGGCAGCTGCTCACCTTTAGCCAGATGAAGACACTGGTTGTCAGGGCCCCGTCCCCACCCTGGCAACCCCACTCAGAGCCACTGTGTCAGGTGCCGTCTGGAGGGCCTCCAGCATAGAAACGGGTGGCTTCCGCCGACCTGCACCAGAGGCCCTACAAGTACGTGTCTTCAGAAGAGAAGGAAGACCTGCAGCCTGGCCATAAATCCCCTCGGGGGAACCAGCGCACATTGTGTGCGCGAAGTTTTTCCTTAGGCCACTCACTATAGCCTCAGTGCTAAGTGAACAACACACGTTTGTTGAGAAAGTCATAGCCTCAGGTGCCCTCTACTCAAGGAGGCTTCCCACAAAGGTCTTGGCAAAGACCCATCCGTGAAACTAAGGACACTCGTCCCCTGCAGGGGAGGAAAATCCCCAGTGTCCTCCTTTAACTGGCCCGTCCACAGTCCTCTCCTCCCTGAAGCTTCCGGGAGCAGGGACTCAGGAGGCTGAACCCTAGGTTTGCATGTGCATGATCCGCCCCAAATGACCCACCTGACCTTTTCACGCCCCTCCCAAGGTCAAGGGTAGGGCTGCTCTGCCTTCTGCTTTATCCCAAACTCTTTAATGCAATACGTTTTCTGAATTCTTTTCCCCTTCTTGGCTCCTCTGCCATGTGACCCATTATTCGCCTGCATACAAAGGCTGCTTTCCTCTTCTTCCTCCTTGGACCAGTGTTCAGGGTATCACCTTTTGCTATTTTGTCTTTGTCCATTCCAGTGTCCTTCTGTAAATGGCCTACCACGCACAGAGCACAGTAGATACAAAGAAAAATAGGATGCAGTCCCATTCTTCAAGAAGGGCCAAGACACACAGAACTGAAAATTATGAGAGAAAATGCAATGGGGGCACCTGGGTGGCTCAGCCGGTTAAGTGTCCAACTTTGGCTCAGGTCATGAACTCACAGCTCGTGAGTTCAAACCCCGTGTCAGGCTCAGGCTCTGTGCTGACAGCTCAGAGCCTGGAGCCTGCTTCAGATTCTGCGTCTTCCTCTCTCTGCCCCTTCCCCAGCTCAGACTCTGTCTCTGTCTCTCTCTCTCTCTCTCAAAAATAAACATTAATTTTTTTTTAAATAAAAGAAAATGCAATGAAAGAGATAAGCCAGGGCATCGGGGGAGCGCAGGGGATGAGTAAGGCTCACAGAAAGCCTTCTCAGGAGGTGATGCCCAGCTGGAATCTAAACACCAAGGAGGAGTCGGTGATGGCCAAGTGGTGTTGGCAGACAAAGGACACACTGTGAGCAAAGCATAGAAGCAGCCCCATGCCCGGGCAGTGGGAAGGGACTACAGACCCTGCAGTGTGACAGCAGGTGAAATACAAGAGAGGTAGGGCAGGGGCCAGCGCCTGCAGGGCACCCCCTCACGGCGGTGGGTGCCACCCACAGCTCTGCTGGGCTTTTCCCAGGAGTCCTTTCATGACTTAAAACCACAGGCCTTAGTTCAACCTGTCATCACAGGGCAACCAAGTCAATGGCCCTAATTAAAGTCCCCCGAGAGACAGGCATGGCCATCCCCTTCCGGCAAGGCCCGTCTCTAGATAAAGGCTCCTCTACCACAAGGCCCAGAGGCCCAGTTCTCCAAGCGGCTTCCTGCTGGCCTTTAATTTGGTAGCACCCAGGCCGTCCGGTCTGAACCCGACCATTTAAGGTTACAAAACGTCTCTCTAATGGCTGGGAGTGTGCAGATCAGAGGTGAGGGTATGCAAGATTAAAGGCCATACTCTAAAACTGAGCCCTTCATTTTCCCTCGGGTTTGGAAAAGGCAGAGGACCAGGGGGTTGTATCATATCTCAAAGCACACACACTCCCCACCCGGAGTCACATGGAATTACAGGCGGCAAGGGCTCTTGCTCCCCAGGAGACCCAGCGAGTCTGAAATCTGCAAAATCTGCAAGGAGAGCACTTTCCAGATAGCTTCTGCTTTCATCAAGCCATTCGTCACTGCGGCCTCCAGGCCTGTTTCCCCCTACTCTACAAACACCACCACCACCACCACCAACACATACTGAGTAATGACTATATGTCCGGCACTGTCCATCTGAACCCTGTGAAGCAGATGACCACCATTCACTGATTCAAAGCCCATGCCTAGATTTATTTCATGGTCAATCCTTTTTCTCCCCACATTTTAATATCTCTAAAAAAGCAAGGCATAGTTTAATTAGCAGGACTTTTTCTTAGAGGTACAAAAAATACAGGTGCAGCTGAACTGACAGCATCTTGGGTTTGAGGACGTGGGGGGGGGGGGGGGG
>CM053569.1:15043879-15126237 GCA_028646485.1 Cryptoprocta ferox | reverse complement strand
TCTATCAGTGTCAAATTCTATTTTTCTTCCTGAATCTATTCAATGAACACTGCATTCCTTTTTCCTATCTCTGTAGACCTCAGGGCATAAAATTTCATCCAGAGTTCACTCATTCACTTAGTCTCACCTTTTGGCCTTTGCTTACTTGGTCTCCATTCCCATTCTACACCCTCATCCAGGAAGCCTTCAGTGATTTCATCCTGACTTCTCTCTCCCCTCTCCTCTCCTCTCCTCTAGCCTCCTGTAGGGTCCTGGCTTGGCCAGGCTGGTCTTAGAAAGCCTAGCAATAAAAAACCTGGCCCCTGGAGACAGACCACAGAGTTGAAGTCCCACTGTTACCTCTAATAAACCTCATGATTCAGGGCAAATTCGGAATGTATCTGTGCCTCAGTTAATTTCATCTGTAAAATACCAGTACCTACCTCACAGAGCTCAATAACCATTAGCTACTGTAATTCCACTGTATTAAGATGACCTGTTTATCAGTACACATTCTACATTAAACTGAGCTCCCTGCGGTGGCCAGTGGATCATATCCCTTAGCACATCCCCAGGGCCCAGCACTGTCGCTAGCTCCTAAGGGCTCAGAAAACATAGGCCGAATGAATGAATACATGAACGCATGCGTATGTGTACAGCACGTTTAAGGCACTTTGCTTTGGAACCCACGGGCAGGGCAGTCATGCAAACTACCAACTTTAATACAAATGTTAATTAGGTGTTCCAGGGGCACCTGGGTGGCTCAGTGAGTTAAGCGTCCGACTTCTGGCTTTCGGCTCAGGGCATGATCTCATGGTTTGTGAGTTTGAGCCCCGTATGTGGCTCAGTGCTGACAGCACAGAGCCTGCTTGGGATTCTCTCTCTCCCTCTCTCTCTCTCTCTCTCTGTGCCTCCTCCTTTTGCCCTCTCTCTCAAAATAAATAAATAAACTTAAAAAAAATAGGTGTTCCAGTAATGTACTGTGCAAGAACAATAGAATGAAAACTTATTTCTGGCTGGAAGGTGCACTGAAGAAAAATACTAGTGGAAGTGGAAGGAACAGAGACAGGTGGCTGTTAGGAAAGAGCACGGGCAAAGGCAGAAGGCTTCAGGTGCCCAGTCTTTCCAGGAATGGTCCAGTGCAGTGTCAGGCAGAGCTCACATATGGGATCCAGAGACCCCTTGAAATTGAATGGACAGTTAGCTAGGTGAATACATACCTTTCCAGGTAGGAGGTCACAGCTTTCGTTACCACCTCAAAGGGGAGATGAAGGGCCCCTGGGACAGTGTGTCCAGTTGGGGGACAGGGAGAACATAGGAGGGGGTTACTCATTTCAGGATAAGCCATGTGGCAGAGGGGTTAGAAGGCCACTCAGCAGAGTTTAAGCTTTATTTCATCGCAATGGGGAGTCGTAGAGGGTTTTCAGATAGCAAAGTGGGGTGATCAGATCTGAACTGCCAGAAGACAACCCATCCGCGGCACAGAGGCTGAGCGGGAGAGGAGGCAGGGGAGACCAGCAGTGAGGCCGCTGGTGGAGTACAAAAGGGAAAGACAATGGGAGTAAGAACAGAATCAAGATCCCCATGTAGGAAGGAATAGTTCAAATGAAGCCCAGACAGAAGTCTAGCCCTGCCAGCTCTATAAAATGGAAAAAAAAAAAAAAAAAAAAAAAAGAACAAACCGGGGAGCAGGCTGGGATCAGGTGGAGGGGAGAGCAATGCCTCCATTTTCCTCCTCTCTTAGAGTCTGAGTTTCCACTGTGAGTTTGGAGTACAGGCAGGACCTCCATGGGAAGCTGTCCCTGGGTGATCTGGAGCTTAGCTGTCACAGGAAAGAACTTCAGCCTCACTAGTTCAGACTCTTAGTTCACCCACAGGGACAGATCAGGGATAGGGTCCGAGGTTATTCGGAAAATGCATTTTTGTAGATAGTACCAATTAACACAAGAGATTCTTAGGAGATGTCAAACGTTCAAGACGGCAAACCCTCTTGAGTTGTGCTATGGTAGAAAGAACACTAGACACACAGAGCCTAAAACCCTGGGTTCAAATCCCAGTTCTCTTAGGGGAGAATAGGGAGTTATTATTACATAATGGGCAGAGTCTCAGTCTGGGATGGTGAAAAGTTGAGGAGATGAATGGTGGTGATGATCGTACGACAACGTGAACGTACTGAATGCCACTGAAATGTATACCTAAAAATGGTTAAAATGACAAATGTTATGTATATCTTACTAACCCTGGCAAGGTAGGTATTATTATCACTTCAGACAAGCGAGGAAATGGAGTCTTGAAAAGGTTCTGTAATTAGCACAAGGTCGCACAGTCAGTCACCAAGCCCCAGAACTAAGATGCAGAGGCTCCAGGGTTTTGAGCTCCACTGGCTAACTCCTGATCCAAGATGGCACACTGCAACCAGCCACATGTGTTCCTACAAAGCCACTGAGTGGGCTGAAGAAAGGTGGTGCCTCTACTCTACCCATTTGGTTTTCTTACAGGCACAACCAATTCCATGTGCCACATCTTTTCCAGCATGTTTTATCCTGGCCCTACACCTACAAATGTCTTGGTGGAGAATGGCGCTGTAGAGAGGAGGTGTCACCAGATCTGCTTGATCCAAAAGACACAGAGCTGAGCTGCCACCCCTCAGTTCACAACTACAGCAGCGATTTATCCCACTTCTTCCCCATTCTCAACCCCCCACCTTTTCTTTCCTTCCCTTGTGGGTCTGCAAATGGATTCCTCACTCCACATGGCCATGGACAGCTACAAACTTCACATCAGCCATTTTGTTTCAGGACGGCAAACAGACTTGCAAGGTCAACTTAACATATCCTGACACTCTTCAACAGCATCCCAGATTCAGTTATAAGGGGGGAAAAGAAATCAATACCTCCGAATGTGACCAGAAAACAAAAACGTAAAGATAACTAAAGCAGTTCAGTTGAAACCAAGATCTCTGTGTATCAGGGCAACCAGTCAACGGACCACCATTTTGAAAATAACTCCTGTGCCCAGAATCCACACTCCATTCTTAGCTCTATCTACAGGATCTCACCTGACACAAGCTTTTACCAGCAAATTCTACAAAGCTCATCAAGGTCTGACTCATTTTGTTCCTGTGATGTAAAAGAAACACCTTTTGGGACACACGGGGCCCTTTCCCACTCAGCTATGTACCTTCAGTGATGTCCTGGACATATCAGATTCCCCATCAAAGCTGTGAGTGAACATAAATCTCAGAGTTTAGACAGATATTTTGACTGTATCTGGCTTTTCAACTCTTTTCAAACTTGGTTTGCTGCCACTGAATTTCATTTTGCTCCACTTGAAATGCTGAGCACAAAACAAATCTCTCAGTAAACACCAAGCAGCAAAATAAGACCCCCCAGCCACCTACACACTCCAAAAATGCAATCCCTAGGACATCATGATAACACAGTACAATTAGAAAAGGTTTCATCCCCCCAGTTTAAGATTCTATTTTCTCTATAAATACTTACTCATTTTCTAATTAAACAAACAATTAGCAGAAAGCACAGCCTGAGAAACTGCGTGGGTGTCACCATCTTACTACACAGATATTGTGACAAATGACGCTAACCACGGGGTAAATAAAACGTGGCGGGCTCTGATGTTTGCCCAGGCTGGGACGACCTCACAGCCCAGCTTCCACGATACAGATTGCTCCAAACTTGAAATACACGCTTTTAATGATAAACTTCTTTCAATAGAAAAACAATTCCTTTAGATAAAGCCCAGATTTCTTGCACTGGGGGGGGGGAAAGAACTAGCCATGGAATACATTCCAAGCAGTTTTATTTTTGTTTGTTTTGTAGGATGCGACAAGTACTACCAATGGCCCCAGTCAGAAATGAGTCAAAGACAATGAACCACATAGTTTTGGTTGGCTTTCCCGAATGTTCAGCGTCTCTGTCACCACATACTCAGGGATACAAGGCAAAGCGATGACCTATGTAGCTCAGCTGTTACATCTGCTGGTTCCACTTGCTGAAGCAAAGTTCTTATGTGCTCTTCTTAGTTGAGTCCTGGTAAAAGAAAATGGTAGCTATAGCACTAAAGTCTCCCTACACTACATCAAGGCAGATGGTATGAGTGTTTTGCTCCTACCCTACTAATAGTATCCAAATATCATCCCTACAGAAGGATGTGTCTGCAAGCACAAGCTATTTTTAAATTCATTCATTTAAAATTCTTATTCATTCATTCACTCTTTCAGCAAGTGTTTACGGAATGCCAGGTACTGTGGACTCCGAGGTACATAGTGTTCTGTCCTTGCAGAACTGGAAAGGAAACAGATCAAAGAAGTCATGCAAATAAGAATTTCATGTAACTCCAAGAGCCATAAAACAGGGAAATGGAAGAGAGAGGGAATGGGGGGCACAGAGGAAGGGGCATGGGGTATTCAACCTGGGGTATGTGGGTGCCCAGAGAAGGCCTTTTTTGACGTCACATAGGAGATGAAACTTGCACAAAAGTTTGGGGAAGAACATTCCAGGCAGAGGGCACTGCAAGCACAGTGATCCTGGGATGGAAAGGAACTGGGCCCTTGAACACAACAAGCTATGGAACAAGGTTCGGGGGGAGGGCTAGAAGGGGCATCTCATAAGCCCTGTGGGCCTGTGGCAACTTTTTATTGTGTTCTGTCCATAAAGCAGTCTTATAAACCAACAAAGAGCTCCTACTTTAAACACAAACATGCGGGTGAGCTCAGCAAACATGATCCACTTGGAACGGATCGTTTGAGAGGATAAAAATAAGGAAGTGGGCTTATGATAAACACCATGTGTAGAGCACCCTAGGGGCTACCAAGAGCATGCACCACATCGTCTTATTTGCATGGTTATATCGGAGCAGTGAGCATTAGAGGTTAAGAACAAGCAGTAAAAAGAACTGCTAGCTCTTAATTACTAAGAACCCAATTCATCCTGTCTCTAAAGTGGTTAAAGAAGAAAACTCCAGAGGCTGTAGATGAAAGAGGTGGCTTCGGGGCTCTTGTGCCTCTGAAGACTTCAAATCATCTCTTTAACATGGCTTGGGGTCTGAACCCATGAGTGCAAAAAGGCCTAATCACCGAAAGAAAACACACAGCTGCCATTTATGGGATGAGACATAGGCAGCCTTCATTTTCCACTGTGATCAGTTCAGATGAGACCTTCTGGAACAGTTTTCGTTGCTTCTGAGGTGCCTCTGAATCCCTACTGCTGATAAGCTCATTGGGTCTGGATCGCTCCAGGTCCATCTTGTCAGGCTAGCCTCCGTAAAGACTGCTCTCCCCAGAGCACTTCTAACCTTCAAGAACCCTCCACAGAGCCCTCCTCCAGAAATCAGAGCCTCCTCTACTGCTCTGATGGCGCCAGCTCTGTTTCCTCTTTGCTTCCAACCCACCTACTCTCCCCTCCAGAGAGGAGTCTCCCCATGGCCCTCATTAGGGCCAAGCTGGGCACTACCCCTCACACGTCAACACTGTCCTCCATCTTTCTACCCAAACTCAGTACCGCTGGACCATGAAAGTCACATTTCTTTCATGAAGTCTTCCTTCACTGTTCTCCCCTTGGCTGGCTGCCTTGTCTTCTAAAAGTCCACAGCACCAGAACAGGGACACCCAGAGTTTCCATAAAGAAAGATAACTTTTTGAAAGAAGACCAAAGTAGAGTATTCAAAGCCATTCACATTCCCACTGGTGGCTCAAAACTCTGGAGCAGGATTTGTGGCAGTAGCACATTAGTTCAACGTGTCCCAAGTACAAGTTTGGGATTGTGTGACTGTAGACATCTGACTTCAGATAGCAGCTCTTGGACAAGGAATTTCCATCCAATATCCTTTATGTAAGCACCATCATATAATTCAAAACTAGCATCCTGTCCCAAGAAATACCTGCCATGATCAACAACCATTTCTCTTATAAGAAGAGATGGAGATGTTCTATCCATAAACACATCATGATCTACATTATTTGTACAGGACAATAATAAGCCACACAAAAGCTTGATTTCTGCTATCTTGAGGACTTTCCAGAAAAATTCCTAACCATTGCAACACACACTAAGGGTAGATGCCTCCACACGTAAGCATAATTCTGTAGGCTTATGTATAGTAAGCACTATTCTGCAGAAGTTTTAAAAGAATTGGGCTGCCATGTCCATATGATATCTTTAAGAATGTCAACTGGAATACAGGCTTCATGCTTATCTCAAAGAATGCTAATTAAGGATGTACTTTTTTTGTCAGCCTGTGTGGAGTGAAATAATAAGAGGCACTCAGATGCTAAGGGGCACAAAGATAGTATTAACCCAGTAATATTATTTTCATCCACTTAAAAATATGGACAGAGAAGAAGGGTATCATGGAGAAATGTGGCCTTTTACTGATTATCCGAGAAAGAGAAGGAAGCTGACTTCTATGTCCTTTCCACTTGATTTTAAACCTCAAGAACCAAATCCATGCGCTTGGCTCTGGACTAAGCAGTCAAGGTTTCCTTCAGGGTCTTCCCCAAGTTAGGAAATGAAGTTACCATACATTCCACACTGGACTGGTGTGTTCTCTTAGTAAGGTGACTGTCTTTTAAAGTGGCACTAAAATGCGAAATGCACATTTGAGTGCACAGTAGAGATGAAGAGGGAGCCCCGTAAGATGAAACATGAAGCCAAGAAGGAGACTATGCATACCTTCATTGCGTATGTTCCTCCTGTAGATGATCACTCTGGACAGTGCCGTAGAGCTGCTCACAAGGACACACGTGACCCAGATGTGGACAGGCCACGTGGACCCAACTCTAGGCCGAGACCCCCCAACGCTGTGAGAAAGTCCCCACGGGAGGGCAGGGAAAGCGGGCTGCTCTCAGCCATTCCACCCTGCGCTATTTTTAGCACTATGACCGCATTGTTGTTTGCTCTAAAGTGGCACAGATGGGCTGCTTCGATTTATGTTACTACAGGAAGATAAGGAGACCCAGATCCGGAGCAGGACTTCTCTCGCCTCCTGTTAGGGCCACATGGAGCTGGAACTGGGTCGTGCTCAGCAGCTGTGAGCGTGGTTTCTTCCTTTCTGTTTTAAAAGCCTAAGAGCATTTCGCCAACGCTGCCATGTTTCATGGGAACCAAATGCCAGACCCGCCTGGCCGACAGCAGCAGGTGAGCTGCTGGTAAGCAGTTAAGCTTTTCGGTTTCATGGGTGTCCCCCAAACGCGAGAGTAAGTCCACCCCCTCAACACGTGGGAAGGCTCCTCCTCAGCAGAGATCAGAAGGAAAATGCCAACCATCCAAGCTGGAATGTGGCTTAAGCGAGACCAGGGGTCCCCCAGGTCGTCTCCTTCAGCGAAAATACCTCTGAAGCCACAAGGCTTCTCCTCCAACCCTTTCAGGAAATGTTAACGAACCAGACTGAGGAAGGAGCAGGTATATCACAGATTAAACCTCTTCTGGGGCTGCACATCTTATTAAGAACTCTGGGGGCGCCTGGGTGGTTCAGTCAGTTAAGCCTCTGTCTGACTTCGGCTCAGGTCATGATCTCACAGTCTGTGGGTTCGAGGCCCATGTCGGGCTCTGTGCTGACAGCTCAGAGCCTGGAGTCTGCTTTGGATTCTGTGTCTCCCTCTCTCTCTGCCCCTCCCCCCGCTTGAGGTCTGTCTCTCTCGCTCTCAAAAGTAAACAAACATAAAAAAAAATTTAACTCTTAATGATCCTCTTATAAGTCTTATTATCTCCATTTTAAAAGAGAGAAAACTAGCTCAAAGGGGTGGGGCAATAAGCAGGCCAAAAATACACAGTGAGCAAGAATTAGAGCAAAAACTAACCCTTCTGCTCCAAGGCAGGTCCTGTCAAGAAACTGTCGTTTACTAAAAAAAAAAAAAAAGAAAAAGAAAAAAGAAAAAAAGAAACTGTCGTTTACTGTGAGGTAGATCTGAAGCTTCCGGAGGAATAGAGACCCCTCACTAGCCTATCCACTTTGCTGGCTTCTCCCATCACCCTGCCAGCAAATGTCACATGGAAATAATAAAGATGTACAGGAAAACCCAGGAGCCAGCCC
Organism: Cryptoprocta ferox; assembly: GCA_028646485.1. Taxonomy (NCBI): domain Eukaryota; kingdom Metazoa; phylum Chordata; class Mammalia; order Carnivora; family Eupleridae; genus Cryptoprocta; species Cryptoprocta ferox. The sequence goes on along the minus strand of CM053569.1, from coordinate 15,118,209 downwards.
TACAACGACCACTTCCCAGTGACCTGACTGTGAGCAAGTTCCATCATCCACACGTGGTCCCCATGTGGAGAGGTGCGTCCTCTGTCCTCTGTTGGTGGCAGACCAAGTACATCAAGGACTGACGGCTCCTACAATACAGCCAGAGGACCCTATGCGGTGGCACTGATGCAGCTTAGGGGTGTGTGTGTGTGTGTGTGTGTGTGTGTGTGTGTGTATTTTTTAATGGAAGTGAAATTGACTTAACATAAAATGAACCATTTTAAAGTGAACGCTTCAGCAGCATTAGGACATCCACAATGTTGTGCAGTGACCACCTCTATCCAGTTCCAAAATATTTTCGTTGCTCCAAAGTCAACTCCCCTGCCCATTCAGCAGTCAGTCCCCATTGCCCCCCCACCGCCCCTAGCAACAAAGAAACTCTGCTACTTGTCTTTGTGGGTTTACCTTTTCTGAAAGCTTCACATAAACGGAATCATGGGAGACCTTTTGTGTCTTTCACGGGGACGTAATGTTTTCAAGGCTCATCCAAGTTGTAGCAAGTACCAGTACTTCCTTCTTTTTTATGGTCAAAGACTATTCCCTTGTGTGTCTATACCTCATCTGGTGTGCCCTCCATCCCACCAGGGACTGCTGGGCTGTTTCCACGCCGTGGCTATTGTGAAAAGAGCGGCTTCGAACATTCAGGCGGCAGGTTTCATCTCCTGAAGCGTTTTTACATTTGATTCTAACAACTTTGTGAGGAAGACCCTGGTCTTATGAATGGTATTTGGGGTGTGCTGCCTTCTTCATTAATTCATCACCCTCAAATCCGCACCCCCTCCCAACCTTTTTTTTTTTTTTTTAAATCAAGAAAAACAGTGGGGCACCTGGGTGGCTCAGTCGGTTAAGTGTCTGACATTGGCGCAGATCGTGATCTCACAGTTTATGAGTTCGAGCCCTACATCGGGCTCTCTGCTGTCAGTGCAAACCTCACTTCAGATCCTCTGTCGTCCCCATGTCTGCCCCTCCTCCATGCACATGCATGTTCATACACACACTCTCTCCCTCTCAAAAATAAACATTTATAAATGAAGAAGAAAAATGGCAAAGGATTTCCAAGGAAATAGATCCACAGAGACTTTGTGAAGAAAGGAACAAAAAGGTGTTTATTCATGACTTGATTTTTTTAATACAGAATTTTAAATGTTTATTTATTTGTTGAGAGAGAGAGAGAGAGAGAGAGAATCCCAAGCAGGCTCTGCACTAACAGTGCGGAGCCTGATGCGGGGCTCAATCTCATGAACCATGAGATCATGACCTGAGCTGAAATCAAGAGTCAGATACTTAACGGTCTGAGCTACCCCGCCGCCCCTCATGACTCGATTTTTTAAAATTAATCATAACTATGAATACAACAGGGCATTCATAAAATTGGACGTTATCCCTCACATGTATGAAAAATGTAAAAGCCATAAAAAGAATTACACTCTTTCGAAAGTAACGAGACTGCAGGAAAGTGGAGAGGAATAAAAAGCAAAGCTCCGCGTCTCTGGTTCCACGTGCCTTCACCGCTCAATCCAGGGACTTGGGAACACCCAGACCTTCCACTGCCCAGAATCATTTTTACCCAGTAGACCCTCTCACTACTGTCCAGATACTTTTCGCCCAAAACCTAAACAAATGTGGGCAACCACCATGCAACTGCGGATCCGAGGGCCCCTAAGGGCCTTCACCACACTTGTAGGGTCAAAAGGAAGAACACTGCTCAGATCTAAACTTGGAAAGGTTGACATCGTCCTCATTCATGTTGTCACTGGCTTCCAAGACTACTCCTTATCCAAACACAGAGAACCCCCTCCTCCTAGGGGCTATGAGTCTAAAGCTCTCAATAAAAACATCTCAGTTCCCTTGAGTAGTTTTTAAATCTAAGGTTTGGGGCTTCAGATGCAGCATAAAGAGTGAGCCCCATACAGTAGGGTCCCTGAAAGGGCAAAATGCAATCACACCTGAGGAAGGAGGCCTGCCAGCCGCAGTCCCCGTGAGTGAGCCAGGCGCAGGCACGGAGCACAGCCAATGCCAAGAACCTGGCACCACTCACCGTAGCATGTCAAGTACTCTTCATTGCCTACATGAGGAAGTCAGTCAGATGAACATTCTCATACTGTGTTCCCTGTGTGATGCAAAGAGAAAAGCTGCTATTCAAAATTTTAAAGGTTCTGGGGATGGAACACAGAAGGGACATGAGAATCGTAAGCATCCCTCTCATGCCGCAATATCAAAGCCTTCCTTCCCACTGCTTCCCTCATCACCGATCATTAATTTTTTTCTTTTGTCTTTCCCAATCAAGACGTTCAATTCAGGGATACTCAAAATCGGGAGGGAGGGGAAAAAAACATTTTAAAAGAAAGATTCATTTTGGAACATTTACGTTTTACCCAAAGCAGGGAAAAGGGGAAGGGAAAACATTTTCCACCTTTACCTCCACCCCACTACTTCCTCCCAACCTACTTTGTTTCAAACCAAAGCAAACTTAGTCTGTAAAGGGTCACGTGGTACATACTGTAGGCTTCGTGGGCTACTCGGTCTCTGTTATAAGGATTTAACTCCACCAATTCGGCACAGAAACAGCCAGAGACCAAACCTTAACAAGAAGGGGCTGGCTGTATGACAATAAAACTTTATGGACGAACGCTTAAGTCTGAATTTCACGTTAATTTTTACATGTCATGAAACATTACTCTTCTTGTTTTTTCAACTGTTAAAAAAAAACACATTCTGGAGTGAAAAGATATGCACAGGTTATAGCTTCCCAACTCTGTTTTAAATTATTGATGATAGCTTTTTAGGGACGCGGTGTACGTGGGTTTTGTTTTGTTTTTGTTTTTTTTAAGGCGGGAGGTGGGGGGAAAGGTTTAGAGGTTTGTGTAAACCAAAACAGAATCAGGCATGGGAGACATGACAACACTGTATTTCAGAAAGTAAGCACCCACCTCTGTTACCCAAATCCCAAGAAAGTTTAAAAACTCCTTTAATTGCTTTTTGGGAGAACACTACAAACTTCAAGGTTTGTTTTTTTTTTTTAATATTTTATTTTTGAGAGAGAGCAAAAGCAGCATAGGGGCAAAGAGAGAGGGAGACAGAGAATCAAAGCAGGCTCCAGGCTCCAAGCTGTCAGCACAGAGCCTGATGCGGGGCTCAAACCCACGAACCGTGAGATTGTGACTCGAACTGAAGTTGGACTCTTAACCAATTGAGCCACCCAGGTGCCCCAGAAGACTACAAATTTTAAAATGTGCCTGCTTACTTCTAAAAGTGAAGTATTTCACTCTCTCTTCTTTGAAAAAGAAATATAAGAATACTTACTTATAGTTTCTGAAATCAGATTAGTAGCTGCTCACTAGATGTGTCTTATGTGCTCAGCAGCGGACACAATGATGGATATAAAGGATATCAAAACACATCTTTTCCCCTAAAGGTCTTTGATTCCTGAAAGCCTTCAGTGGTGTACCCTCAGTATGGAAGTGATAGATTGGGGCTGATCCCTCCTGGTCCCATAATCCCGTTTAATCCCCCTTTGAGTCACTGCATGCATTTTAAAAATGATTTTAGCTGGAGGTTAGTCTACATGTTGTGTGTGTGTGTGTGTGTGTGTGTGTGTGTGTGTGTGTATTTATGTTTGTCTGTGTATGTGTTGTTAGAACGCATATTTACGGCAATGAAGTTAGTATGGTCTTGTAGGAACAATTCCAGACTTTAAAATACTGATTCTGCCACGTAGCTCTGTGACCCTGGGAAAACTAACTTCTCCAAATCTTCTATAAAAACAGACATAAAAAACAATCTTTCTCAAATAATCCCAACTCTTTACTGTAGGACCTGGTAGGTGCTAATTCACCCTCTTATTCAACAAAGGTTTAATGAGCCCCTACAATGTCTGGGCCCCAGGAACACACTGAACAAGGCAGACCCAGTCTCTTCCACTGTGGAACTTACAGACCAATGGCAACTCATTGGCTGTTTTCACTAAACACACACACACACACACACACACGCCTAAAACTCTCCTGAAACTATGAAAGGCCTATCCTCCCTCACTTTCTCTACTTCTAATTCCACTCCAACCTGTTAGCCTGGGAGTGGCATTGGCTTTGGAATCTAACAGACGCAGATCAACACAAAACGTCTGTCGTGTATCTGTCATTCTTGCTCCAGAGTGTGACTTCAGAAGACCACAGGCATTCGGAGACTTAAGCACTCACAACTGAGACCGTTCTTAAGAAATTCTATGGTCCACAGCAAGTGTTAACACATGGTTTTGCCGAGGCAAGGTTTGAATCCCATAAGCAGCGAGGGGGATCAGGATATGCTGCCCCCAAATATGCTACTCTGACATGAGAAATACTTTAAGCTAAAGGGATTTGAGAAGCAGCAGGTGCAGGAAGGACTCTGCCCTCGGAGGGATATCTCCAGGAATCCGAATGAACAGGCCTTGATACATTTTGCCCAGTAACTACCCTTAGCTCCTTTGTTTTCAAGTTTATTTATTTATTTTGTGTGTGTGTGTGTGAGAGAGAGAGAGAGAGAGGGAGAGGAAGCGCAAGCAGGAGAGAGGCAGAGAGAGAGAGAGAGAGAGAGAGAGAGAGAGAGAGAGAGAATCTCAGCAGGCTCTGCACTATCAGCTCAGAGCCCAGTGCAAGGCTCGAACTCATGAGAAGAAATCATGACCTGAGCTGAAATCAAGGGTCAGATGCTTAACCAACTGAGCCACCCCGGTGCCCCACCCTTAGGTCCTTTTGTCCCATCATGGTTTTCCATGACTTTCCACTCTTCATCAAAACTTATTATAAAAGCACTCAGGTTTAACCATTTCTTAGGGTCTTCATTTCCTTATGAAGGCTCCCATCTGGTGTAAAACGTACATGAAATAAATGTGTATGTTTTTCTCTTGTTAATCTGTCGATTTATGGAGCCCTAGCTGGAGAACCGCAGAAGGTGTGAGGAAAAGTTTTCCTCCCCTACAGAGGCGAGGTCGGTCTGTGAAGGTAATATCTTTGGCCAGTAAGCCAGACAAGCCTGGCCCCTGCATCTCAACTCCAGTTTGTTCTTTTTATTTAACAGAAGATTTTATTTAATCCTTGTGACTACTCTAAGAGGTAGGTATAAGCATCCTTATTGAATACATGTAGAAACTGGAAGTGGCTTTTGAGCATGTGAAAATCCACAAGCATCTTGTACTGTCATCCTGTGATGTTCAGGGTCTAAGATGTCTGTCTGCACTTAGAAACAATCTCGATGCTATAGAAAATACTGATGTGCAACCCCACTTCAGATGAGTTAAATTGTACCATCGTAGAGTGAAATCTAAGTATCAGGACTTCTTAAATGCTCCTCTGATTTTCATCTGGGTGGAGACTGTAGAGTGATAGTCCATGAGCCAAATTTAGCCTGCAAACTCTTAAAAATCAAAAGACTGCACATAATATCCAGATTCTAGCTTCTTCTACAACTGTGCTGCCCAATATGGTAGCCATGAGTCACATGTGACTATTTAAATTTAAATTAATTCAACTGAAATAAAATGATAGTTCCTTGATCATCCCAGCCACATTTCAAGTGCTCAATAGTCACACGTGGCCGCCTTACTGGATGAAGCAGATATAGAACATTTCCATCATCACTACAATGGCTATGACAGTCCTATTTCAGTCTAATACAATCCTATTGGACAGCACGGTTTCTAAAACTCCAAGGCCCTAGGCCCACATCCCAATAAGACAACAGTGTCATCGCCTGCTTTAGACAGAGCACATGCTTTCCCACTGGCAGCCTGACTCAGTTCATTCATTTCTATGACCTGCCCAGTCCTTCCGACACCATACCCAAACCCTGGCTAGCCATTATGCAAGTTCAATAAAACTTGTCCAGAGCCTGATTAGAAATAGATGCACTTCTTTACTTTTAACGCTTCACTACATGTGGTTGTGCTTTCCCTCAGTCCCCCCGGCACCACCTCCCTCCTTCCATCTCCCTCTGTTTTGACCACAGTGAGAAGGTTAACCTGTATGACAATAGATTCTACCGACAAATGACCTGCTGGCTGTTGGAGTCCATCTCTGCATGAATGTGTACTTGCCTCACATGGTTCCCAGTGCTTTGAGAGATCAGATTTTTAACCTTTGCTCACAATGAAGATTCAAAAATACTTCCATTCCCATAGAAATGGTGACTTTTTCCTGTGAGCAACAGGGATTAAGATATAGGCATGCTCTCTCGTTCTGGACAGTTAACCCTATTGAGTCAAAATCCTTGCCTGATCTGCTTCAAAAGCCCTTTCCAGAAGCTGCCCCAGCCATTTAAGAGTGATGTGTTCACAGTCTATTAGGTGAACCAAGGAACCATCTGCCATTTGGTTGCAATGGAAAAGCTGGATGTGGCATAGAAACCCACAGTACTCCTGCACATCCAGGCTCAGTGAACACTGGAGAATGCCGACAGAAGATTTACAGACTGTGAGAATCTCAAAACCCCACACACTTTGCAACACGATCTAGGAGAAGGTTTAAGAAAGCAGCCTAACTCCCCAATGGGAGAAAATTCATACAACACTCTGTTCCAGATTAGACCAGGACTAACCTCAGCAGACACCATTGAAGAGTAATTAACCTACGTACCCACTGGTTTGGGATTTAATTAAAATCACCTCTGACAACTGCCAAGACATTCTTTTTTTTTTTTTAATGTTTATTTATTTTTGAGACAGAGAGACAGAGCATGAACTAGGGAGGGGCAGAGAGAGAATGAGATGGAGAATCCCAAGCAGGCTCCACGCTGGCAGCGCAAAGCCCAACACGGAGCTCAAAACCACAAACCGTGAGATCGTGACCTAAGCCGAAACCAAGATTTAGACACTTAACCGACTGAGCCACCCAGGCGCCCCACTGCCAAGACATTCTTTAAATTTAGACTTCCTTATCCTCTCTAGAGCTTCTTTTTCAGTATCTAGGGTTAGCAAAAGAGTAAGTCAGGTTTCTCTCGATCACTTATGTATTAAGCCCTAAGAAACACAAAAATGAAGAGTCGTATTGGAGTTCCAGCTGTCAGTACATAAAGCGTAAAAAGCAGAATAGTACCCTAGGAAGAGATTTTTTTAAAGGCAACTTCTTTACCACTGGATCAGACCCTACATCTGGAATACAGGATTCTCCCGGGCGGCAGCTCCATTCTAGCTCAGGACTCAGAGCTGAGACAGAGCACCAGGCAAGGCCTGGAGTCGGGCAGCCAGCCGGGGAGGGGAGGGGAAGGAGTCACCAGAAGGCGGCCCTCATTCCTCCAGATATCCACCTCAGGGGATCCAGGGGACCACTGTCCCCTGCGGCTGCTCCTATTCTCTCCTATTCTCGGCTGAAAGTAGTTAAGAAGGAAGCCCCAGGAAGTTGAGCCCCAGGGAAAGCATGCTGGGGGTGGGGAGTGGAGGGATTGCTCCAAGGTAAAGGTGGGGAAGATGATCATTAGAAAAAACAAAGGCTATTTTATATGCCACAACTAGGACACTCAGCTTCCAGAACCCAATAGAGCATTTCTACTGTATTAATAACATGTAATAGGTCTCTTACAGTAATAGCGTATTATTTCAACACTTCTATTACATTCATCTCTTTCCAGAACACCCAAGACCTGACCACCAATATATCCTCAAGAGAAAATCTCAACAACCTGCTATAAGTGTTGGAGAACATTCACTGGTGCCAGTGCTTCTACAGAATGAGTGGCAGGGTACACCCCTCTGCAAAACAGGGGCCCTCACCCCCACCCCGCTGCCTGGAGCCTGTCGCTGCTCTGCATGGACCTCCGCCCCAGTCTCAATTCCCGGGGGCGGGGGGAAGGCTACACCAGGCCACAAAGACCCTCAGGACCAGAGTGGCAGTTTCTTTGGACCCCAGAAAGGGGGGCTCCTTAATCACATTTAGGCAAGTTAATAATCTCTTCAAGGCCACCTGGGGATTAAGTGGCAGCGCACAGAGTAGAAAGGTTTCCCCTCACGGGGCAGACTCCAAGGTTCAGGGTTGAACAAAAAGGAGGATTATTGTGCTCAGCTTCCTGCCGAGTGAAAAGTTGGACTTTGGAAACCGTATATAAATGTATCTATCAAATCCAAAACAGGAAGCTATGGCATTCTTTATGGAGGAAAAAAAAAGGCAAACGATAAACTCCACTAATCCGCCTCAGACCATCAGTCAAGAAAGGTAACTGCTTCTACGCCACATTAATTTTTGAGGGGTATGTGTATGTGAAAGAGAGAGAGAAAGAATAACAGAGAGACAGAGAAAGACAGGGAGTGTTTTGGGGCATGTGTGTAAGTTTTTGAAATGTCCACAATGAAAAGAACTCATCCTAAACATATTCCAAATTATTTTAGGGAACTGATCACCATTTCCTTTAAATCAACACCACCTTGGGGCCCCTGTACGGCTCAGTCAGCTGAGCATCCGACTTCGGCAGAGGTCATGATCTCACAGTTTGTGGGTTTGAGCCCCACATCGGGTTCTGTGCTGAAAGCTCAGAGCCTGAAGCCTGCTTCGGATTCTGTGTCTCCCTCTCCCTCTGCCTCTCCCCCACTCGTGCTCGCTCTCTCTCTCTCTCTCTCTCTCTCTGTGCCCCTGTCCCTCTCTCTCAGAAATAAACATTAAAAAAATAAAATAAATAAATCAACACCACCTCTCTCAGAACCACTTTGTATAAAGATTAATTAACATAATCTATACCAAGCACACGGCATTGTGCCTGACACATTCCTAGGTACTGACAAGTAGTAGCTTACTTTTTTCATAATAACAGCTTATGTGCAAAAGCTGCTATGGACCAGACACTGAACTAGGCCTTGCGCGCGCGCGCACGCGCACACACACACACACACACACACTCTTCCCTGCAACCCTACATGGGTGCTATTATCACATCTAATATACAGACAAGAAAACTGAGGTATGCAGAGATTAGAGCAATTTGCCGAAGGTCACGCTGCAAAATAAATAAATAAATAAATAAAAAATCGCAGGCCAGGGTTCACTCCAAATTGAAGGTTCTTCGCCAGCACACGGTGTGATTTCTCAGCTCTTAAGAGCTGGGCATGACTCACACCAGACAGACACAGCTTTCTTTTAGAGTTCACGCCGACATGATTCCAGTGGTCGTTTTTCTGTAGAGTGCAAGCAGGACACGTGGATATGCATGCCCCCCGCCCCCCACCGCCAGGCGGGTGGACGCAGGCCATCATCAGCAAAGCAGCCGGGATCCAGAACTAATATGCCCTCCCCTGGGGACAAAGTGTCCTCCCCTAGGCTGCAAGGTCACAGGGATGAGGAGCACAGAGGCAGGGGGGAGGGGCCCTGCTCCAGGGGAATAAGTCTGTGATCGTGAGGCTTACAGAATAGGAAAGTTCTGGCCCTTGCCCCAATTCCTGCGGGGAAGGATACAGCCAACGGGCCGCTGTAGGAGCCAGCCTGACCCTTGTGAGGTAGAAGAAGCCCCCCACCCCGCCGCACCCCACCCACAGCACGTGAACAGGTACAACATGAAACACTTTCAGCCGAATTTATACTAAACACAGTCAAAGAAAACTAGGGGGTTTCTGAAGCCAAATCACATCACTAACCATGTTCTTGGAAAACACAAAAATGCACAGGCTTTGAGAAATGGATAGCAGTGCTTTGTCTTGCTTTTCCAACACTGACAAATGGTCATCGGTCCTTCCTTCCGCAGCCTCTGACCTTACCAGACCATCTTGGTTCCCATCCTTGGGATTTCCCAAAAGTAATGAGCCAACAGCCCATTGAACTGCTGGCTCCATTCTATTTTCATGTGATGTAAGCCTGATTGGCTCGTGTCTAATGTTACGGAGCTTCTCATTAATGTAAGCAAAAAGATAAAAATAACAAATGTAAATGAAAAAACGGAAGAGGAGCGGTAACACTAGACATCCTCCCCCTCGAGGAAATGCGAGCAGAAATAAGGTTTTCTTTCAACAGCCGGTGGTGTATCATCCAACATTAGCATGCGCGCACACATGTGCACACACGCTGCCTGGGCCTTAGGGTCCAAACTTAGGAGGGAATTTCAAGAGGGCTGGCTTCTTTGACAGCCCGGAAGGAATGCAACACAGGCCCATCTCCGGACGAGAACACCACAGCTGGGGGCCAGAGGTGGCACAACCTCTCCAAAGGCTTCCGACTCCAAGGAACTGACTCCATTTCTCTGTCAGCAAACGCCACAGGATGCAGGGCCAGTGAGAATTTGAGAAACTATCTCATTAGGATGGTCGACCGTCGGCTGAACAGACATGCTGGGGACCGAGATAACAGAACATGGCGGCTCAAAGCCGCAAGGCCCTGTAATGAGACCCCAGTTCACCCCCTCCAGGGGTGGGAACAGAAGCTACCCTGTGCACGTGGGGAGGCCACAATGAATCAGCACCAGCGCAGTGACGGCTCAGCGCTGGGTGGCTACAGACACCCACACCCGTCTCCATCACCAAACCAAGAGTGACCTTCAGTGTTAACAGAAGGCAAAAGAGGTTTGGGGCACCTGGGTGGCTCAGTTGGTTAAGCCTCCAACTTCAGCTCAAGTCATGATCTCGTGGTTCATGAGTTCGAACCCCATATCGGGCTCTGCTATCAGCACACAGCACACTTTGGATCCTCCGTCCCCTAGCTCTACCCCTCCCCTGCTAGCTTGCTCTCTCTCAAAAATAAACATTAAAAATATTAAAAAAAAAAAAAAAAAGAAGAAGAAGAAGAAGGAGGAGGAGGAGGAGGAGGCAAAGGTGACCTAAGCCCAGGGATTCCAAGTACTGATCATCTAAATAAATGGAATTTTCTGTCGGCAGCAGGACACTGAGAAGGAAAGATCCAAATCTTTAAGACTACAAATGCATTACCAGAGTAGAAAACAGCCGTAGTAAAACAAAAACCTTCCATTATTTTGTTCTAGACAAACAAAATCGTAAGCTACACTTTGCATTCTTTTTCAGCCTCTTATTTTTTAATTTTCACTTTTTTTTTTTTTTTTTTTAGTATTTGATAGCGCGGCCATTAAAAACAATCTTTAAAAGTCTTTGTTGAACGTCAGAATGAGACAGCTGGGATATTGGCATGAGGAAATGTTCAATCTTGTCATTTTGCGAAAGGAATTCATATTCATAATTAATGATGCTTTTGTCCATGCCAGAAAGAAAATCTAAAGGCTCAACTATGCTTAAGTAAATTCTACCCAAGCCAACTGCAATACAATTTTATAAATTATAGAGTAACAAGGCAGAACAAGATTTCAGGAGTTGTGAACATAAAGAAAAGCACTAACATACTTCAAGGAAGAAATTGGCTTAAAAATAATAATTTCTGAGAGGATGGCTACATTTTTTCTTATCCATAAAAGAAACAGTAATAGAAATTTTTTAAAGTTTATTTTATTCATTTTAAGAAACAGAACACGGGAGCGGCAGAGACAGAGGGAGAGAGAAAGAATCCCAAACGGGCTCCACAGTGTCAGCACAGAGTTTGACACGGGGCTCGAACTCATGAATGGCGAGATCATGACCTGAGCCAAAATCAAGAGTCAGACACCGAACTGACTGGGCCACCCGGTCGCTCCAGTAATTGACAATTTTAACATCCTGAGAAAAAGCATCACTACATGTAGTTGAAAGACTCAGTAATTTTCTTTCTGAGTGTGCCAGACACCACCAGGTACAGAACCAGGACCACCATTATCAGCCCCAAACATCAACCAAAAATAACCAAGATGGGCAGATAAACTACAAAATTAGCTTTGGCTTAAGAGGCACCATTATGCAGATATCGACAGGCAAGTAGAAAAACCAAAACCTTAAATACTAGTGAAACATTTCTAAGAAATTTCCTTAAAGACAACTTTTTTCCCACTAAAAATAGACTGTTGAGGGCTGCTGAAGAAATTGACAAGGACAAATCAGTGTTAAAGTAAAACCTCAAGTGCATTCATCCCACAAAGTTTTATCTAGCAACAACCATGCTGGGGGCTAAGGATGAAAACAAACACAAAACACTGGCTGGGTGGTTGTCAGACCCCAGGGGAGGGGAATGGACGAGAGGAAGACGGGGATTACCTGCCTGATGTATATGGGTTTTTAGTTTTTGTGGTAAAATACACCTAACATAAAATTTAGGATAATAATCATTTTTTAATTAAGATTTTATTTTTTTAGAGCAGTTTTAGGTTCACAGCAAAACTAAGGAGAAGGGATAGATTTCCTATATACATACCCCCCTGTCACCTCAAATGCATAGCCTCCCCATTGTCAATATCCCCCACCAGAGTGATATGTTTGTTATAACCCATGAATTTGTTCAGGTACATCATTATCACCCGAAGCCCACAGTTTATTTTAGGGTTCGCTCATGACGTTGCACATTCTGTGAACTTGGACAAATGTATAACGTCGTCTATCCATCATTATGGTATCACACAAGAGTATTTTTACTGCCCTAAAAATCCTCTGTGCAGTATAACCATTGTTAAGGGTACAGTTCAGTAGCATTAACATATATTCACACCGTCATACAACTATCACCACCGTTCATCTCCACGACTTTTTCATCACCCCGGGGGCAGGGATTAATTTGAGGTGATAAAAATGCTTTGCGACTAGACAGAGGTAGCGTTTGTACAACACTGTGAATAAACAAAATGCCCCGAATTTAAAACACTTTTAGGTTATGTGAATTTCATCTCAATTAAGAGAAAAAGAGAAACCGTGTTGGACACACCAGAGCGCTCGCTGATGTAATCAGTGGGGAGTCCTGGCCTTGAAGAAGCTCACAGATTAGTAAGGTTAAGGTGACAGGCAGGCGGGGCCCAGGCTCTGGGCTTGGGGCAAAGCAGGGCGGCCTCTAAACCGCTTCAGGACTGAGAGAAGGGTTCCCAGAGAGAGGAAATGGCCTGAGAGAAGCCTCACGGGGTCAGCCAGGGTCTGTGTGAGGGAAGAAAAGGAACATTCCAGAGTGTTTGCCAAGGTGGGGAAACTAATAGATTCCAGAGACCCAGGGCATGCGGGAGACAACTAAAAATCTCAAAACTCATTTTTAAAAAATGGTAACTATGTCAGGTGATGGGTTTGTTGATTAACTTAATTAGGGTCATCACTTCACAATGTAGAAGGATATGAAATCATCACATCATACACCTTAGAAAAAAACACAACCTAAATATATGGTTTTTATTTGTCAATCATACTTCGGTAAAGCTTGAAAAAATAAAAAATAAAACATTAAAATGAAAATAAAAATGTATTCAAGTTACCATTACAAAACCCCAAGTCTAACAGCAACATAATACTTATAATTACATGCAATACTTGTAATATGTAAATATTCATTTATAAACAAAATAAACTCTAATAGTGCTGAACAAAATAATAACAAAGCCCAGAGAATAAAGGGTAATTTTTAAATGTCCGAAGCCTTCGAAGGGGAAAAACAGTGCCATAAACAGTCTAGAGGCATGGGCAGAGGCTGGGGACAGAGAGGCAGGAGACAGGGCAAGCAATGGTGGGTGGAATCAGACTCGAGCACTGAGACACCTGTCTGACATGGGTGGGACCCCCAGAAATTATGTGAGACGGGAGCACGTGACCTTGTGTCATAGCTGTTTGGGGCTTTTCCAGCCACACCATCATGTGAGCTCCATGATCATCCTGACAGGCAGGTATGGTCAATCCAAATGTCCCTGAAGAGACGACAAAGCTGACGTGTGTCCGACTGGACACACCCACCAAGGCCACACAGCTGTGACAGGACAGCACAGACCTCAAGCCAGCCTCCTGACCCAGGCTCTGCTTTGGCCAAGCCACCTCTCTGTGAAGGAGGCAGGAGTGAAAACCCTCCATTCATCTCCATCACTGTTCTTATCCGACTTCATCTTTTAAAAATACAACGCATATTTTCACACTGGGAAATGACTTTCTGCTAAAAAGGAGACATCTTCTTTGGTAAGATGTGGACTCTTCACAAAGTTTTATCCACAGCTTAGCACAGGGGTCGTTTCTCAGATGACACAACTGCACAGACTGCCAAATGTCTAAAATCAAGATGTGGTTATAAAGAATCTAAAACCTACCTTAGGTAAGCTCTCCACAACTGCCTCAAGAAAAGGCAGGGCCACGGTCCCATTAGACCACCATATAAAAACACCAGAACAGTCTGGCTCAGTGCTTCTGAACCGGGTCAGTTTTAACCCTCAGGGGACACTGGCCAATGTCTAGGGAGACTTTCGGTTTTCACAACCTGGGGGATGGGGACCAGGGATGCTGCCAAACATCCTACGATGCACAGGACGGTCCTCACGACAAAGAATTTTCCAGCCCCAAATATCAATAGTGCCAAGATTAAGAAATCCTGGTCTAAATTCTGAGCTTGTTCTATATACATAGCTGACCTCTGGGGTGGAAAGAACGGGAGACTGAGCACAGAGCAGATACATGTTCTAGGCTCTGCTGCTTCAAAGCCCTGTCACATGTGAACCTGGTCACCCCAAGTCACCAAGCCAGTTGCCCTTGTTTGCAAAATGGAGTTGCTACCCCATCCCCAAGACAAAGCAGCTGAGGGGCCAGCTGAGTGGTTCACCACGTAGAAGGGCCTTAGTCAATCCCCAAGGCCAAGGCTGGACTAAGATCCCCACTACCTGTGACAGGCAAAGGCTCCAGGGTATCCCACTGTTTCTGAAGGACATACACACCCAGTATTTGCTTTGTACAAACACATTTGGAAAAACAAATGTCAGAGCAGCAGGCACCCATCTATACAAGGTTAGGGTCAACCTTACTCTCCTTCAATGTCATGCAGCAGGAATCTGTTCACAGGCAGTGGGAACCCGGGGCTGGGTATCTGCCACCTCCTACACAGATGTGGCCCCACCTGTTGCCTTATTGACCAATGGGCTGCAACTCGGAGGTCAGGGAGTAGGTGCACATGGCTCACGAGTTCCTCCAGTCTCGTACAAGCCATCGTGCACTTGGCTTTAAACCGTATTATCCAAATGAAGTATCGCTCTCATAATCAGCATCCGCCTTTTAACCAGCACAGATGGCAACCACGTGCTTAAATGGCAAATCAAGGGCTAAAATTCGGGCAGGCTCTCCAGGATCTCTGATCCCGTTCTCTGGTCAGGTTCTGAGAGAGAGGGGTCAGGAAATGCAGGATGGGGGACCATGTGCAAAGCTGAAGGTCTTTTGTCTGTTATCAAGCCTTTCCAACAAATCAAACTGAAGCCCGCGTCAGCCCAGCTTCAGTCTGTCATTCCCAAAGAGAAGCTTGCAGATCACCAGAACAGGAAGAAGGTTCCATTTTCACCATCTCCTCCAAAATTCTTCTGTATTTTATCAGATACCTGGGCTCCTTTGGGTAACTGCTATCCTACTACAGACAATCACATGGAAAGGGTGCATAGGGAGGTCTCTTTCTGCCTTAGCAGAATAGCATTTTTTTAAATTTGTAATCACTCCACTTTTCCCCCTTCTCCTTATTTGAAAGGGGGAAGACGCAGCATTGTACCGAACTGTGAAATGCACTCAGATGCAGCTCTAAAGGAAAAGTACCACCCAGTGGCTGGATATTAGTTTCCATGGTAACCAGGGTCCCTGGGCCCTGGCACACACAGCAGAAATGCCGCAGATTTCCACAGCAGTATCTTTTACTAGAAAGAAGAGTCCCGTGGCAATTTTACACATTTGGGAATCAAAAAACATATTGTGTGTGCTCACGGGTGCATGTGTGTGTGCGCACACGCGTGGATGGAGATCTCATTTGCAAAACTAAGACAAAGCAGACAATAAAAATCTAGTTGTTCTTACAGATAAAAAGGCTTATGTCAAATATAATAATATATTTTTATTTGCTTAAAATATAAGCAATATTATATTTGCAAAATATAAGCAAAACGGCCCCCCCTACACACACACACACACACACACACAGAGCTCAACGAAAACAAAAATATCTTCTATAGAAAAATGAAGGACTAAAAGAGGAATGGAAAATGGCTTTGGAAAACCAGTTGACCAAGGATCCCACAGAAACAAATAAGTGAACAACAATCTTGACAAATAATCGACTGAAAGCCCAGAAGAGATTTTTTCTTTTTTCACAGCCCATGTTATTTCCTACTTGAATGCCCTCAGCATTAAACCAAGGAACAGAGAGAAAAGCAGTTTGCCGTGTGGCTTTCAGATAAAACCAGAAGACAGAAAGCCCTGAGCTAGAAAGAATCTTCCCCAGGAGCCCCTTTGGAGCTGAGTGGCCTTGGGAAAGTGACTTTCCCTCCAGGAGATGCAATGTGACCCATGAAAATGAAAAAGTCGCACCAGACACTAGGTGGTCTGTAAGAAAAACCCTGTACCATGTTAAAAAAATCAAAGACCACAGGGTGAGGTTAAAAAACAAAACAAAAAAAAAATCCTCCAGATACTTCTCACTTCAGGCCAGAGATAGGTTTCTAAAGGTAGTGTATAAAAATCTAATTTCTTTAAAATGTACCAGAAGAATTCATGGCCAGATTTTAGGGACAGAAGAGTATTCTTTTGAACCAGTCTTTATTCTCTGAGTGATTTCCCAATATCATCCTTTTTTCCTACAGCAGAGCACACGTGCCCAAAGTGAAAACGTTAGTTCAAAGAGTTTCCATGTCTCGTGCAAGTGTCAGGCAGGGGCTCTATCAGAGGGAGCCCAGGAGAGGCAGCTATGCAATCAGGCAGAATAGACTCACTGTCGAAAAATACTAGTTTGACAACTTTAAGTGTCTTCACATTCACTTTACATTCCACACGGTTATTTTTATCTGAGGTGGGCAGACTAAACCAAGTTCACGACACTACGGCAAATAATCTTTCACAAGAAAGCACTGTTAAAAAAAAAAAAAAAAGAAAGAAAGAAAGAAAGAAAGAAAAAGAAAAAATTGCCTCATCTGTATGAACTAAGATAATAATTGCATCCTTCCCATGAATGCTAATCCATATTTCACTGAAGTAACAACGGCACATTTGTGTGCAGCAGCAGGATGGGGTGGAGTCTTACTTATTAAGCCAAGACAAAAAGCAAAAGGAAAGAATTAGGCTGGAGAGGAGGGAGGGAAAGGGGGAGCATCCTCACTGCTCGTGTACAAAATGCAGACAGCCCAGCAAGCTGGAAGGGCTGGAACTGCTGAGCAAACCACTTCATTATGTAAACTGCCTAACGACACAAATAACGGCGCTGCACAGATCGACCCACTCACCCATAAACACACACATCCTCTCCACGCCGGGACCTTGCTCCCCGCTGCCGCCACTACCACCACCACCGTGTCGTTCGCCAGCATTTATTAAGGCTGCGGAGGTTAGAACACAGCACACATCATATTCAAGCATCATCTGACAGAATACACTGGGGCAAAACAGGGGACACCACTGAGCGGAGTAAGAACGGCTGCTTCTCTTGGCTAGCGGTAGGATGAGCCTGAACAGGACACATGGGCTCGGGTGTGGAATCGGACACCCCCCTCCCTGCTCTCCCTGTTACAGGACTTCAGGATTCTGGGGACATCCTGCTCTGGCCAACCCAGGATCTGCTTCCGTTAAAGTGGGACTCAGGTTAGTGCCTTTCAGGCGAACGCACAATAACCACTGCTTCCAGTGTCATTTTGTGAAGACAGTGAAAAGCCAGACACCGCACAGGCAAGACACTGGCTAACCACGATGAAACTACCCCGTCCCTGGCAACTGTTGCTACCTGACCAAAGATCAATAAGGAAAGGCCACTTGTAGAGCGGGGAATAGTACTGCGCTCAAGCAGCAGTTTTAACATCGAGAAAACATCAATAGGATCACAAAGGAGGGATTTCACTGTATCACCAGTAAGGCTGGCTTCATGATCCCAAACCTCCTGGAAACTAGAAATTTGCCCACCAAAATAATCATATAAATTAGCAACTACCTCTTAACTCCTTTAATCAAAACATTAACCAAGGAAGATTTTTTTTTCATTTATAAAATAAAGATACTTAGTAAACATATGAATTCCTTTATTTCTAGTCCTTACCTACAGTGTAATTTGTAAAAGAAAAAAAAAATACTTAGAATACACATGCCTCCCTACTGTCTTTCATATAAAGCAAATTAAAAAAAAAAACACTTTTAAAAATGGAAAATGATAAGACAAACTTCACATTCACAGGGCCATTTTTAGAAAGTTGTTTTGGGGCGCCTGGATGGCTCAGTCGGTTGAGTGCGTCTGACTCTTGATTTTGGCTCAGGTCATGAACCCAGAGTTGTGGGATCAAGCCCCACATAGGGCTCTGCACGGAGTGTGGAGCCTGCTTGAGATTCTCCTTCTCTCTCTTTCTCTCTGCCCTTCTCCTCCACTCATACACTCTTTCTAAAAATTGAAAAATAAAAAGTTAAATTAAAAAATAATAAAAAGTTATTTTATCCCAAGCAGAATATGTAGAATTAAATGTATTGTGGTCATGAATTAAAACGACTCAAGGTCTATCAGAGTGGAAGAGCAACAAAATAATGAAATCGACAAGCAGGATGTGCATTTATGAACCCACTTAAAAAGACATTATATTTTTTTATGTCCCCTCTCAGTAGGTCGAAGACAACTCTGAAATCTCTCTAGGAGATGGAGAACTTATATCCTGAAGCTGTTTACATAACAGGCAACGTTTTTTAGCTAGGTTAAGTATTATTATAAATAACAGCAAATTACAAATTTTTCATTTGTCCTTCACATAAGATTAGACTACAGTAGGTATTAAATACAAACACTGATGTATACACACTCCTCCACATGTACACATTTAAGTATGGAGTGGCTTGAGAAGCCGATAGAAGTTTCTGAAGCGACACCAAAGCTATCCAAGGTTGAGGTACCACCACAGCTAAGTTGTAAGTTATACATAATTAGAATGAATTAAAATCCAAAAAAATGAGAAATTCAATTCCTCGGTTACACTAGCCACATTTCAAGTGCTCAGTGACCACACATGTGGCTCTTAACTCCCACCTTGGACAGGGAAAAAGGTAGAACATTTCCAGCATCACACAGAACGGCCTGGCCCCCACTGCAGGCTCCACGGGGCCAGGACTCCATGGCGTACATGAGACCTGTCGAGTCCTGGCACTAAGCCTGCAATTAAGGGAAAACAACAGGGGCACCTGGGTGGCTCAGTCGGTTAATTAAGGCCAACTTCAGCTCAGGTCATGATCTCGAAGTTTGTGGGTTGGAGCCCCACATCGGGCTCTGTGCTGACAGCTCAGAGCCTGGAGCCTGCTTCTGATTCTGTGTCTCCCTCTCTTTCTGACCCTCCCCACTCACACTCTGTGTGTGTCTCTCTCTCAAAAATAAATACATATTAAAAAAATAATAAAGGGAAAAACAAACAAACAAGAAATTCGAGAGAAAAGGTGACTTAGTCTTTGCCTGGACAATTTCCCACTTCAGCCAAATACAAATGTTCTCATTCTTCTTAGCTCTGTTCTACTCCCCACACCCACCAGCATTCTAAGGGGAAGAATTCAAGATGTCAACTACCAGCAGGGGCAAAATTTGCTTACAGTTTCCCCAGCATAATTCATGTGAATCAAAATCAAGAAGTTCAAAACCCTGAAGATGAAACGCAGTGAAGAGTTTCTGTGAAGGTCATCTTCCATAGAGCACCCCTAAACTCATGTTTAAAAATATGAGAATACAGCTGCTGGTCCATGCACCCTGCAAACTATGAAGTGTTTTGTCTTATGAAATTTTTCAATAAATCAGCAACTGTTTCCTGGGCGCTTAAGATGTGCCAGGCTCCAGGATTTCAGAGCTAAGGTGCCCCGATTACGGCTCTCTACAGGCTCCAAGCAAAATTACCCCCTGCCAGTTTTCCGTAAAACTTTTTCTCCAGGCTCCACAGATGCTTTATGCCAGACCCCTTTTTTCCTCCTATTATCTATAAATCCTCAGAATAAGATCATCAGAAAAATAAATATATGATCCTTGATTTAAAAAAAAAAAAAAGCTCAGCTCTTAACGAAAAATCACAACTAAGCTCGTTTCTCAAATACTTGTAAGTTCCCTCTTTTCCTAAGGGCAATAAAATCCCAAAGACAATAACCAAAAATAACAGTTCATGATCCACAGCCCTATCTACAGATCAGCAGATTGCACGTTTAGACCTCTTTATTTTTAGTCAATGAATGAATTTGTTGACATTCCTTTAAGTCATATTCAAAGATTATTCAGTGCCAGGCCTGTGAGAAGGGCCTTATTTAGGACTTTTTTTTTTTTTTAAATAATTAATTCCCTCTCCCACCTCCAGTTTGTGGCCAAGTAGCTTCCTAGGTAGAAATCATAAGGCTCTAATTACATGAAAGCATCTGACTTGAACACCAAAGTCGATCCAGAAGTTAAGGGCCAGTGACATCTCAAACAACCTAGTTAAAATAAAACTTGGGGGCAAACAGAACCAGTCTGGCTGCCTCTTGGAAAGAGCTTGCCAGCACCTCCTCTCCTAGAAGGGAAGGTTCCCCCCCCTGCCCTGGGCTCAGCCTTTCCCCCTCCTGCCCTTTCCTGCCACTGCATCCAGGAATTGCTAGGCCCTCCTCAGCTACATGAAATACCAAGTCACACATTCCACCAGACCCGACCTCAAGGAGGGGTCATCAAAATTTGAATTCTGAATCCTCAAGTGGAATCTGACCAAGATCCCCACCCCGCTAGCCTCCTGCCCCCACCCCCCGCCGCCACGGGAGGACAGCCCTCCTCACCCAGATCCACCTAGGGCACCTCAGGAGTGTGGTAACTGTTATATGCACTCAGCCATTCATTCATCAAACACTGTATGCACCTTGCCCAATGCCAGACACTGAGCATCTAGGTGCCTGCACTCCTCAGAGAGGAGCAGGGTGCAGCCCTGCCCTGGAGGTGCCCGCATTCTACTGGGGGGCTGGTGAGGACACAGTGAGGCGCACCTGCTGGCAGCAGCACGTATCACAGAGGCCCTGAGGCCGGAAGTTTCACTCTACTTTGCGGGCAAGAGTGTCACTGGTGATGTGACTGTTTACCCAGCTCTTGGAAGACCAGCAGCAAATCCTCAAGCATCTAAAGGAGGCGGATGGGGGGGTGGGGTGAGGAGGACATTCCAGGTCTGGAATGCACATGAGCCAGCAGACACGGATCAAAGGTCTTAAGCGTTTCAGGGAGCCACGAGCATTTCTTTGTGGGTGGAACTGCCAGCCCCTGGCAGAGATGGCACCAGACAGGTGGCTAATGGCAAAAGGCACAAACCTCGCTGGGGAGTAAAATCTCCTGAGGAACTTTAAAAACTGAGACTCCCAGGTCCTACCCAGTTATTCTGATTCCACAGGCAGGGCCCTGAAATCTGTCTTTTAAAGCAAACTTCCCGGGGCCCCTGGGTGGCTCAGTCGGTTGGCCCTCCGACTTCGGTTCAGGTCATGATCTTGTGTTCTCAGTGAGTTCAAGCCCCGAGTTGGGCTCTGTGCTGACAGCTCAAAGACTGGAGCCTGCTTTGGATTCTGTATCTCCCTCTCTCTCTGCCCCTCCTCTGCTCATGCTCTGTGTCTTTCTCTCTCTGAAAAATAAATATAGATTAAAAAAAATTAAAACAAACTTCGTGGGTGATTATGATCCACGCAGCCATGTGTGGAGACCCTGGCATTGAACAAAAGGTACACTAAGACATGTAACATACTAAAAACATGTAACACATTTGCGAGAACCACTACTGCTTTGTCTAGTGTAAACCACAGAGCTTTTCTTCGCGGAGGCACTGAACCTCAGCACCCCAGGCTCCCTGATGAAGGTGCACCTCCCGACCACGAGGACTTGGGTGGTGGCCCTAAAAGTCCCAGCCTCCAGCTTCCCCCAAGCACACGCAGCAGGTCTGGGGTTGGGGTAGGGGGGGCTGTACTTTTCTCTTCTAACCCTGCCTTCTCCATTGTCCTGTGCTTAACTTTGCTCCCTCCAGTTCCTGTCTCCAGGGCAAAAATTGGAAACTCTAAAGATAGCCTAGAGGAGAGAATTTAGACTGTCCAACTTCATTCATATTTTATGAATTTAATAGGACCAAATGAGGTTTAAAAATCATAGCATATTAGAGCTGAGAAAGGTTACTTGTGATCATCCAGGACTCTATGTCCCAGGAAAACCCCTTTTACAGTTGGGGAAATTAAAGCCCAGAAAAGTGAATATACAGTAGTTCTCCCCCTTATCCGTGGTTTTTTTTTTTTCCGTGGTTTCAGTGACCTACGGTCTGGAAGCAGAGGGCCCTCCTGACAAATCGTCAGAAGGTCCAGGGGCAGCCTAACGCTAGGTCACAGTGCCCACGTCATTCACCTCACTTCATCTCATCATGTAGGCATTATATCACCTCCCATCATCACAAGAAAAAGGATGAGCACAGGACAGTAAGATATTTTGAGGGACAGAAAGACCACATTCACATAATTTTTATTATAATATTATCGTTAGGATTGCTCTATTTTATTATCAGTTTTTGTTCATCTCTTACTGTGCCTATTTTTATTTATTTATTGAGAGAGAGTGGAGGAGGGGAAGAGAAAGAGGGAGAGACGAGAATCTTGGGCAGGCTCCGTGATGTCAGCGCAGAGCCTGAGGTGGGGCTCAAACTCATGTACCATGAGATCAAATCTGAGGTGAAATCAAGAGTCTGACACTTTAACAAACGGAGTCACCCAGGTGCCCCTTCCTGTGCCTAATTTATAAATTAAACTTTATCATAGGTATGTATGTATGTATAGGAAAAATCAGTCTATACAGGGTTTGGGACTACCTCCAGTTTCAGGCAACCACTGAGGGTCTTAGAACGTATCCCCCGTGGACAAGGGTGGGGCGGCTATTGTAATTTACTCAGGGTGTCATAGCTGGCAAACCCAGAAGACAAAGCCAGCATCACAGCTCCCAATCTTGGTTACTCCAAGGTGCTACATAGACCCTTTTAGTGCATTCAGGATCAAGTAACTTGAAAAGCAAACATAAGCTTATACTAAATCCAGAAGCTCTTTACATAAGGAATTGTAAGTCAATGGTGAAAATTTAGCCTCTGGGTCAGACTCCTTTTACCACTTACTGGCCATGCAACCTTGGTTTAAGTCAAGTTCTCTTCATCCCGATGTCATTACCTAAAATGGAAATCGCGAGGACCTATCTCACGAGCCGTTGTAAGAATAGACTCAGCATACGTGATGCACTTCGAACAGAGCGCAGCCCACATTACTGGTCAATAAAAGTTAGCTAGCACGATTTCCAATATCAAAACCATGCCCACTTTAAAAAGTGACGTACAAAGGCTTTTGGACATTAAAGATGATCTAGTCGGCTGGGGACGCATTTCCTCTCTTCATAAAATCTTAAACTCCTCACTCTGGGTTTGGTATATCATTATCTAAACAGCCCTGAGATGGTTTTTCAGAGCTATAAAGTAATTACACAGGCACACAGAGGCAGCCAAAAATGAAAGTCACATAGCACTATGCTCTTCAAAGGCCCTTGCTGACACAAGCAAACAATGCAGTGGTGCGAAGGGCCAGTGCTGACTAAAGCGGAGGGTTTCATCAGCTCGGTACGCCTGCTTCCAGTGAAACAGGGAGCAGGGCCCAGTGTGCAAGGCACACTCAGGCGCAGGAATGTTATTCCCCCAGTACGGTGCCTCTGCTGCCCAGGACTGAGAAGCCCCTGAATACAACCCTATAGTCCTTTTCTTTTTATTTTTAAGTCACTCAGACAACTGCATACCAGTCAGTTCAAACATTTCTCAACTCCTATGACAGGCCATCTGCTGGCCCATCATGGACACGAAGGAGATGGAGACCCCGCTCCACGAAGTCTAGCATTCCATGCATAGCAAATGCCTAGACGAGAATTCTTTGCCGCCAGTAATATAGGAAAAGGTGTACTTTCATGTTAAATACAAAGGTGTACTTTCATACGAAATGCAAATTGCATATTCATTCCAGAGTGCAAAATCAACAAAACATGAAACTGTACTACGTATTATGGTGCTAATAAACTCTTAAATTCCATTATAGTTTAATTATTAACCTAAATACTCACATTATAATACCAACTTGTACACGTTTATCTAACGAACAAAATCGAGTTCTAACATATTTCCACATTCTATTTAACAATAGTTATATAATGGCTAGAGTAATTTTGCTCTTATAAGTAAATAGCTTTAAAAGTTTTTCCTAAATAAATTATATTAATAGCTAGCACAAAATATTCACTAAAAAGGACAGAGGAATTTCAGAGCTTTGGGAGACAATAAGGAATGCTAATATTTTGGAAGCCAGAGGCATGCTGACTTGAGATTCTGGATGCCTGACCAAAAGAGATGCTCTTAAATTCCCTTCTACCACTTCCAGCAAGAAGGACTCAAAAAATACTTCCAGAAGCTTGGAGCAAAAACCTGGACTTTTTAGAGGACAGATATCAAACTGTAAACCATATAGTAGAGTCACAGTTCATAATGATGTCAAGTCCAAGTAGATTTGCTGCTGACCAAGACTGTTTGAAGCATTTTCTACAGATTGTTTCCGTGGAGATGCGCACACTAGAAAAAACAAATCACACATAGATCTCCCAAAGGATGTATACATGGGTATTAATCGCTGAGAGCCTTGTAACCGCAAATAAATGGAGATACCCTAAATTTCCATCGACTGAAGAATGAGAAAACTGCTCTGTATCCAGACAACGAAATCCCATTTGGGCGCTAGAAAGGACGAGGTAGATTCACAGGCACAGATGCGGAAAGTGAATGACAATATACTATGGCGTACACGCATGAGAACAAGTTCCTTGTGGGTTACCTTTAGATCACCCAGATGTACTTTATTCCAAGTACCATTCTACACATTGTTCTGCAACTAGCTTTTGTCCTCCTGGACGTACTTATACATGAAAAAAAAAAAAGTCTATATACGACGCTCATTCCAGTTGCTGCAAGGAGGTACTGGGAGGGTAGATTTTACTTTACGCATTTTTTTCTATGAAGTTTTTAAACAAAATCCCATGTTCTAGGTTTTTCAATTTGTAAGTAAAAAAATAACAGTAAAAATCACTTCTGACGCTTATTGAACATACGAGAAGCACATTCATGTTTCTGTCTTATCATCATCCCCATAAAATATACCTTTTTGCATCAACCATACCATTTTTAGGCCATGAGAGAGTTCTCCCACTCAAGGGAAAGCGATTTCCCCCCAGTGCATATGGACGCTAGAGGTGGTGAGATGTAAAGTATTCTGGCATCGCTAAAAATGACCTGAAATCAAGTGGTTTAAAAATATAATCAAAGCGAGGTCTGTTCACTGTGACATTAGTTGTCTTTGGTCAAGTACATCACCTCCGAGCTCTGGCTCTGCCTCTGGCACCACCACAGAGAGGCTATTCTCGTTCTTTTCCTACAGATGACTGCTGTTTTTCCTCCCTGCAACCAGGAGACGTGCAGGCCCCCTGGTTTCCCACCTGGACCCACTCGGGGAGCAGCCTCTGCAGGAACCCGGGCTCCTGCCACACACCATTACAAGAAACCAGGGGATGTGGCTTTATTCCATCCTTTAGCGTCTAATCAATAATTCAGTGTTAAAATATAAGACCTCATTAAGGATCACAGAGCCTCAAAAATGCAATGCCAGCTATCTAAGTTCTTGAAAATAGTAGAGCAATTCTTTTAAGAAAGGCACATTCTGATGGCTATTCTAGAAAGACACATCCAGTTCTGGATGCTGCCCAAGAAAATACTGTAAAACAGACTGAAAAACACTAACGGTGGTGATTATTGCCTTAAAGGTTGTAGAATCTTTAGAAAAGGCAAGTATGAATAATAGAATGGACACAGGTCAACGACGTCATCATCTTTTAAGGGATTAAGAAAGATACTAGCTAAGACCCATATCGAGCTGGCAAACCAGATCAAGTTCTTCAAACCACAGCTCTGGTGTCTCCATCGCATTCTCCTAGGGAACGTTTCGAAACACCATTGGCATCTTGGACGTAAGGAGAAAGAAGACCTCCCCCGGGAGGACTCTGACTCCCTGAGCTGAGCTCATTGCTCACTTTTCGATATTCCCCCAGCACGCTGTTCTACCACTAGTACTGTACCACGCATGTTACTTCCACACCGAAATCCTTTATTTGCACATAGCATTTCCCACCCCCCCCACTCAATTGCGAGCCCCTCCAGGGCAAGGAGAATAAATAATATATTGGGTTTTTGTGGTCCCATAATGGTACCTAAAGTATTAGCAGGTTTTGAGGTTCTTGAACGAATGAGAAGTGTTCTCACTGCACATTCATTTGAATATTTAATTAAGTACCTATGGTAAAGAGGTACCTACTGAAACCCACTGGAGGTAGAGGTGTGTCAGAGAAGCTAAACCCTTGTGGGACTGAGGGCAACCCCTCGACATTTTCTAATGTTACCACGACAATGAAGAGAACAGGCGCGGTACAAGCAGACCCAGAAATATAAGGAAAAAAAAAAAAAGAGGCAGAGAGCTTCCCTGGCTGGGAACGAAAAAGAAAGCACCCCTCTATGAACAGAGGGGTTCTGCATTATGGGTCATGTCTTTCTAACAATGGTCGTGGATATAGGAGCTTTCATTTTCTTCTTTATACATGTTTTTATCATTCTTTTGTGTGATTCAGTAGTCCCTAAATTACTGAAAATGCATACTACCGTCCCCTTTGTTCATTGATTTAATAAACCAACTTTAAACACCTGCTATGTCTTAAGCACTATTTTTGGGGAGTTCCAACTTGACTAAGTCATAGTCTCCAGGGGTGTGCAGGAAAATGTGGGAGACACACCAACAGATGCAACAGCACACCACTGACACGAGGGTTCCTTGCAGAAAAATGGTCTATCCGATCATTCTCACTGCCCTCTCCGCAAGGGAATAAGGAAAATCTTAGGACAACCCGTGTGAGGAGGGAAAAACTGCAACCAGACACACAGTTCAAGACTCTGCAATCAGCATGTCATTAAAAGTGATCAAAACAACACACCAAGCCACCTCCTGCATAAACTGCGGTTCCTTTCTTTAGTTTCCATCCTTCTGATGTGCTTCATTGTCTGCAGAACTATTTGCAACTTCCCACAGAGTGTTCCAGGACGTGAAAACTAGGAGTCAGCTAAGCTCTGATAACTTAAGCTGTATCTCCTCGTGAAGCCACCCAAGGGTAAGAAAGAGCGCACATGCTGAATCCGGTTCGCGCTGGGCACCCTCCCTCCATCTGCTTACCACGTGTGTTGGTGGCCATGTCGGCCACTTTCTGAAAGGCGTCCAAGAAGGCAGCCGCTGCTACTACTGTGGTCCTAAAATGCAAACATAACAAGAGCATGAGGAATGTCTCACGCTAGCAAATTCATCATAGCTGAAGGGCTAAAACTTCTGTGAGAACTGAAGGCAACCTTCTAGGAGAAAGGACCGTACTGGACATGCATAACCACTGGCTTTGCCGGCCCACTTCCCCCCACCCCCCAACCTTAGGCAGCATCTCTTCCTCATCTCAGCACTCTCTCCCAAAAATACCCAGCTCATTTGGTGCAGCTCGGCAAGTCTTCCCATCATGCCACCTGATGGTATAATGTAATTACCAGGCAAACTTTCACAAAGGAAGAAAGACAGGTGTTTTTACCTAAATGAAAACCATCATTAAAAACTATAAATGGTACAGGTGAAAATAATTTTAGAGCAGGAAAACAGCATATAGACATGGACTGGGAGATGGAACCTTGGAGAGATTTCCTCTACTTCAAATAATTCATTTTAGAGATGGGAAAATGGAGACAAGTAGAGTGACTTTCAAGATCACCAGTTCAGGGGCGCCTGGATGGCTCAGTCAGCTGAGCATCTGACTTCAGCTCAGGTCATGATCTCCCGGTTCATGAGTTCAAGACCCGCACTGGGCCCTCTGCTGTCGGTACACAGCCCGCTTCAGATCCTCTTTCTCCCTCTCCCTCCTTCCACCTCTTTCTCCCTCCCTCTCTCTCTCTCTCCCCCTACCCCTCGTGTTCTCTCCTTCTCTCAAAAATAAACATTTTAAAAAATTTTTAATTAAAAAAAAAAAATAAAGATCACTGGTTCATCCCAGAACTGGAACTGGCAGCCCAGCAGGACACCCAGTCCTGTGCTCACCCCGTTGCAGGACCAGATCCTGGCTGTATGACCCATCCCCCTAAATCCCACTTACAATGAAACTGAGACACGATTTTTTCAACCTTAGAATGCTATCTCGACTGCATCTTCTGAATTCCTCAAAGCTGACACCAGGGAGAAGTCACACTCATTTGCTGTCCTAGAAATTATTTTGAGTTCCTCACATCCTCTTGAGCACTCTGTGGTCTGCTGGTTCCTAGCGCTTGTGATCTTGATGTCATCCAATGGAGAGTAAGCACCTCTCCACGCCAGGGTCGAGGACAATGAGAACAAACAAGCCAGCCTCAGGACGGACACACACACACACACACACACACACACACACACACACACACACACACACACACACACACAGGCCTCATGGTCAAGCATGGAGCCCGAAGCTCATTTCCAAGTATTTTACGTATGAATCTAGTCTCTACTCAGCATTCCTAAGAACACAGAGCTGTTGAAGGAAGCAGATGAGAATAAAAACTAAAAAAGAAGGAGTTCAAGATGGACCTGAAGAAGGGACCCTAAACCTCAGCAACCATAGCTCTGAGACAGAAGGTTCTGGAAGATGCTGGAAGTCGTCCCTGGGAAAACCTGTGCGACAGTCCCTTAACGCCCAACTGCAGAAGGAGGCCTGATATTTTCCAGTGGAGCAAAAAAACCATTCTGCTCAAATTAAAAAAAGAAAAGACATACACGCGGAACAAAATCGAAAGAAAAAAACCACTTTGAAGCAAATTTTTCAAAGAGTTGACATCAAATGCAAACCCTGGAAAAGTTAGCTTTATCAAACATCCTGGGACGTCTAAATAGCTCATTCTGATTTACAGTTACTGTCTGACACAATGGCCGAATTTATTCTCATTCAAGTCGATGCCAATCATCCCAATTTAACGAGCCAGCTGTAGAGGTGCCTTGGGTATTACTCGGTCACCAGGGCTCCACTGAAAAGGAGGATGGTGGTCGAGTGTGAGGAATTAGGAGCTTTTAAATACCGCCTTCCAATGAGTCCTGTTTCATTGTCTGCTGTTGGCATATTTTAGTTCTCTGAGGGGGCAGCACAAAGGAGTGACTCGGTATATGTGCTCCTAGCTTATTTGCCTCTTCTACGCTCTTCTTATCCTTTCTTTACTACAGAACACTAAACCACGTGGGTGAGGCTCTCAGCTGGGCACGACCAGTTTGACAAAACAAAGAAATAGTTCCTGCCCTCGGGAGGCCTAAACAGTTGTTAAAAAAATAGAAAATGTACTTTGTACTAGTGGGGGATAAGATTGCTTTAAAAGTTTTACTATAACTAACTAGCTGTACTAAACATATAATTACTTTAAGTTTTGGCTTCCTCTTTGGTAAAAGGGCAAGAGAGAATCTTTTCCTTGGTCGACCCTGAAAAGGCTGGCTGCCAGATAATTAAATGAGGCCACATAAGAAAAAAGCGTATGTGTTGGCAGGGTGGTGGTGGTGAGGGTACTTAAATGTTTTACTGGTTGACTCCAGCAGGGACCTACAGGATGGAGACTATCTGGAAGCAATAAGAAGAGTGGGTAGACGCGGCTGGATAAGGTGAGGCTGGTGAAGGCTTCTGCAGGGCCTTGCAGTCAGACAGAAGAGGTTGGAGCTGGCCCAGCAGAAAGTCTTCACAAGTTCTTAAGCACCGAAATGGTAAAGGTTCTGACAAGCAGAGAAGTGGCTATATTCCTGAGTCTACTGGAAGACCAATGACAGCTTGGGAAATCCCAGGTTCATGGGCTAGCAATCCCAGCCCCCACAAAGCTGACAGAATGGAAGAGCAAAGATCCATCCTTCTGGAGTTCTTCTCTCCTGATCTACAGGGGAGCCACAGAATGTCCAGTCCTGTGGTTAAAGCTCTGGGCAGTAACCCCTTGAGGTCCACAGGCAAAGGACCAAAAGGATCATGTCATCCACGCGGCTTTTTATCTGAGAAAACACCTACCTGCTTTGTCCTCTGGAAAACCACCTCCATACACTCAAAACGACTGATGTCATCCCTCTTGTGCCATGCACAGGAGTCATGAAAATGACAGCTTTTGTAAATCCCCATCCCTCGTGGAGCACCCACTAAGTGGGCAGCCTTTCTCCCCACTGATTTACAAGCATACAGCTGTAACAAGAAGATGCTGACAGGTTTTCTATCTCACATCAAATGATACACATTTGTATATCAAAAGCCAAGACAAGGCCAACAATAGCCCCTTCGAGCCGATCGACCCTAGATCTTGTCTTTTTAAATAGCTTTATTGAGGGATAATTTGTATACCATAAAATTCAACAATTTTAGGTGTGTGATTCAACAATTTTTTAGTAAACTCAGAATTCTGCAACCACTAGCACAAGCCAATTTTAGGACATTTCCATCACCCCAAAAAGATTCCTCGTGCCCATTTGTACTCAATCTCCTTTTCCTCCACGAGTCCCAGGCAACCACTAATCTACATCTATCTCTGCAGATCTGCGTTTTCCAGACATTTCACACAAATGGAACGCTACAGTAGTCAACAATAAGCTGTAAACTCTTTACAAAGATAGGTGGTAAGCAGAATGGACCTCACTGCCAGATGCAGGTTCAAATCCCTGCTCTGGCATTTACTAGCTATGTGACTTTGCACAAGTTGTTTAGCTTATCTGTGCCTCATTTTTTCCATCAGGAAATTGAGGATAATAACTGTACTTGCCTCTTGGAGTTGTGAGATTTAATTAACATATGCCTGGCATAGTGATCGTTACATGAATGTTGCCCAATATTACCTTACATATATAATAGCTCATTTGACTCTCAAAATTTCTATGGAAGGAGGCAGATAGTTCAGTTTTACATATGGAAATCGGGGCCCAAGACATAAGGCTAATAAGTGGTAATGCTCAAATTTAGAGCCCACTCCATGCTTCTGTACCTGTAACACTTCCAAAATTAACCTCAATCTGCATCCTGGGTCTGTCCTATTCCATCCTTTGTCTGTGGATGTTGCCATTTTTCTGGGAATGACATGCTTCTATACTTACCGAAGCTGGGACTGTAGCTTTCCTGCTTTGTTTATGAAATCCTCCCAAACTGGATAGCTCCCCTACAACAAAACAAAGCCATCGATCAGTAAGGCATGCTGTGATAGACATCTGATTAAGACAATAACAGAACACGCAACTCCAATTACACAGGGAACGATCTGTGTGTGCTCTCTTCCTCTGCATTCTAGGGTACATTGCCCGGATTATATGTAAATGTATTGGCTCAGAAATGGGTTTCAAACGTGCTCAGGCCTGGTAATCTTGTAAATACTACAAACACCAATTAGAACAAGTTTGGCAGAATCTGACACATATATAGATGGATCATGTTTTGAGTAGTAGATGGTTGGTCCAAATTCAAGATATGCAGAACATGTAAGGCTCTGCCCTGAACCACCTGACTACAGCTGTGGCTTTTCTCTTTTCCCTGATGACATAGGACGGGGAGGAGAGAACCAGAGTGACTGGAGCCCCTTTCCAGGACAAGCAGCTACTGGGAAGCATTATTAGACCATCAGAATCTCAAGGTTGAGAAGATACCTAAATACGGCCACTCAGCAGATGGCTTGAACCCAACATCTACAAACAACATGACAACAGGGAGTTCCCCCACCACATTTCAGCTCACAGGGAGCTCAACACCTCTCTCTGGCACCCCGTCTTTTGTGTCCATGCAGCACTGGCTTGACCTTTCAGGGGACCCTCAGAGTGAAGGCCAACCCTGCTTCCATAGGTAAGTCTTTCCAGAGGATGAGGATAACCAGCACATTCATCCACAGCTTTCCCTTCCCTTCCCAAGTGCAGTTCATTTTCTACACGGGCCCGTTTCACATCCCTGTAGCATCCTGAGGACACTACACGGTGTCTGTCTGCTCTTGTAAGTACGGTACTCAGACACAAATTCAGAGCTGCAGGTGCAACTCTGACTGCAGCAAACCAGAGTGGACTGTGGCACCTCCCTACACATTAAATGTATATTAAGATCAAGTAGCAAAAAAAACCAAAAAACAAAAAACAAGTAGTCAACTGACCAAGAGGTGATGCAAAATAAACCCATGAAAGGAAAAACCATGGCTAGAAAAATGGAGCTGGGGAGTGCCTGGCTGGCTCAGTCAGTAGGGCGTGTGACTCTGGTTCTCAGGGGTGTGAGTTTGAGCCCCATGTGTGGTGTGGAGTTTACTTAAAAAAAAAAAAAAAGAAGAAGAAGAAGTAGAGTCTGGCACTGAATCATTTTAACATAGAACTAAGACTAAACACCTAGGGGGTGATCATTGCAGGACAGAACGTGAGTGTTACAAACACGGACATGGTGGACATAACATGGGCCACCTCCTGATTTTGCTGTTTGAGGAGAGGAGAGGGAAACTCTAATGAAGTTAATCATCTCATCTTTCATTGCAAAAGCCCAATCAAAACAGTCTACAACTGCAACTGAGCTAAAACATAATGATTTCATCTTCCTATTGGTTTTAACAATCTTATTTTCTTACCCTTGGGTACAGTTTCTTGACCTTACCACCAAGGGTACTTTGGTCCAGACAGTTCTTTTGGGAGGGGAGGGGCTGTCCTGTGCACTTTAGGGTGTCCAGCCTCATCCCTAACCTCAGTTCATGAGATGCCAGGAACATTCCCAGATGCCACTGGTGGCGACTACCAAAAATGTCTCCAGGCATCTGTGCCAGATAGACCTTAGGGGACAAAACCATCCCCTGGTTAAGAACTACTGCTTTAGGGGTGCCTGGGTGGCTCAGTTGGTTGAGAGTCTGACTCTTGATTTCAGCTCAGGTCATGATCTCACAGTTAGTGAGTCTGAGCCCCACGTCAGGCTCTGTACTGACAGAGTAGAGTCTGCTTGGATTCTCTCTCTCCCTCTCTCTCTCTGCCCTTCCCCTGCTCGCTCACTCTCTCTCTCTCTCTGTCAAAATAAACATTAAAAAAAACAGAACCACTGCTTTAGAGGGATGTCTGAAAAATGAAGTTCTTTTGGAGAAGAAATCATCTCAAGTTCAGTAATCTCTTCAGTATTACTTCACTTCAGTTTCAATCCTGTTACATGAAAGTAAAATTAAATATATTTTTGTTTTGCATCTTGTCATAAAACTGCCTCTTTATACATTTCTATAGTTATCAAGCCTGCCTGAAAATGTACACAGAGGTATCTGGGAAAATTCTCTACCAAAATTAAAATGGGCTATTTCTGGAAGTTAAGATTTGGACCAATAGGTTACTTTCTTGTTTGTACTTTCCTATATTGCCAGAGTGTGTGTGTGTGTGTGTGTGTGTGTGTGTGTGTGTGTGTTTTAAATAAGGGTCATGTATCATTTTTATGGAAACAATAGTCACTACATTTTTTTAAAAATTTTCAGATCAAACTAGAGGCTCTGGCAACAAAACACCATGAATTTACAATCCACCCAGAGCCTGATGTCTGTTCTCCAGATGCCGTGAGAGCACATCCATCAGTTCTGCATTTGAGGCCTGCTTGGCCCAACTGCAGGTGTCTGGATTTATTCTCCCAAGCCACAATTTGCTCCCATGGGGCGCTAAGCTGCACCCCAGGGATCCTGTCTGACTGGCTCCTGGCAGAGGTCGGGTGGCAACTACTGACATCAATAGCCATGCACAGATCCTGTCCCCATCCTGCTAAGCCCCACAGCCTCCATCTCGTCTCGGTGTCCCAGTGGGCTGCTTCTACCCAAGACACAACTTTATTTTAACTTATGTTGAGTGAACCTTTGACAGCTCAGGCTACCGTTTAGGCCCATCAAGACATTGTGGGGAATTCCAATGACAACACCTCATCTTATCAAGTATGAATGCCCCTTCTATATCTACATCCAAGTAATTAAAGAGGTAAGGGCTGAGATCAGAGTCCTCTGACTGGCCACTGGAGATCTCCATCCAGATAGCCATCAGTTAGCATCCTTAAAAGCACCCAAGAGTTCAAACCAACCAATTACAGCCTCACCTAACCTTTTATTCTCTTTCAGATCCACAAAAAAAGTATGAGAAGCTCTTCTGAAAAGCCTTAAGATGTTCAGATATACTGACCACCAACTTCTAGCCCAAAGGTACCATAGTCACTCATCAACATAAAGGAGGCCACGAGTGCTGGGCCCTCCTTTTCCCAAGGAGGGAAACCACGAACCACTCCCATGCAGGGACCCCTGGAGAAGGTCACTGAGATGATCTAGAATATTTCTTTTTTTTTATTTTTTTATTTTTACATTTATTTATTTTTGAAAGACAGACACAGAGCACAAATGGGGGAGGGCCAGAGAGAGGAGACACCAAATCCGAAGCGGGCTCAAGGCTCTGAGCTTTCAGCACAGAGCCTGACATGGGGCTCGAACTCACAAACTGTGAGATCATGACCTCAGCCAAAGTCAGGTGCTCAACCAACTGAGCCACCCAGGCGCCCCTAAAATATTTCTTAAGAAAAAAAAGTGAGGCACGTTTCATTGAGAACGTGCCAGAATGGCAAGAGGCCAGCGCAGGGAGCACACAGTCCTGACTTCTAGCCATGGCTCTACCCAGTAAAGTATTAGGGAAAGTCATTTTACCACTCAGGGCCTGCTTTCTATAATGACAAATAACAAAAACAAATAATCCTATCATCATTCCTGACCACTCATATCACTGAACACGGAAAGACTGTAGGGAAGGAACAAGGGACACAAACTCGGGAATCCAATTTCGTGGATTGAACCGTGGCTCTCCGGTTTGCAAGGTGACATCAGGTAAGTCGTTCGACCTCCACAAGGGGATAAGTCACTCCTTCTCAGGGCTGGTGTGAGGAATCACTGAGATCAGACATCAAAAGTGCTCAGGGCAGTGCCCCGCACTCTGTCACTGTTCAATGAATGTTTGATAGAATTGAACCAAGGGTGTGCAGGCCCCTGCAATCCCCCTCAGGAAGCTGGCAGAGATGTGAAACTCAAATTTAGACTATCCATCCAGGCTGGGATCCCGCATTCTCAGACCAGCTGGGCCTTCAATGTCAGCCTGGTCTCCGCCGCCCCCAAATATAAGCAGGAAGAGTACTCAAACCGACATGAATGTGCCTGAAATCAACTGCTCGACGCACTTAAAAAAAAAAAAAAAAACTACATATCTGCCCCCACCACTTGGAGACTCATTTCAGTCTTTAACAAATTAGCGACAAAAGGAGGGTCCCCTCTCCAGTCAAGGGGTGCAGCACACGACTCTGCGCCCACGAACGCCCACTCAGCCAGAGGAAGGCTTCCAAAAGCAGCTCGCTCCTGATTTAATGATATTCGACAGTCTATCAAAGAGTGTCAGGCCCACCTGTTTTAGGCAATGTATAATTTAATGGGTTCTAAAAAAAAAAAAAGAAAAAAGAAAAAAGAAAAGAACTTCTAAGAACAGAAGACAAAAAGACTCCTTGTTGAGAAATTTTTTTTTAAAGTGTAAATGTTATTAAAATGTAAAGGCAAGGGGATGTTGGATTGTTCTGGATCTGGGTTTTTTTAAGTTTCTTTCAAGGTAAAAAAAAAAAAAGTTTCTACCCATCTAAAAGTAGTTTTACTAGTAAAATTCACAATCTGGGAGGAAGTGAGAAAGGAGAGAGAAAAAACTTGAACAAAGTGTTAAGGTAACAGAGAAAAAGCTCCATTTTGTTTTTTTTTTCTAGACTCTAAGGCTGAGCCAAAGTGAGTGTACTCAAATTTCAAAAGAAATCTGTAATCAGGATGCAGGATCCACTGAGAACCCTTTTAGAAAGCAATTCTAACACAGTCCTTAATTTTCTGATCTGCACCGCCCACCCAGAAGTCCCGAAAACTCCCCTCTGAGGCTTCTGGTTCTGACCAGGCTCAGGTCACATTTGAGGTCCCTAGGAATGCATTCCCGGGGCGATGAGAAAGTCTTGACACAGACCCCACTGTGGGGTTCACCGGAGAACACACAAAAGCTTCACAACTTTCCAGACAGACCGAAATCAAAGAAAATAAGACTGCTGCCAGGCACCCGGGTTCTGCCAAGTCCAAAGTCACAGGTAACAGGAACAGGACTCTCTCCCTGGAACCACTTGACTTTCTTTGGAGAGGAGGGTAGGTTTTGAACCCCTAGCAATTTGTTGAAAATCGAACTCAGACCACACTGGATTCCGAGAAAGGGAAAGTTCATATTACAGAAACGGGAAGGGAAAAGGAGCCCGTTTACAAACATGTAGAGGACACTCCTTTAATCAAGCTGCAAGACTGCCCCCCTCCTACAGAAAGAGAGGTGGGGTCTCCCTGAAGACAGGCTACAGCGCCCACCTCTGCATCCACCAGCTGGGCCGCCCACCATGCTCGCTGCCCCACACATATCACTACTGGCGGCTATTCTCTCTTCTGACCTCCATGGGGATTCAACAATCTTGAAAACCCCTATTCCACCGTCACCACGTAGCTCAAATGTCACCTCTTTCCAAAGCATTCTCGAATGCACCTGCTCTCCTCACATCATGCAATTCACCATCTGCGAGCCTGAGTTTCCCCCACCAAACTGTGGGCTCCAGGGCAGAGAAACGGAGGGAGGAAGGAAAAACATTCCTAGTAAGAGCAACGGCTGGCACACAGACAGGGAATCAGAGAGATCGCAAGGGGGCTCTCGCCAAGGGACACTGGAGTGACGCACTTATGCCGGGGACCTGCAGTGTGGGCAGGGTGGACAAGGTGACCGTGAGCAGGCTTCAAGGGCAAGGTCAGAGTTTAACCACAATGAAGAGAGCAGAAGTCCTGGTAGATGGTGAGTGACATAAGACCCTCATCACCTAGGTGACCAGAGAACCTAACAGGTCACATAGCTAACAGCTGCCTGGTCCCTTAGGGAGTGAGGAAGAAACTGAAGTCATTTTCTTACTTCTGAAAAAAAAAAAGTCCTGCCCAATCTGTCAACTTCCCGTAGCAGAGTTTGGTGGCCCCTTAAACAAACATGCAAGTCGGCTTCCCCACCCCTCCCCTGAAGTTGAGCTCTGGGAACACCCCCGGGTCCCTCTCTTCTTCTCCCTCCCCTTCCTCCACTTTCCCCACAGCCAGAAGACTGGACAGGCCACTAGCCTAATGCAGGGCGCAGGGCACAGCCCATGGCCATTTTGGCTTGGGGTTCTATTTTTGCTTGGTTGTGTTCTGTATTAAACAGAGGCCCAGGATGGCATCCCACACATGGAGCAGAAGAATAAACTGTGTAACTCATCGGCATGGCTGGTTAACGACGCCCCATAAATAATGCAGCAACTGCCTCTCCCAGGCCAGCCCTCGGCGACAGCAGAACCTCAGGGGACAGCTGAGGGAATCAGACACCCACGCTGCCACACAGGGAGCACAGAGGAGCCAGGAGCCACGGTCAGAGAAGGGGCGACTTGAGAGGAGCCAGAGCCGGAGAAGACTCTCCCAAGGAGGAACATTCAGCTTGGCTGAGGGGGGCGGGGTGCAGGCTACAGGGAGCAGGGTTCTAGCTCAAAGGCCTCTGTCCTGTCCAAAGGCTGCAGATGGAGGCTCGCTCACTGGTGGTCATGATCCTGGGGACACTACTGCACAGGTAACCCCCCCCAAGCCCCTATTTTCGCTCTGACGACATCAATGTCACCATCATCATCATGAAGCACCACCATTCTCTAAAGAGTTGCTTGGTGCCAGGCGTTTCTCAAACTTTCGCTTACACTGTGTCTACCACCTGGGGATCTTGCAAAAAAACGCAGGTTCTGATTCCCTTGGTGTGAGGTGGCCCCGGGTGGTGCAGGTTTCATCTGAGCGAGGCTGAGGCTGCTCTGGGAGCACAGCTCTGCAGCGGGGAGCACAGCTGCACACATACTCTATTACATGCTCACCACAACCTGAGAAGGCAGACGCTGCTATTATTTTGCAGCTGAGACTGACATTGTGACCCAAGTGCTACCCTGATTCTGGGGAGTGTAAGCAACCAGATGAACAGACCCGGCTGCCCAGCCCAGCCCCGGGGCTGCAGAAAGCCCCTCCCAGGCAGGCTGGGTCCTGCCTGGTCCATAAAGTGAGGTGCGAGGCCTCCCCCTGACACACAGCTCCCGATTACAACTGCAAGTGCTCCGGGGGAGCTGTAACGTCACCCTAGGAATGCTCATGATCCTCAACCACTTGGAAAAAAAACAAAAACAACATAAGACACAAAACAAAGAAAAGCCCTTTGTGTGTTGAAAAAGGTCTGATAGGAATGACCCAGAAAGAGTCACAGGTGCAGTCATTAGCAGTATGATGATGGGTAACTTAATCACATCTTCAGGTTTTCTATGGACGCCAGGACTGATCTGCTCCTACCAGATTGGAGAACCTGTCTGAAGCGTCTCTATAGGCTGCTGCTGTCACCGCCCCAGCCACCAGGTCCCCGGGGCAGGGCTGCGGGAACCTCCTCAGGGTGAGCTTGAGCAGTGCCACCCGCATCCCTCCCCCCTTCTAGGTCACCCCTTGTTGAGCTCAGCCTTCAGGGAAATGAAAAGCAAAGCTTCCAGAAGAAGCTTCTGACCTGAGCAGGAGTGCCTCTGGACCCCATGCTTATTGAAGGCATCTACGGCTTCCTGAAGTGGGTGTGAAGGATGAAGGACAGGGCCCCTGAATGTCTGTCACAGCTTTGTCCCCCAAACCATCCTTCCCCACCCCATCCTGCAAGAGGAAAGGCCCCTGAGATCCGCAGATGAAAGGCACTGTGTAAGCCCATCCATCATAAAAACCATTCCTGGGCTTTTATTCTCCGATTGGGGCTTGCCTAATCCACTAATTATCCCTGTCCATCAAGTGGATGACAGCCTTGGGGATAATCAATGGTTGCTGCCTCACACGCCCACCCTCACCCACTTGCCCAAGCTCACCAGCAATAAATATGCCTGTGAAAAGGAAGATTTAACCACAAAAGGTGCTTCCTCCACCCCACCTCCCCTCACAAAACTTCCCCATGTGTAACCATAATACCCTACTTAAGTCAAGGACATCAAGCGTCCTCTTCCTCCGGTGCTAGAAGGTTCCAGGCCCAGAATGCCTGTTTTCTGACACATGGGTAGGTCTCCACTGGGAATGAAAGAAGAACCAAACAAATATGTCAACTGGATCTTCAAAGTATGATTGGATTTTTACATTTTCTACCAAGAGGCATTCCTTAGTCTATCCTGAGCCTTCCGATAGAAGCTAGCCACACAGATGGAAATTTAAATTAATTACAGTTAAATAAAATGTACAATTCAGCTCCTCACTCAGGTGCTCAATAGTCGCATGTGGCTAGTGGCTACAGTACTAGACTGGGCGGATGCAGAAAGGTGTACTGGATGGTGCCAGCCATAAGGCGACAAAGCCACTCTGGGCACCCCTGGGTTGTTCTAGAACTATTTTTTAACTTATGCAAAATCGGTGTGTGTACTATGCTCTATCATTTCTATGAAAATGGAACCCCTCCTCTCTCCCTTCCCATTCCCCAAATTTACCCCCCTCCAATCTGTGCTGCCACACTTCCTGTATCATTTCAGATAGACACCTACGCAGCCCACATTGATTTCATGACCATCGTTAAGAAGCCCATCTCACATTTACATAGTACTTGAGAGAGAATAAAGGGCTCTC
This sequence comes from Cryptoprocta ferox, assembly GCA_028646485.1. Classification (NCBI taxonomy): domain Eukaryota; kingdom Metazoa; phylum Chordata; class Mammalia; order Carnivora; family Eupleridae; genus Cryptoprocta; species Cryptoprocta ferox. The sequence continues at coordinate 15,078,372 of CM053569.1, read as the reverse complement.
AGAACCACCCCATGTAGGCATTTGGCAGACAGGCATTTAACACTTTTCCTTTTCCACTGGACGATAAGGCACAGAAGGTTAATCCGCCTAAGGTCAGGGGAAGGTCTGCCCTCACACCCAGTTGGTATCATGAAGTCCTCCTAAGTTTGCCCAGTTCTTTTCAAAATGCAAATGCGCCGGGGAGCCAGGGTGGCTCAGTCGGCTAAGTGTCTAGTTAAGACTGTTTCAGGTCGCGTCATGATTTCACATTTCATGAGTTCTAGCCCCACAACGGGCTCTGTGCTAATGGTGCAGAGGCTGCTTGGGATTCTCTCTCCCCCATTCTCTGTGCCCCTACCCTGCTTGCAGGTGCGCGCACACTCACACACACACACACACACACACTCTCTCTCTCTCTCCCCCTCAAAATAAAAATTAAAAAAATAAAATGCAATTAAATAAAATGAAATTGTTTCATAAGTTCACCTAACATTTACTGCTTCTCCACACTGGACACTTGCCAACTCAGTATCTAACCACCTCGCACGGGGGCTGGAGGCTCTCACCCAAGTGCTGCAGATAAGCCTCCCCAGAATAATAAATGTAGATCTGCCCCCCCAACCTTTGTCCCACTGTGTGGAGTGCAAAGCTTCTGCTCCATTCGTTTATCCCTGTGCATAAATGTCCACCTGCGACAGAGAACAACGTACTTGGTGACCTGCACACCCTATAATATCGTTACCGTTATTTCATGTTCGCGCACCTGTGCTCACCCGCCACTCCCTGAAAGTGTCCTGACTTGCCTCCGCCTAATCCCAAACCTGACTCTGCAACTTGTCAAGTCCACCCCGGGGTAGCAGTGGCCTCCCCACACTGTGCACACTTCGACTAAACACCTTCCACTAAACAGCGCCTTCTCCACAACCCCCAAGCCCCAGCCCAGGATGCTAGGAACGACACCGGTGGCGTCACCAAATGAGGCAATCACTGTGTTGGATACTTCTACACTCACTACCCTCACTGCACTCTTTGCACTGCACACCCTCCGCCTTGCCTGGATAGAGTGCCCTGATGGGCAGCCGTACCCCAGTGTCCGAAAGGACCAGCGTGACGTAGCGATTAAGAGCATGGCTCTAGAGGGGCACTTGGGTGGCTCAGTCGGTTAAGTGTCCGACTCAATTTCCCCTTGGGTCATGATTTGCACAATTCGTGAGTTCAGGCCCTGCATGGGGCTCTGTGCTAGCAGCATGGAGCTTGCTTGGGATTCTTTCTCTCTCTCCCCCTCTGTCTGCCCCTCCCCTGCTCACATGCTCTCTCTCAAAATAAATAAACATTTTTTTAATTTAAAAAAAAAAAAAAAAAAAGAAGAGCATGGTCCTAGAGGCAGACTGCAAGACTTCAGATCTATTCACTAGGTGACCTAGGTTACTTAGCCACCCGGACCTGCCCGGTCTTCATCTGTAAATGACATCCATGCTAGTCCCCACCTCCAAGAATGGCAATGAGGGCCAGGAAAATAATGCAAGTGCCTAGAAGGGTGACCAGCACTTAGAACTCAATAAATCCCAGGGACTGCTATTTTCAGGAGTCAACGTATAATGCCAGCCACCCTAACTCGGACATTTAATGAGTACCTACTATGCACAGGCACGGAGTGGGGTGTGGGCCGCACAGAGATTAGGAGCCAAAGCGTTGAGGAACTCTAGCAAGTACAAACACAGATGTGTGAGCCACCAGTCAGAGGGCACCACACTCCAAATATAAAGCACTAGAAGGTGGGGTTGGTGCAAGCTTCCAGAGGTGGGTGATGCCTCACCTAGGTCTTCAAGGACAAAGGGGAGTTTTCCTGGAAAAGAGGAAGGAGATAAAGAAGGGAGAAAGTTTTCCCTGCAAAAGAAACAATTAGCAAAGGGGGTGCCTGGGTGGCTCAGTTGGTTAAGTGTCCCACTCTTGATTTCATCTCAGGTCATGATCTTGCAGTTCATGAGGTTGAGCCCCGTTTTGGGCTCTGGGCTGACAACAGAGCCTGCCTGGGATTCTCTCTCTCTCTTTCTCTCTCTCTCTCTCTGTCCCTCCCTCCCTTCCTCCCTCCCTCCCTCCCTCTCTAGCTGCCCCTCCTCTGCTCACTCTCTCTCTCTCTCTCTCTCTCTCAAAATAAATAGTTAGGCTTGGGAGTCATTTTGGTAACCTGGAACACTTTCCAGGAAGGTGTAATTTAGGGGCATGGGAGAGGGGAGCAGGGAGAGCCTCATGGCGGCACAGGAGGCTCTGGGTAGCTCGGGGTGGCCTCCAAACCACCCCCCCCACTTCCACTGTTCCTGGTATAATCACAACGTACCAGAGGCTCACCAGGAACGTTTGCTGAAGCTACAGACGCTGGAGCCCCACCCCAGGGCTCCATAATCAAAGTGTCTGGGGAGGGGGCCCGGACACCTGCATTTAACACATTCCCCAGGGGAGACTCATACTTTCTTGCTAAAATCACACCAGCAAGATTTGAGAATCGCCACCCCTGATGAGGCGCCCAGTCCCTCTGAGGCCTTGCAAGGTGTGGCCTCAGCCATTTCTCAGTCCGAATATTCAAGTCTCGCTCCTTGAGAAATAATCCCTGGTGACGAGCACCCACACGGGGGAATGTGAACGGATACGCGCTTTCTGAAAGGCGTTGGGCAATGCGTTTGACAAGCCTTGAAAAGTACATACCTTTGACCCAGGCTAAATCCTTCAGGGGAAGCTGTCAATGCAAATCAGTGTCTAGCTTCAAGTTTGTACTCAGTGTTTGCTTATAATTAGTGACAAACTGGGCACAGCCTAAACACGAATCCATACGGAACACACGGAACTGGTGCCCATCTCAGAGTCTTTGCACTCTCCCCTGGCCTGGAACATTCTTCCTTGGATATCTATATACTCAAATGAGTATGTTTGAGTATCAAAATTGAGGTGTTGCTCAAAGGTCACCTTCTCTGCAAGACCTTCCCTAGACCTTCCCTATTTAAACAACAACATCACCTCTGCTCCACTTTTTCCCCATTCTGATATACAAAAGAACTAACTTATTCAGTCTGTCTGTTCCCACTGTCCTAGAATGTAAGCTCCAAGGGGCAGGGACTCGTGTCCATGTTATTTACTGCTGTTCCCCCAGCACTTAACACAGAACTTGGCATACAGTCAGAACTCATACAGGTCAACTGAATAAATTAACTGTACACAAACAAAACAATGGAACAGCACACAACATTAAAACTGACATGGCTCATAATTACACACACGGAAAGACAACGTTAAGTGCAAAGCAAAGTGAAAAAAAGAACTCTCTGGCACGGCGTAGGCCCCGTGAACCTTTGTCTAAAACGTGCGTACGTAACCCACTTTGTAATCAAGTGGTTATGGGCGAGTTCTATTTTTTACTTAACTGAAACGTCTTAGTTTTTCTTCCATTAACTTCATATTGCTTGCATAATCTTTGAGAAGTAATCCCTCATGAAATGCTCTCAAAACATTCACTAATTTTTTTTTTTTTTAAATAAGCTTCCTCCTTAGTGACTTAATTAGGGTGTCCCTAATTAAGGCCAGCACAACATCAAAGAGGCCAGGTTGCAGGGGACCCTTGCTTCAGGTCTACTCCTGGCTGCCAGGCGACCTCGGTCCCTCCAGCAGCAGCGGGCAGAGCCTCGAGTGCTCAGATGCCAAAGGCTTGGCCACCAGCGGGCTATCCTGGCTCTGCTGCCCGCTCCTTGCTTCCTATTGGGGTGCCTCATCCAATTATTCAGGCCCGAGATCACATCCTGCAGGAGAGCTGGCTTTGAAGGTTCAGTAAACAATCACTTCAAAACAAAGAGCGACCATTAAACCAAACTCAAAGACTTCCTTAATGACTCCCTGCTCAGCTGCGGGAGCCCGGCTCAAGCAAGCCCGGCCTCAGAAGCCGGAGCGGAGGTCTCCCTGGAAACTAATCTCGAAGCATCTCCAGCCTCCTACTGCAACTATGCCCCCTTCCTGTTTTGCACTCAGTCGTGTGGGGTGCAGAGCCGTTACTGGGGTGACCCCAATGGAGCAGGGGCGGGGGGGGAGTTCCTCAAGCAAAACAAACATGTGTCTCGTGGTTGTCATCTTCGACGGCCGAGTCAGAACCTTAGGTCTCACACCCTGTCTGCCCCCCACCTGCTTCCCTCTGCTGACAAATCAGAGGCACCCAGGGGGTGAGTCAACCACCCGACAACATCACACATCACGTTGGCTGGGTCAAACTCTGCTTTAAATAGAGAGAGGCCCCCTGAGCTTCCTGAAGCAGTTCAGAGAAGAGCCTAGATTGTTAGGCTTTATCTGGTTCATCATGAGTCCTAAAAGTACAGATAGGGCAACTGTCAAAGACATCAATGAAACACACCCATTCCAGAATCTGAAAAGGAAATTCTCAACTGGCATGCCGTGAGAGACAGCCCGCCGCAGTGAATGAGCACAGACCCTGGGACCGCCTGGGTTCAAATCCCAGCCTCACCTCACACTAGCTGTATGATGTGGGCAAACGGTTTAACCTCTCTGTACCTCACTTTCTCCATCTGTAAAATGGGAGTCATAGCAATAACTACCTCACTGTAGATATACAGGAAGTACCTGGGATGTTGGGAGGAGTGAGAGTCTATCTGTAAAACACTAGACTGGTGCCTGGTTGTGCCATACAAAGGCTTATTAAATAGGTAAAATAAAACATAGTTCTCAGTTTAGGTGTCACTTGTACCAAAGCCTCCTGTGACCCTGTCCTCCGGCTCCCAATGAAAATCAGAGGCCCTCCCCAAGATCTGCTTGTGTGCTCCTCTTCTAGACAAAACAACTTGAGGGCAAGGGCTTTATCTGTCTTGTTCACAGGTGTACCTCTGTCCCCAGCAGTGCCTGGCCCACAGCAGGCACATCACGGTATCTGTTGAATACGTGTACCGTGTTCTCTTAAAGTATTCATTACGCTGAGAGCTGAAAAGCATATATTTCCTCTATTACTATCAAAGTGGAGACACAGGTTTCTTGTATTTTCTGAAACATCTCAGTCCCGTTATTGGCAGGATACTCCACTAGAGACTGCCAGGGTAGCTCAGACAGGTCCACAAGTGCATTTTGTTTAGCATTTATTTCATGCTCAGCCCTTTCCATATACTTTCTCATTTCAGCCTCTACAACTTTAAGAGGGATGTATTATATCCCCCATTTCACAGCTTAAGAAAATCAAGTCTCAGGGAGGTTGAGCAACTTGCCCAGAGTAATCTAGCTAGGAAGTGGCAGAGCCAGGCTTCAAAGCCCCAGGGCAACCGGGGAAGGCAGAAGCCACAAACACTAGATAGAATCAACACAGAACGTGAAGCAGGCCGAAGGCTATCTGGCTTGGTGGAAAGAAGAGGACCCAGAAAAGAAAGAAGTCTGTAGTGGGGCCTTGAAGGATGAGAAATATTTCAACAGACAACAATGCAGAGAGTCTGCCAAGCAGGGCAAACGGCAAGGAGGAACGGCACCGGATGTGCTCCGAGAAGCCAGGGACTCTGGGAAGGGGAGCACCAGGCCTGCGGCAGAGTGCTTGGCTGGGGCCAAACTGCAGGCGTCCTTGAAGCCAGGCTAAGGCAGGTGAGCCACAGTCAGCAGGGAGGAAGATCCTCAATGTGGCCAAGTCCTAGGCAGGGACAGAAGATCAGTGCAAAGCTGCCACTGTAAGGCAGGCTAGAGGCAAACGGGGCCACTTTCGGGTGGTCACTCCAGAAAAAGAACGGAGAATTCAAACACTGTAGACGGAAAAAGATGGGCCTTAGGAAGCATCTCCTCTCCCTTAACATCACAGCTCGGCAAGACTTTTTTATTTTTCTTTTTAATAAGCATTAAATTGCCCTGAGGACCTCAGCCAGGCACCCAGCCCTCCCCTCCCTTGATATATAGTGGGTTTGCAAATAGAGAACTGCAAATAGGCTCAGCTGAGGCAGATGAGGTTATAATGAACTCAGGAGTCATTTACTTAGCAAGGGGAAAAAAAAAAAACTCAACTTCTCCATTTCTTGCAACTTCACTGCAAATTCTAAATACAGCTAGGTCAAGGGTGGGGTAGCGTTTGCTCTAAGAAGTGGGGTAGAGAGAAGTGCTACACTGATTTGAAGAGTTTGGGAAGCTCCATTTCCACATCTGTAAACTGGAAGAGTAACAGCAGCGAACATTCGAGGGCCAGCACGCAAGGCACATTGTGGAGCACTTCACAAGCAAGGTCTCGTTTCAGAGTCGTCTAAGGTGGGTACTTTTTTAGACCCATTTACAGAAGAAGGAAAGGAGGCTGAGAGATTAAGCAAATTGCCCACGGGATTGAAAACCAGGTCTCTTTGACTCCAAGGTCAATAGGAGCTCTAGAATTTCTTCAGGAGGGGTTTAGAGGTAATGAAGGGGCCAGAAGGAAACAGACGTGTGCAGGAAGCCGACTACTTTTACTCACTATTTTAGATGGTATGCTATATATAGAGCTGTAGTGTCCAATATGGTAGTTGTTAGCCACATAGGGCTATTTAAATAAACTGAAAATGAGTAAAACTTAAAATTATCTGTTCCTTGGTCACACTAGCCATACTTCAAGTGCTCAGCAGTCACATGTGGCTACTGGCCAACATTTGACAATTTCCATTATGATAGAAAATCATATTGGAGGGGGACCTGGGTGGTTCGGTGGGTTAAGTGCCCAACTTTGGCTCAGGTCATGATCTCATGGTTCGTGAGTTTGAGCCCCACATCGGGCTTTCTGCTGTCAGCACAGAGCCTGCTTTGGGTCCTCTGTCCCTCCCTCTCTGCCCCCCTCCCCCTGCTCTCAAAAATAAACATTTTTTTAAAGGAAAATTATTGTGGACAGGACTACTGTATATTTAAAATTGTTAAGAATTCTAAAGATGCTTTTTCTATTTTTCTATTTCAATTTATTTAATGTTGTTATTTTTTTTAATTTAATGGTTTTTTTTTAATGTTTTATTTTTGAGAGAGAGAGTATGAGGAGAGGGGCAGAGAGAGAGGGAGACACAGAATCCAAAGCAGGATCCAGGCTCCGAGCTGTCAGCGCAGTGCCCGACGTGAGGCTCGAGCCCAACGCGAGGCTCGAACCCACGAACTGGGAAATCATGACCTGAGCCAAAGTCAGACACTTATCCAACTGAGCCAGCCAGGCACCCCTATTTTTATTTTTAATCATGGTAAAATACACATAACATACAATCCACCATCTAGGCCACTCTTAAGTCCGGTTCAATAGTGTTAAGTATATTCACGTTGTGTGCAAACATCTAAGCATGCTTTTACTCAGACTTCAGTAAGGTTGAGAAAATACTTTTAAGGATGCTGAAACTGTGTATAACTCAGTGGCTCTCAAGCCTGACAACACAGTAGAATTACCTGGGAGTACTTTACAAAAAAACCTGAATGCCCAAGATGTACCCCAGAAGCACTGAATGACAGCCTCCAGGAAACAGGGTCCAGGTGTCAGTGTGGTAAGACTGGCAGGGAATCCGATGCTCTTGTGCCTGTAATCAGGTCCATTCTACCAAAAGGGGCACACCTGCCCAGAACCTCCTTCTCTGGCCAGACCCAATCCTCCGGCCCCCTAGAGACCCGTCCTGTGGGAGGTAACAGGGAAGGGAGTCCCAGGCAAAACCTGCCGTCCACCTCCAGGACTCAGGAGGCCACTGATGCTGAGCAAGCTCATATTTTACTGCTGCCTAAATTCTTCAAGGGGAAGAAAGCAAATAAAAAGACACACAGCTCAAAAGGCACTCAATTGATTTTTTTTTTCACCCACTTAAACTAGACAGGAAAAGAAAAGCCACTTAGAAACTATGACCAAGGCTGTATATGCCAAGAATCAGCACAGGAAGGAGTTTTTTGGCGATCCCATCAACTTCTCCAAACACAGGCCTGAAATGGCTCTGCGGACTCAACCAAACTGGAGGGCTACCGGGACATAATTAAATACAGAAAGCTCTTTTACAAGCGAGTTCCAGGGCTGGACACAAAATGAGTTCAAGGTAAGGAGTTCTCTTTGAGGCCTCATGTGAACTTTGGGTGAACTTATTTAACTCATATAATTAGAGAGGGTTGCCAGGCTTGCAGAGTCGTCCAGTCTCAGGGACCAATGGGCTCCCTGGATGTATAAACATGGCCCTCTGGCCAGTCATGGAGAAGAAGACTGCAGACACTTTGTATGGGGACAAGGACAGGAACCAAGGCCAAGGGTGACAGGCCAGAGCTTGGCCCAAAGGCTTCTTTCCCCTCTGCACACCCAGAAGAGGAAAGGAGAATGCCAGGTTGTCTGTTAAATAAGATGGGTGAGTGGGAGAGAGAAGGAAGCCATACTATATCAAATAGATCATAAATCAAATGACTTCCACAAAAGTGACAGCCAGATGGGAGCGGGCCGCCCTACAACAGTCCTCATGGCATCTCAGCTCAAGTTCACACCTCCTTGAACTCTGGGTTGGCTCTGGGCTAGAGGCACAGAGATAGGACCCTGATTCCTTCCCTCTAGAACTCAGGAAAGTGTTCCGTATGCTGTCCTCTAGCAGTAAATCCACTCCCCCTCTCTACCTTCAGCATGTTCAAAAGAGCTCCAGCTTTAGGATCAAATGCGCCAAGGTCTGAAGACGAATCCACCTCACCATGGCCTTGGGTAAGTTACTGCCTCTCTTCAAGCCTCAGTTTTCCCATCTGTAAAGTGGGGTTGATGTGAGGATAGCAAGAAACCATGACCACCAACACAATGCACATAGCAGCTTCTCACACGTCCCTTCCTGCTCCATGTTCACCCCATGCAATGAACACTGAGCACATACTCTGCACCAGATGGCACATAAGAGCATCTTAAATAGGGAAGCAGCTGAGACAACACAGCCCCATGCCAAGGTCCTCCCTGGGCTAAAAGATGAGAAACACTGCCAATGGGTGGGCGGTTCTGGAATCTAAGCTGGGTGGGTTTGGTTTTGATTGGGGGGGGGGGTTGTGTGTTTGTGTTTCAGATACTCAGATGAAACCTTCCACACTCTCCAACTAATTCAAGGGAGATCCTTGGCAATCAAATACAATGGGCTTCCTCAACGCTCAGCCAATTAATTTACTCCATTTGTCTCTCTGGTTTGCTACTTAATAAGGCTGTATCAGCAGTGTAATCTGCAAATCTGAGTTAAACTGCTTAAGGCATCCGTCAGTTCCCTCCGAGGAGCCCCAGATACTTCTTGTCTGATGTCCTAGGCAGCTAAATCTGCCTTTGGCTTTTGTTTGGTTCTGGGAGAAGTATTTCTTTGTTTTTGGTTTAAGGGGAAAGTGTCCTGAAGGCAGTTCCGAGAAGCAATGGTGAACTTGAAATGATCTCATTTTTCCATACCCAATTTGAACACCTAAATGGTCTCCTGGAGAAGGAATCCTGCCAGCTCTCACCCATCCCCGGGAAGACTGGAAAAGCCTAGACGAAAATTCTAGATAAAGCGTCTAATAGATCAATAGTTTCAACCTTTTCATCCTCCAAACATTTTAACAACCTCAAATGAACTGGCCATATTGACAGATATCATTTGAGCTTTTTCCCTTTTCCTGGTTGCAAAAGAGCACTTGAACGTACATGAGGTCAGCAGCAGGGAAGGCACAGTTTGCACGGGACGTACTTACGCTAAAAAGTTGGCGGTTTATCTGAAATTCAGATTTAACTGGGAATTCTGTAACTTTACGTGCTGAATCATAGCATCAAGCTAGGTGTTTGCAACCTTGCTGATGTTCAATAAATACTACAGAATTACGAGTTACTCTCGTAAGAACTGACTGATAGCTGAACCTGGCAAAATTCAAACTCAGCTCATCTTGCATGCAAACCATGACCTAGGAGTGACCTTCTCTCTCTGTTTGGGGCATCTCTAACTGTGGAAATTCAGCACATCAAGGTTCACAGTGTCAAGCAACAAGTTCTGGACAATTTGGCTAAATATGATGTAGGAGGGATTTGCCCAGAGAAACATTCAAGTTAAGACCTCTCCCCAAAAGACTTCTTTCTAAACCTGACACAATCTGCATCTACAAAACCAAACAGATTGATCTAGATAGAACAGGCCCTGAATCTTTGAACAGGCACCCATTCTGGGTGGTTTCCTGCTGCAGATTTTATGATATCTTCACTTCACCTTCTCCCACGGGCCCAAACTGAGGAAGCTGTAAAATCCTGGGCAAACACAGCCATTTGCTATGAGAAAAGCCAACATGAGGCCCATCTGTACTTTACAAGGGTTTTGCTTGTCCTGCTTTTGGGTGTCACCATTTCGAGGGCAGCCAGCCTCCCTTCAGAGCACCTGACTGCTCTAGGAGGCCTTGGCTGGGTTTTCAGTATCTTCCTAGAGAAAACAGTTTTATTATCATTATTTTTTTTTTTTTTTTGAAGAGTCAAAGGCAAGTCCTTCAAGGCTGACTGATGCCCTTCCTTCGTGGCCACCATATTACACTCACGTTATCTACTCATGACCCACAGGACAAGCTGCTCTCCAAGGGCACGCCTCGGTGGCTTTCTGGCTCCTCGCTGCCCAGCCAAAGCCCTTCCACATAGCAGGCACTTGATAAACACCAAGGAAGAGAGGCTCTTGTCTGACAGGAGCCCCAAAGCCAAAGTGGTAGGAGCGGGAAAACAACCCTGAAATCATTATCCAGCGCTGGACCCAATCCCCGCATTCTTGATGTATGATAAGTAAGGGAAAATACCATGTCATGCCTTCGAACCACAAAAGATTTCCATGGAATTCAAGAAGTTCCTTTAGAAGCTCTAATTTTAAGGCAGAACCTAGGAGAGAGGATACTGGTACAAACAGAGGTGGGGGGCAGTGGAGAGGAACTGAACAAGGCCCCTATTCTGCTCGGCGCAGGTGCTGGTAACAGGACTCCCCTGTCCACAGGGGAGACATGGGGTAGGGAATTCAAGGTGTGGCTGGGTGTTCTTCACCCCCCAGTCTCATTACATAACCCCCAACACACTCTTGAACCTAGTACAAAGTTCTCCCTGCGCCAGGCCCAATTCAGCTCCGACATGGTGATTCTTGAGCAACAAGGCTGAGGAAACTATTTGGTTTTAGGATCCAACTTTAAAAACAAACAAACAAACAAACAAAAAAAAAACCAAGTTAATTATTAAAAGAGGCAAAATAGCCACAAAGTGACCTGCCCTCGAATTTGGCCAGTCTCCTGATCTTCAAAGCTCCTGAAACACCACCAAATTCTATGACTGGTTCAATTACCTAAATTAAAAAAAACTGTTTTAAAAACTATCACAGCATCAAATCCCTATGTTGTATACCTTAAACTAATATAATGTTATGTGTCAGTTATAGCTCAATAAATAAACAATGGCTCCTATCAGCTGTTTGTTGCACGGAGCCTGATTTTCTTGGCATTTGGCTAGAAATTACAAAAAGGATTCTAGGACCTCTTTAATGTCTAAATATTGTCAAGCATCAGAAGCCAGTCAACTGGCCTTCCATAAAGTCCCTTCCAAGCTACCGTTCCCCCAGACGAACGAGCAACGAACCCTTGCCTCCAGCCACATGAATCTCGACTCCCCTTTCCTTTGGGACCAGCTCACACCAGACAACTTGATTTATGTGGATGGACGGAAAGGCAGCCAGTAAGCGATTTTGCACACCACCATCATTAGTGACCACCACCACAGTAGGGTGGAAGACAGGAGAAAAAAAACCACAAGGTTTCCTCTCGTCAAGGAATCAATAAGTTATTTAACAGCTGCTGCTGGATCCCAATGGAAGAAGAGTGAGGGTTACTTCTGCCCCCTTCCCCCTAAAAAGGACAAAACACTGAGGATTTAGCCAGATGAAGGATCGTTAGAAAAAGGCAGAAAGTTTCCTTTCTAGCTTCTCAAGGTCTTGAGGTTTTTTGGTTTGAGAAGATGTATGGTGTTAGGCCTTGAAATTATTCCATTTTTTTGTTGTTTTCTTTTTTTTTTTTTCCTCCTACAAAGAGGAAATGGACTCCCTTCCTGTGTTGCTGTACATTTTGGAGAAAAAATAACCTAAAAATTTTCTCAAGATGGCATTCCAAATTGGTTTCCAACATTTACACTTGCCCTTCAAAGCAACAGAAAGGGGACCAAAGACATTAGAACCCCATCATGGCAGTTCAAAGAAGAGGGGAAAAAAAAAAGGATAAACAGGTCATTAGAAAGCCAGCTGATTTCAGATATTAAAGACTGACTTTTATTGCTGGTGACTTCATGCATTATGCATACTACACGTTGCTTATCCTCTATGCCCAAATGTTTTAATTCCCTTTTTAAATGTCACTGCCACCCTACCCACGAAATCGTTTAAGAAGAAAACTGGATGAAAATATTCAACAATTACCTTATGCATAAACAATCTTGGAAATAAGTCAACTCCTCTGTTTCCTTATCTCTACTCCCCAAAAAGTCTGGAATTCTGCAGACCCCAAGGCAAGCTTCAGTCTTCCACTCCAGCTTGCTTTTAAAATCTTTGCCAAAACAAAATAAACAACCTTAAAATAAATGCCTTCCCACAGGATGTTGAACAAACCCTACTAAATTCAAAGGGAAAAAAAGTCAGGAACCACAAACTATAGATCCAGCCCTGAAGGGGCATTAAATAAAGCTTTATTTTTAACTGGAATCTTGCAGAGGGAAAAGCAGGCCACCTTAGCACCCACAAATCCCCCTGGGCCAGAATGCTAAGGGCAGCCATGGGAAGCAGGTGGGAAACAGGGGGCCCATCCTGGGGTGGGCTTGGGGTTCAAGCCCATAAATGCAAAGAACCGAGACTGAACGGTCGGAAACAGGGGGCCCATCCTGAATGGCTTGGGGTTCAAGCCCATAAATGCAAAGAACCGAGACTGAACGGACTGTGGATTAAGGAACAAAGAGAAAAAAACTCTAGATGTGAACACGCTGGGACTGCAGTGGGCAGAACTTTTAGGTCACTGGGTCCTTCTTACTACTGAAGGACTCGGAAACATGCATTTCTCTTCTCCAAAAAAAAACACCCACAGCTTTACCAACTCGTCTCAAATTCTTCCCCTGGTGATCAAAATACACGTGTGCCTCAAACCAAATCTTTGATTATAAGGCGTATAGAATTTAAGTTAACAAGAAACACCTCCCCTGCCCCGCCCCCAGAGTCCAAGGCAGGGACACCAATCTTTGTCTCAAAAGAGCACTTCAATAAATCCATGTGAATTGAGGCCGAGAGAATGAGAGAGAGGCTGTCTTTGAACAGGGAATAATCCACCTAATTCCAAGGGGCTGGATTAGAGGCATTCCTGGACAAGCAGGGTCTCGCTAAAGATAAGGCTACACGAATGTCAATTTCTGACCAAAAACGAAAACAAAAAACACAGCCTCTGTAGAAGGATAGACAAGACCAGGATGGAGGCACCTTGGAAAAGTTCACCCTTGGGGAGATGGCAGTTGATTCTAAAAAGGGGGAGCAGGCCATGACAGCTGAGCATTCCTTTGCAAAGTCCATCTCCCAGGCCAAACGCTCTCCACGCCTTACACTTGATCAGACAGAGGCTCCTCCAGGCGCCGAGGCAGCGGCTGAAGAGGGGCTGTCCACACCCACCGGCTGCACAGCCTTCCAAACCTGCCTACTCGTTTTGGAAGCCCAGCTTTTAATTAAACACCACCTCCCCGGATCTGTTGAGGCAAACTGGGGCTGGGCTAGAGCCAAAGAGAAGCTCCCTAAATACACAAGAAAAAAAAATCCCCCCACCGCCCCCAATTCCCACCTCCGGCCAGCTCGCACGGCTGCTTATATTTCCTTTCGATGAGTAACACAGTGCCCTGGTCTATCTCTATGCACCAGAAAATCCACATCCAAGGATCAGGTTATCCCCAGTCCCACCCTTTGCAGGAAAAAACCAGGGTGTTGTTCCCCGCCCCCAATACACACACACACACACACACACACACACGTGCCCGCGCGCGCGCACACACAGACACAGACACACACAGACACACACACACACAATATCTATACAGTCCTTCCAAGAAAAAAACCGGGAGTCTGTGTTTGGGGAGGGGCGGAGGGGGGAAAATACAGTTGTTTAGGGGGCTCCAATCTTGCCTTCAGGCTGGGAGGCTCAGCCAGAAGGAGGGTCCCCAGCAAGGCTACTCTGGGAACTTCTGCTCCCCTGGGGAGGGTTGAGGGAAGGCATGCATACCTTCACCAGCTATGGAACAGCCTAATTAATACCTAATTTGCTCAGATCTCCCCTCCCCACCCCCAGGGTGAACCTGAAAGCCCAGGAGGGAGAAGGAGGCCTCCCTCCCAGGCTCTCGAGCCGGGGGGGGGGGGGAGGAGGCTAGTTCCCTTGGCCAGGCAGAGCCCCCATACCCCTCTCCACCACCGCACCAGGCGCCCCCACCCCGTACTCGGGGGAATCAGGTGTCTGCCCAGGCGCCCAGCCTCCGCGGGTCGCAGACACTCGGCCAGCGACAGACAATGGAAAACTTGGGGCCGGGGCCCTGCGCCCCCAGGGAAACGAGATGGTGCCGCCCCCTGGGACAATGAGCGTGGAGAGGGCAGGGGGGCATCAGACACCCCCAGGGAAGCCGCCCGCTCGGTGACCCAGCAGTGTCCGGAGGGGCGCCGCGGGTGAGCAGGTGACACCCGGCCGGAGCGCTCCCGCAGGTGGCCAGCGGCCACCGCGCAAGCCTGGGCCGCGCGGACGGCCCCGGGCGGAGGCGAAGCTCCGCGGCGAGGTCAGTGCGCGGCCGCCGACACCGCAGCCGCGCCCCCGGCGTCCTACCTTCATGTCGCTGATGATGGTCTGGAAGAGGCCTCCGAGCGCGCTGCATTCCTTCTCAATCACAGCCTCCATTTTCCCGGCGCCGGCAGGGAGAGGACACACACTCGGGGCCGCCTGGACTGTGCGCGGGGCCGGGGCTAGCTCACCCGCGAGCAATTCCACCCTCTGAGCGACCCACCTCCGACTCGCAGCTTCTTCTGCAAAGAGGGCGAAGTGCCCGAGATCGGCTGTTCACTGCCCCAAATAATAATAATTTTAAAAGCCAAACCGCTCTGCAGGGTGATTCGCCTACATGCAGCGCTTGGCTCCTGGCCTTAAAAATGCCCGGAGAAGACTGACAATCAGGCCACCACTGGTGCCCACGACGGAAACGGCAAAGCCCATCTTGAAGCAGAGAAAACCGCCCGCTGACCCGAGGCCAGGGCCATTTAAAAATGCAAGATTTTCCAATTTAGTAATATTTTTGAAATAAAAAAAAAAAAATCTCCCAACAGCAGAACGCGTCTGCTCGCGACTGCCGGATCTGTTGCTCGCAGCCGCGGCCGCCGCCTCCTTTTCACTCCTGCGCGCCCGGCCCCAGCGCTCGCTCTGGCGCGGCTCCCGGGGACGTTCGGAGGGGCGCACGCGCGCTCGTGGCCGTGCGTCCGCCGCGGGGGCGCGGGGAGGGCGCGCGCTCGCGGCCGTGCGTCCGCCGCACGCGGGCGGGGCTAGGAGCGCGTGCCCGGGAGGCGCGTGGGGCGCCTGCAGCGGAGGCGAAGCCGCTGGTTGTGCAGCGAGGAACCCAACCCGGCGGGAGCCGCTTCCTCCACCAAGCACTCCGGGAGCACCCCCTCCTGCCCTGGTCGCCGGTCGCAGCGCGGAGAGGGCGTGTCAGCACGCTGCTGGGCTAGCGCCCACCCCACAATGGCTGCGAGCGCCGGGAACGGAGGGTGCACCGCCGCTGTCCGGGGACTTGAAGGGTGGCACGCTTAGCGCAGTGCTCACATATTATAGTGAGCGCTCAGTAGGGCGGGAAAATTGCTGTTGCTGCTAGTGCAGCCTTTTGAGAAGAGGGCCGTCCTGTGATATCAGGACTGCAACGCCAGGCACGATTGCAAACAGCAATCGTAATTTGTAATTAATTTGTAATTAACAAATATATAATTACGGAGAGTTTGGGGGCGTATCCTATGGCCGTAAGCCCAGTTCAATGAAAGTTGCAGAATGCTGGCAAAGCATATTGATTTGCCATTGCAAAATAAATGTATGCTGTGCTTCGGTTTACGGGGATTGTTGACTGCCCCTGACTTGGACGGGTTTTTTTTTTTTTTTCAGGCCCGCTGAGGGGATTGGCTGTTGGTAATAACTGCAGAGAGCCCTGTTGGGAGATTTAACCTGGAAAGGGCACAAATGTGCCTAAGTTGCTTTGTAGGCCGGTGGTTCATTTTCATAGCTCCACCGCCTAACTGCATAGCTTAACACCAAATAGGCAAGAGGGAAGGGAGTCAAATGAACGATTTTTAAAAGACCTTAAAACATAAGCACCTAACTCTTGACTGCTCCCTAACTCTTGACTAACTCTTGACTGTGAAGCACAAAGTACAACAAAAGGAAAATACTGGGGAGGAGACAAAAGAAATTACATGTAAAATGCTGTAGACTTGTGTCAGACTCAGTAATAGCTAAAGTTCTGGCTTTGAAAAACTGCATGAATCGAAGGCATGAAGGGGCATTATCACAGCTGCAGAAGATAATTTTCCCCTGGGCCACTCTCCCCAACTCTTAATCACAATTCCCCTTCACCCCTCTCCCAAAAATCATAAGGAGTAGTGTTACTTTTGGAATTAACCAATCTCTTAGACAACTCTGCTGGGTCCTGCCCCCAAGGTTATTTGGATGCCTAGGTCACATCTTCACCTTGCCAATAACAGTGTGTGACATACAGTTTGCTCTCATTCATTACCATTATTATGATTTTTAATACTATTGGTATTATACTGATCATGTCACTGTTTATAGAGCCTGATTGCCTCAGTTCAAACTTCAGTTTACAACCTTCTAACTGTATAACCTTGCGCCAAACCAACGGCCTCATTTTCCTCATCTGTAAGTGGGGATGAAGACTTAATAAGTCTGTTGGGACTTTCACTTGCACTAATATATGTAAAACTAATATATTTAAAGCAGTTTCTAGCATATAGTAAATAAGCACTCAATAAATCCCACTAACAGAAGTAGTTTATTCATAATAGCCAAGCACTATTCATAATAGCCAAGATGTGTGAACAACCTAAGTGTCCATAATGGATGAATGGACAAATAAAATGTGGTATGTCCATACAATGGGATATTATTCAGCCCTGAAGGAAATCCTGCAATATGTGACAACATGGATGCAACTTGAGGACATTATGATAAGTGAAATAAACCAATTATAGGATAAATGCTGCATGATTCTATTTATATTAAGTACTAGCTAAAATACTCAAACTTGTAGAACGGTTGCCAGGCACTGGGATTGAGGGAAGGCGGTAATGGAGAGTTGCTAACCAATGGGCATGAAGTCTCAATTACACAAGATGAGGTAAGTCTACTGAGAAAGAGATTTTGAACAGGAAAGGGGCAACATCAGAATTGCACCCCCTACATTACATTCTTTCCCCATGTGTGAGCATCCCTCAAACTCTCCTCTCTTTGAAATGCCCAGCACTCACTGAGCAGACATCAACTACATCATGATTAACATGCAGTTTCTCCCAGGAGTATGTGCTTTTTTTTTTTAATAGCTCCTAGGAGGAGGAACCCAGAGGAATGAAGCTCTATGAAAGGAATTTCAAATCTTGTGGTCTTCGAAAGGAGAGATTGAGAGGCAATGAAGATTTCCCGAAGCGGTTCCCATCACCCTGCTTCGCCCAGTAGATGGTGGTGGGTCAGGATGCTTACCACCATCTCCTAGATCTGTGACCTCTGGCAAGTTATTTGATCTCTGGAGCCAGCCTCTATTTCCTTGTGGGTTTCTAACTTGTGACCCAGTCCCAGGACTGAAATAGATATCAAATGCCTATCACGTGGTCATTCTACACAAGTGAGTTCCCTCCCCTGTAAGCAGTGATTCTCAGCCCTGGGCGCTCAGTAGCCTTTCCTGGTCCTCAGACTTGGCAACTGGGATCCCCTGGGGGAATTTTAAAACACCTGTGCCTAGGTTCCACAACCAGGGAGCCGATTTAATTCACCTGAGCTTTTTAAAACTTCCCAAATGATTCTAATGTGCAGCAAATTTGAGAACCTTGATCTATGGAACTTTAAAAGATACCCAGGCTCAGGTCCTACCCATAAACAATTAAAGTAGAATCTCTAGGGACTGGGCTCCAGATTTTTTTTTTAAATGTGTTATACATATTTTATTTCATCCTCATATAAGGACACATAGCCGTGCGTGTATGTGTGCATATGTGTGTGTGTTCATATTCTGTCATCATTTGCTTTACCCAAATAGGCTCACATCACACACACTTTTCTGAATCTTGTTATTAACACTTCCTGTTAACACCTCTTACCATCAACAATTCCTATAGAAATCCCTCCAGGGCAATTAATAGTATTCCAACACATTTTTTCTTTTAATTTTTTTTACTTTGATATAATTTCAGACATACAGAAATAAGCAAGAAGAGTGCAGAGATGGTCACACTTACCCTTCCATAGATCACCCAAATGTTAACCCTTTATGGTATTTCCTCCATGTCTCCATTTGCTTTAAAGGCTGCTGGTGAGATCCCAGTGTAAGTCCAAGTTGCTAGGGGAGGACTCAGGGTTGCTATATGAGACTTCAGGCCATTGTTTGTGAATCTTCTGACCCTTGTAAGAGATCCCTGCCCTAGCTGTGCAAGGTGGTTAAGAGGGTAGTCTCAGAGCCAGGCTGCCTAGGTTTGAATTCTGACTTCTTTGCTTCCCAGCTCTCTGTGTCTCAGTTTCTTCATCTGTAAAACGGATAATGGAAATGCAAACTCTTGGGCTGTGTGAGGCCTAAATGGGATTACTTACTCTAGTGTTTGGCACACAATAAGCATCCAACAAAGTTAGCTAGTAATATGTATTGGTCATTACCATGGCTCATCTATGAAATAAACTTGGTTCACGCTCTTTCTCTATTAGCAGACTGCTTTATGAGCCCCAAACCACTAAATCCCTTAGAAAAATTGGGGAGTTGGCAGTATATAAAAGTGTCTCAAATTTAGAAACTGAAGGCCATTTTAAAAATGAAACCAGCAAGAATCAACAAAGCCTATCTGTCGCAATGACTCACCCTAAGAGATGGTCTGTGTTTGCAGATGGTGGCCTGGGAAACACCCCCAAATAATATAACCTTAATGTGCAGAATGTGTCACTGGGGCAAGAAACTAATGAAAGAAGGTATACCCTCCCGAACCATTTAGTAGTCAGACCAAAGTAAGACTGTAGAACAGCAGGGTCACAAACCCATGCCTACGGGCGTCAGGTAGCATACCTGTGTGGAGCTGGCCAATTGTAAGTTCACAAGCAGTGGGGGGACAGTGGAGCCCCGGACAGCAAAATGCTCCCTCAAGAGCCAGCTGCCCCCCAGCCCCAGGCCAAGTGGGAACGTGTATCCTTAATCACTACATGTTCCAGTCCTCCCAGAGGGGCCGCCGCTTTGGATCTTGATGTGAACTTTTCCAAAATCTAAATATTTTAAAATTTCCCAATTTTTAAAATCTCCTCTGCAGGCCAGTCTGTGGCTTCTGATCATGGCGATCACATATGGGGTTTGATTCATAAGGAAGTTGTACAAGAGGGGGAAAGGTATAAGAATTTGCATTTCTCTGGGACTGTTCAAGGACAAGAGGCCCTTTGTTACGGTTCTTGGGTCACCAGAAAAGTGTGCCTGCCCTGTCCTGGGGTAGGGATGGTTTAGCCCATTCCTGAGACATTTCTTGAGCATCTACTCTATTCCAAGCCACACTTGTTTTCCCAGGAGCATCTGGTTCCCTTCTCCCTGTATATATTCTCCCAAGCTGCCTGCTGACTACTAATTTGGCAAAATTAGCCACCCTGATATTGAGAATGGGACTTGCAGGTGAGCAGATGTGCCCACCACAAATTACAGAAGAAGATTGTCCGGGATCTGATCTCTTCCTCTTCCCAAGCTTAGCTTTTCTGTTCCATACAACACCAGTGAGAAAAAGGGGCATTGTGTAGGTAAGATATGAGTTCTGGTTAGATAGAAGCAACAGAGTGAAAAGCCTTATTAGCAAACGTTACTTTTTTTTTTAATTTTTAAACATTTATTTTTGAGGAAGAGAGAGAGGGACAGAGCATGAGAGGGGGGTGGGGGCAGAGAGAGAGGGAGACACAGCATCGGAAGCAGGCTCCAGGCTCTGAGCTGTCAGCACAGAGCCCGACGCGGGGCTCGAACCCACGAACTGTGAGATCATGACCTGAGCTGAAGTCGGACGCTTAACTGTCTGAGCCACCCAGGTGCCCCCAACGTTACTTTTAACATACACATGAAGCACCTTGAAAACATCTAGTTCTAGCTAATTAATCAGAGGCATCTGAGTTTACCTAAAAATGGAAAATATTACACATTCTGCAAAAACCAACATTTCTCTATGTAAACATTTTACAGTAATGTTGAGTATATTCACAGACTTTACTTGTGAGATCATCATCACAACCAATTTTAGAACATTTTCATCAGAGTGAATCCCTCCCCATCAGCAGTCACTCCCCACTTCTTCATACCTCTCCATCCCCAGCCCTAGACATCGACTAATCTACGTTCTGTCTCAATAGATTTGCCTATTCTGGACATTTCATAGAAATGAAATCATGCATTGGCCTTTCTCATCTGGCTTCTTTCACTTAGCATAATATTTACAAGGTTCATCCACTATAGCATGTTTCTGGACTTCATTCCTTTTATGGCTGAATAATATTCCATTGTATGGATATACCACACTTGTTTATTCATTCATTCATTGAACATTTGAATTGTTTCTATTTTGATGATTATGAATAAAACCGCTATAAACATTCATGTATGAGGTTTCGTGCGGACATATGTTTTCGCTTCTCTAGGTATACACTTAGAGTGGAATGGCTGGGTCATACAGAAAATCTATTTGTAACCTTTCAAGGAATTGTCAGACTATTTTCCAGTAAATGGTTTTTTATTCCATATAATTCATAAGGTTTTTCACAACATGAATTAGCTCTGATGAACTCAATGTCAGTCTACTCATAACAGTGACACCAACTGTCTGCATCATCCCAAACTAGTCATTGGTTGTATGGTAAATCTCTCTGTTACCTAGTATTGCACCCACAGCAAGTTGTTTATTGATCCAATAGCATGATTTTAGAAATTTTAAAATTTATTTGAGGGCAATCCCATTGTTGAGCTGTTTCTAGCACTAAGACTCCCAGGTAAACAAAATTCTACTGTAGCCAATTCACATTCTGTCTATACATCTGTCACTCATAAGTTTGACTAGCGGTAGTTTATTACTGAGAATTCGTTAACCCTGGACTCACTGACAAGGCCAAGATTCTTCACCCGCAAAGCTGAATTCTGGTTTGTTTGGACAGCAGAGAATATAAAATGACACACGAATTAGGCATGCATTGGGGCAAGATACTAAATACCAGCAACTTGACACTGATAGTCTTTGCTGTGCCCACTTTGCACATTTAAGTGATGGAGGTGGCTCAGGGCTTCCTCTCTCCAGCAACTCCACAGGTATGCCTAAAATTTCAAGAGGTTTTTCCAGGGCAGATGCAAGCTTCCTTCTCCTGTGTCTCGGGCTTTTCTTTCAATCAACGGCAAAAACAGGGGCGTGGGAGACCTGTCTTTAATGTGCGAGGGTAGATTGGGCATGGTTCTGGGCTCATAGAGATTAAGTTCAAGTCCTCATGTGTCCATATTACAGCTGTGTCCATGAGCAGATTACTTAACCTGCCCATGCCATGGATAAAATGCAAAATATTCTTACTTCTAAATCTTAAAGATTAGAGATAACGTAGTTACTGAGCCTAAGCTGTAACAGGCACTCAAAACGTGAGTGTGTGTGTGTGTGTGTGTGTGTGTGGCTCTTAACCAGACTGCTGGCTTTGTTTGGGGTAACAGAGGTGAATTTAGGCCTCTGAGCCAGGAGACATTTAATCAATTGTTTCAAAGCAGTTCTGCCTTGTTTACTTTTAATAATGGGTTTGTTTGCTTTTAATAATCAGACCCAGACCCAGCCCTTCTATTTTCTGAAGGTTGTGAGCAAATGAATGCTTGTGAACTGAGGCTCGGCAGCAATCTGTGCAGCCACAAGTGGCCAGCAGCCACAGGAAACAAGTGAAAACAGGTTGTGTGCAGGGAAACATTTCATTTGCAGGGGGTAATGATATTTACCTGCGATCCTATCCAGTAGCTTCAAAGGTGGTGGCAAACATTACCCAACTAATGAGCACGACACCCCGTGGGCCCCTGGCCCCGAGGCAGGAATGATGTCATGTAATATCTTCCCAGGGATGCCCATCAGAAGAGAGAGGGAGAAGAAAAATCCTGCCCACCTGAGCTTGACTAGCTGTGTGATGTCTGGAGAGTCAGAGATCCTTTCTTGGCCTCACTTTCCTCATGTGTAAAATGAGAGGGTTGGTACCTTCCAGGTGATATTAAAAGTGTCTTCTGTGTGACTGTGGCTGAACTTCAGGCCTGATTTTAGTCTCACTCTCAACCTTTGTTGGCTTTACATATATAGGTGTTTGTGTCTGTGGTTATATATACATGATTATGTTTTGGAGACAGCTGGAAAAAGAGATGAGGGAGGAGATGGGTGCTGTTTGCTCCAGGTGGTGACTCAAGAAGGCATTCCCAGTGAAAGAAGAAAATTGGAGTGCCTGGGTGGCTCAGTCGGTTAAGTGTCCGACTTTGGCTCAGGTCATGATCTTACAGTTGGTGAGTTCGAGCCTGTCTGTGCTGATAGCTCAGAGCCTGGAGCCTGCTTTAGATTCTGTGTCTCCATCTCTCTCTGCCCTTCCCCACTCACGCTCTGTCTCTCTGTCTCTCTCAAAAAATAAATAATAAACATTAAAAAAAGAAAAAAGAAAATCACTTCCCAAATGATGCTTAATGTTCTCCCTCCCCACTACCTTGGACTCCACTACCTTGGACCCCTGAACTCTCCCTATCACCTTGTCTGTCCCTAGACAAGCAGAAGCACCACCATGAGCTTGCCTCAACTGCAACGGGGGCACGCTTTCCCCCCAAACTTGTTGTTTATATTTATTTTACTCCAAATCTATTTTAACCTAAACATATTGAAGTAGGGAAAACCTACCCATCATCTCACACTTCCTATAGACATGTGTTTTCTAGAGCAAATTCAACCCCAATCATCAAATAAAAACAGATTTCCACAAAGTTGTTCCCCATAATCTAAATTTTTTCTGATAGGGAACTTAATACTTCAAATGGCAACTAGTCCCTTGTTGGTCATAGCTATTTATTTGAAATAATATCTTTATGCTGGGTTGGATTCTTTTTTCCTTGTTGCCGTGAAGTTTCTCTAATTTTTTTTAATTAAAAAAAAATTTTTTAAGTTTATTTATTTATTTTGAGAGAGAAAGGATTCCAAGCAGGCTCCACACCATCAGTGCAGAGCCCTATGTGGGGCTCGAACCCACAAACCGTGAGATCATGACCTTAGCCCAAACCAAGAGTCAGACTCTTAACGGAGTGAGCCACCCAGGTGCCCCTGCTGTGAATTTTCTTAAAGATTTGTAATCAAGGCACCATCTTTCCTTTAACTCCATCTCTCAGAGGAGGAATGTAAATAGCCACACAATTTACACAAATGTTAGCCACTGGGTCGCAGTAAATTATTATTATAGAAATTATGTATACTATATAAACTATATTCTCTATATATTTATATGTTCTATTCCATAATATAGTTTCTGCTTATAGTTTAATAAATAGTATAATATATAAAAATAATTAGAAAACTGGATTAATTTAGACAAAGCGGTTCTCTCAGGGGACTCCTTCATGAAAATGGAAAGATCTTTTATCAAGTAATTTCCCCCCGGGGGGCCTTTAAATAGCAATCTCCCCCATTTTGATTCAATCTGTAGCAATCCCATTTAGCTGCATTACTGGACCACCTCATTGCGTAAAGCAAGGTAAACTGTATTGGTAACCATTTGGCTCTCTGTTCTTTATCCCCGACTTGCTACTAATTCGTTTGACCATTAATCGGGACTTCCCCACCCCCCACCCCTTATCTGTTTGCAGGATAAGCAGGGAGTTAGGGCCCCTCCTCCAGCTGTGATGGTTTTCCGGAAGCACACAACCCAAAGGGACATTGTAGTTATGACAGAAATGATTAATTGAATAACTCCCTCGAAAATGATGTGCCGTTTTAAAGACCTAATAGCTGATCAAGTTAGACCTCACCTAGTAGCCTGGCTGAGAACAAAGCCCGGAAGAAAAAAAAAAAATTTTTTTTAAAAGAATCCCATTAATGACTTTCTTAAAGTGCTGGATGCATGATAGACAATAACATTTCTCTAATTTTTATAATATTCACTTACATTTGCATAACTCTACACGGTTGATGAAGCATTTTCACAAATATTGTCAAGGCTCTCACAGTGTCAGAGTGCCAGAGAGGAGGTGGGGTGGCAGGGGGTGGGGGAGTCGGGGGTGGAGTGGGGTGGAGGAGAGTCGGGGGATGGCCCTGAAAGTCCTCAGCTGGACTCCTGGAGTCCCAGGAGCAGCAGCAGGCTTGGTGCTCTTGACTCCCCAAAGGCACCCGGCTAGGAAGTGGTAGAAATGGCACCAGGACCCAGGACCCTAATTTGAAATCTCTTTTAACCGCACCATCTCCCGAGCATCACAGCTAAAACCACCTTGGTGGCAGTCTCTTACTCAAGAGAGAAGAGCACACCGACTGGGAAGTGTCTGGCCATTCAGGGCCCAGAAGTCCAAGCAAGATAGCTGGCCACAAAACACATCTGAGTCCCACGATGCATGACATTATTTCCCGATATTGTAAAAGTATGTGTTCCTTTCTGTGGGGCCTCCATGGAATTTACCGAATGAGGTCCACACATCCTTATGAAAGCCTATGCAAAGAGAGACTGAATATACAGTGGCCAGATCATATTAAAAAAAAATAAAACTTTGAGCCAAAATCTGCCCAGGAAACACATCTTTTATCTGCCTTTATCAATAAACAACCCAGGTGGCCAGCCTGCCCTAAGACAGATTTTCTAGAAGCCAGATTGCTATCTCTAGTGGCAATCCAGGAAGCTAAACAATAATTCTGTAAAAATTGGCCCCAAGTGTCTAGAACTTGATAACTGATACCCTCCCTGTTTTTTTTTCCCCTCTGCTTCCAACTTGGGACCAATCAGACAGAGCTACATATGCACTCCGAACCAATAGGATTCCCTGGTTCTAGTTCGCCCGCCTCCAGCTTCCCAACAGCCTCCAATCAGGGCACACCTAATGCTGGGGTTCTTTCCACAAGGAAGCTCTCCAACTCTTCTGCCTGCCTGTCCATCTCTGCCAAAATGCGAGTGACGAGAAGCCGACTTTCTTGTGACCGCATATAAATAGCCCTTGCATTTCTCATTTGGTTGGTCTTCGTTTATTTGCAGGGTACACATGGGAGATGTAATATGGCTCATTAAAACACATACCACTTCCTTCAAATATTTGTAGCTGCTGTTGCAAAGTGGGTCCTAGTCCAGACCCTGCCACCAACTGCACATCTAAGATTAGTAGATTAGTAGGTTCATTCTTTTTTTTTTTTTTTTTTTTTTAAGATTTTATTTTTAAGCAACCTCTGCACCCAAGGAGGGGCTGGCACTCACAACCCTGAGAGCAAGAATCACATGTTCTTCCGACTGAGCCAGCAGGTGCCCCTCCTTTGTCTTTCTGAGTGTTTCCAATACACACAGCTCTGTCTTTCTCCTTCCTAGTTCCCGGTGTCCTTACTTGCTCAAGGCCGGGCCTCTCTGCCCCCCTGGCCTGCAGTGATAATAACCACAGAAGCCACCATCACAACTAAAACACACTGAACCGAATGGCAGCTCTGTTCTGCATACTTTACATGTATTACCTCATGTCAGCCTCTGGCTGACCCCATGAGGTGGGTGCTAGCTGCAGATGGGGAAACTGAGGTATGGCAGAGTTAAGTAACTTGTTCAAGATCATGAAGCTGGTGTGATGCAACCAGAATTCTACACAGGCAGTTTGACGACAGACCCTGGACTCCTCACTGCTACAAGTCTACCCCCTGCAACGTCATTGGCATACGGGCAGAGGCCACAGCTGCCTGTTCCCCACTGAATTTCCAGCACCTGCTTCAATGCTTAGTCCATCGCAAGCCTAGCAGGTATTTGTGGAATGAATGAATGACTTTTGTCTCATCTGTACAGGGCCAAACAAAACATTTCATACACACTGGAAGTTAATACTATTCAATGCCCCTGATTGAGTGTGTTCAGTTTTCTCCCTAGTTATTGTTAACAACCAAAGAGAAAGGCTTCACTATACACAAATGGTAGTTTGTTTGCCCTGCCCCCATCAGACT
Source organism: Cryptoprocta ferox (assembly GCA_028646485.1). Taxonomy (NCBI): domain Eukaryota; kingdom Metazoa; phylum Chordata; class Mammalia; order Carnivora; family Eupleridae; genus Cryptoprocta; species Cryptoprocta ferox. The sequence continues at coordinate 15,051,997 of CM053569.1, read as the reverse complement.
TTTGTTCGTATTTACCTGACATCTAGCCATGCCTTTTGTTATACTTCGACATTGTTATATTTTGATGCCTCTGGATGAAAAGGACCATTTGTTTCAATAGGTGTTAGAGAAAAAAAAAAGAGAGAGAGAGATCATTTGCTTCCTTCCCACCCAGATCTACATCCATAATTTGCTCCTGTCTCCCTTTGGGTGTGTTGTTTTTACTCCTCAATTAGTGGCTCTGCCATGGACACTTCTAAAGAGCCATCACCTGTGGGTCCCCTTACCCTCTCTCTGGAGCTCACCAACTTCACCTTGACACCATTTGTAGGAGGCGCTTACTAAGTTTACAGCCTCATGAACAGCGGCTCTGTGAACCCAATTCGCACACACTGAATGCTGTGGGATCCTGTTCGCTGCTGGCAGCTTTTTTTGGGTTGTTCATTTCCCCTGCACGGCACTAATAGCTTTTTCAGACATCTCCAGGGATGTGGACTATTTTGCATTTGTGAGCCACCTTTATGGAAAGGACCTGCAGGTCTGAAGTGCCCTGTGACCACTGACTCAGCTGGAGGCGTGTCAAGGCCTCGTTCACCGGAAAGTGGAAACGCGTGGTCAGTGTGACATTGTGAATGTCCCTGTGGCACTGGATGGTCAAGCGGGACTCCGGCATGCCTGAAATAATGTCGGGAAAAGGGAGTTTTACTGATTCAAAGGATTGTTCTGTTATCTTTTTAAAGTAGGGTGGGGGGCCAAAAAGGGAAGTGCAGTTGTGCAGGGGGAGGCTAAGAGAAAAGGAAGTGTTTAGTCTGAAGTCTGGACGATTTTGCCCTTTCAAAGCAGGGCAGGGGGTCCACCCAGACCCAGGGTTATCATCCCACGATGCTTCCATCCTGATCATCACGACGGCAAGCTGAGAGAAGTTTCCAAACTAATTTGGGCACCTTCTCTGTGCCAGGCCCTTTCCCTGTTTAATTGTCATAGGATTGCTCTGTGAGAGTTGCTGTGGCCTTAGTTTGTACTTGGGGAAAGTGATGCACAGGGAGATTACACAGCCTGGCCAATGTCATACTGCTAAGTGATGGAGTAGGTAATCAAATTCAAGGTTGCTGGGTACCAAAGCTGGGTTTGCCCTCTGTGCCACCCACACGCTGTCAATGACAGGCAAACAAATCAGGGACCGTGACCATAAGGATCTGTTGCATTTCCTCAGTCTAGTAGATGGTGTTCTTTTTGTTATTTGGGGGATCCCCCGGGCTGTGTCCCCTTGGCATCTAGTGGTAAAATTCCTTTCAAACAGCAAGGAACAGTGCATTCCCTTGTAGGAAGCTGAATTCTCTATGACAAGCTTGGTGGGGACTGGTGGCCCAGAAGATAGAGTCGACGGTGGGCACTGTGGGGAGGAGAAAAGACAGCAGGAAGAGCTGGCCAGAGACCTGAGTCATTGTGGGTGCTAAACCACAGAAAAGCCTGAGGAGGACCTGGTATTTGTTTGTTTCCATGACTCCCCACCCACCCTGGCAGAATCAGTTTCCCTAGGGTGCTCCCTTAGGCTCTAGGCATTCTTTTCACTAGCAATAATTTGTTGAGTGCTTTGGCATGCTGGTGTTTGGTTAAGATTAGGTCCTACTGCACACAGTCACACAAACAACACAGTGGCTCAACGAAGGCAGAAGTTTATCTTTCTGTCATGTAAAAGTCTACAGGCTGGTTGTGCAGGACAAATATGGTGACTCCGTGGAGTCATCAGAGACTCAGGCTCTATCTTTCTGCTCATCCCTCCCAGCTGTGGCTTCTTCCTCAAAGCCACCTCATGGTCCAAGATGGCTGCCAGGGCCCTTCACAGGATCAAGAAGAGAGGGGTCCTTCCCAAATGAGTCAGCTACTTTTAAACAGCTTTCCAAGAAATCCCAAATACTGCTTCCACTTATATCACATCAGCTGGGATGTATTCAAAGGGTCACATTTGGCGGCAGGAGTGGCTAGGAACTATTGTTGAATTGGGGGGATTGCTGGACACAGATATGCGCAGCTAAATATGAGGACTTCCTGGGGCGCCTGGGTGGCTCAGTCAGTTAAGTGTCCGACTTCGGCTCAGGTCATGATCTCACAGTTCATGGGTTCAAGCCCCACATCAGGCTCTGTGCTGACAGCTGGAGCCTGGAGCCTGCTTCAGATTCTGTGTCTCCCTCTCTCTCTGCCCTTCCCCGCATGTGCTCTGTCTTTCTTTCTCTCAAAAATAAATAAACATTTAAAAAAATTAAAAACAAGGACTTACTAATGGAAGAATGGACATTATAATAGACCAGGAGTCAGTAAACTATGGCCCGCAGGCCAAATCTGGCCTACCGCCTGGTTTTGTAAATAAAGTGTTACTGGAACACAGCCAAGTTCATTCGTTTACGTATTTTCTACAGCTATTTTTGTGCTATGACAGAGTTGAGTAGTTGTGATGAGAAACATCCTGCAAAGGCTGACTATCTGACACTTTACAGAAAAAGTTTGCTGATTCCTGAAAGAGACAATAGGCAGCTTGTGGACAAATGGCCCACAGCCAGATACTGGGCTCTGCACCCACTACATAGATGTGGGTTCTGCCCTCAGGCAACTTACAGTCCAGTGGGTGAGACAGCCAAGGAGACCTCTCATTACAGTGTGGTGTGATGGGTAGAACAGAACTCTGTTCAGGCTCCTGAACCATCTACAGAGCCACAGAGGCAGACCATCTACAATGGACTGCAGAGATGGGAGGCCAGGCAAGCTTTCCAAGTGAGCTTGAAGGATGAGAAGCGGAAAAGAAAGGAGGACAGAATTCCAAGCAAAGGGAAAGCATACAGAAGTGAAATGCCCGACAGGACATTCTTCCCTCTGTATGTCCCGGTTTTCCATGAGTCTGTTTGCTCCAGGGATCACGCATCTTTGCCTCCCCAATTCCCAGGGCTGTGTGTGCATTGCACCCATGTACATGGCGCCCATGTCTCGCACATGCTCATCAGTTAGCTGCTCACATGGCAGCATCCTCTGCAATCCCACTATCCTGAGCCCACTGAGCCAGAATTTAGAGTGTGAGCAAGGGACGCCGAGTTCCAGGGCCAAGTTCAGTAATCATCAGATAGAAGCAAGGTCTCTGAATTAAAACCCCAACCCCAGCACTTCCTACCTTGCATGACCCTGGGCAAGCATTATGACATTTCTTCATCCATAGCAATGGGAATTGTGTCATGAGTTTGTACAGAGCTCCTCAGTCTCAGTGCTATTGCCATTTTGTACTACACAATTCTTTGCTGTGAGGGACTGACCTGTGCATTGTGGGGAGCATAGCAGTGTCCATGACATCTACCCACTAGACACCAGTAGCATCCCCGTAGTTGTGACAACCCAAACTGTCACCAGACATTGTCAAAGTCCCCTGGTGCTGGGGGAGAGGGGAGGCCAAATCGCTCCTGCTTGAGAACTGATGAGCTAGTAGCAATGATTAAATGAGACAGTGCATATATTACATGTGTAAGCAAGCAGTCAGTATGGCAACTGTAATCATGACCATCCCTGGTGTCCAGGAAATGTAAGCTCAAAGAGCAAATACACGTCATGCAAGAACAAAAATCTCCCAGAAGTGATTTCTGGTTTTAGGCTGGCAAACCCAAGAAAGGCCGTCTTAGCTGTGACAAATATTTCCTGTGAAACCCACCTGTCATGTGTGGCATTATGTTAGGAATGTTGGCTGAGAGGCATCATCAAGTGAGTTGTCAGTGGCATCTGTTGTCTTGTTGCTGGATTTCATTTGGGGGGAATACCCGCCCCCACTCTCAGCCCTGTGCTTCTCATGAAGGTGACCTTTGCGTTGGTTGTCAAGGTGAATCACAGCATAAGGGCCAAGGCTCTTGGGGAAGTCCATTCTCCCAGCCACAGTGCTTAGTCCACGATTGAGAACAAGACTCAAGCCAGGACCCAATCCGAAAATCCCAGGGGTTTGCTTGGACAACTCTGAAGATGGACTTGAACGTGCCAGGTCATGAGCTCTAGACCGTAACTGGGAACGGCAGGCGTGTCTGAGAATAAGGTCCACACACGAAGGAGGGCAGAGTTGAGCAGAGAGATGAAGAGAGGTGGAGTGCTCTGATTTTTGTCTCGACTCCTGTATTCAGCAATGCCTGAAACCCAAAATTTTCACCAACTGTTCGTGTTCTTGAGCTAATAAATTCCATGTCTGCTTGTTCATTTGGGCTAGCTTCTCTGTCCTTGAAACAAGATCCCCCTGTCTTAAATGATCCTTGATCCTGATTATACTAAGAGCAAAACACTTCTTGAGTCTCTTTGCACAGTTTGAAAAATGGGTTCCGGCTCATTCCTCTGGAGCTCTTTCAGCCCGCTGGTCTCACTGTGCTGGTTTTGCCTCTAGGCTGGCTTCTCTGGTAGCAAAAGTGGGGTGGTGGCTCCAGGTTTCACGGATACACACCCCTGGGAAAGAGAGGAAGACGCTTCTCAGTTCGAAACCAGCAAACAGAAGTCCTGGGCTTCCCTGTGGTTAGACCACCTTGGATCAGGTGTTCAACCTTAAACGAAGTGATGGGTAGGGGATCTCCTTGGTTTGTAGCCAAGGCCTAAAGCTAGATCCATGGGGGCTGGCTGGGTGCCATGCAGAGCTCAGAACTGCTACCCACTGGGGAAAGGGCATGGGTCCTGGGAGGCATGCTCACTGCTCACTTGAAAGCAAGAAAGTAATATTAAATGTCAACTAAAATATCACCTTTGAGTAGCACCTTTCAGTTTTTTTTTTCATTGGATGTCAGTATTCCTTTCTTGGTCTCTTTCAGGATTTGCTCGTCAATATATTAGCAATTACATTTCGGCAATGAAGAGTTGCTTGCCTGACATCTATTTTCCTTGCTAGACAATTTGGGTAGAGAGCAAATCCAACATCTTTTCTTTTCCTCAACATAGCCCCATACTCAGTGGAGGCTTGCTGTATTTATTTATTTGCTTACCGTATACCATGGCTTTATATTATTCAAGATTTCCATGAGGATTATTCCAGTAGTGATCTTTCTGGTGCCAAGGGGGCTTCTGAATCAGAGACACTGCCAATAGTTGGGCCAATAATGGGAGCCTGTTGTTTTTGAGAATTATTTGATTAGCAACACAACTGGCCTATCAGCACTATTCTGCCCATGAACTTCAGTCCAGATATTGAAAGGCTAGATCTGAAATGAGGGAGAGGTGTATTAACTAAGTATACTAATTGCTTTCATTTACCAGGAGGTGTTTTGTTTTGTTGTTGGTTTCTCTCTCTCTCTCTCTCTCTCTCTCTTTTTACCCAATTAAATTTGTTCCCCTACAAAGTAAGGAAAAAGAATTTCAAGCTCAGCTTGCCAAGAGTCTAATAAACCTGACAATCATTAATTCCAGGATGGAAGTTCAAATCTTTCCTTCAAACTTACTGAGTGTAGGACCCTGAAGAAGTTCCTTTATCTGTATAAACCTCGGTTTCCTCATCTATAGAATGGGGATAATAGGATTAACCATGTTGTAGAGTTACTGGGAAAAATGAATGACATAATGTCTGTAAGTCTAACTCATGGAAAGTGCTCAGCACTGCTAGCTGTTAATGTGGTGGCTCTTCTTATCATTGAGTGTGCGAGTTTGGACAACACAGACAGATCTACCAAGGCAGCAACTTCTTCATTTGTGAAACAGGACAAGAGCTCCCCTCCGCCACAAGGCTGTCGCGGAGCACGCGGTAGGCGTTAACTCAACGTTAGCGCCAATTCACTTCCACCCATGCTCAGCCCGATGTGGGATGGGAGGGAGGGAGCCCTCCTTTCCCCTACCCTTCTCATCTGTGGAAGAGGCATTCGAAACCCTAAAGTTTGTTTGACAAATAATTAGGAATCTAGGGCAAAGAAACCCTGGTAGGCGTTAGAGTGGCATCTGGTTGAGATCTGATAGTCGCAGACTGAGCAATCCAGTGTCTGTGTTTCCTCTTTCAACCACTGTCGACCACACTGGGCTTTCAGACAAATCTGCGGACAGTAAGGCTGAAACCTGAGTTGGAACAGGAGAGAGAATGTATGTGGGCAGCTGCAAAATGTCCTGACTTATGTCTGTGAAACACACTGCTAGCCAAGGCAGGGAAACCCTGATGCATTTTTGCAAGTTGTTGAAGTCTCTCTCCCCTTTGGAAGCTCCCAGTTACCTTATGGGTTTCTTCTTCCTGTATCGCAGGCTACTGTTTAAGATGGCAGTTGGGACGTCTGGAAGCTACTAGCCTGAAAAATATTCACAGCCTGAAATACCCCCTTGGTTTCCAGATAGTAGTTTATGCGTTAGTGGGTGTGTTGGGGGGAAAAGAGGGGTCTAGACTCTATCTTACTATTCATTTCTATACCCCACCCCCTAGCACAGTGCCTGATATAAGCCCCCTGCTTAGCAGATGTCTGGCAAGTGAGGGAGAAAGGAAGAAGTCACTAAATTAAGTAGATGAATGCACAGACGGCAAATCCTGACCAATGGTGTTTATAACCTATTGATGACCGAGAATTTCCAGGCTGGCTGGAGACTTATTTTGACTTTTACTGACTTGTACTTATAGCAAGACCAAGGGGGAACCTGTTTGGGCCAGTTGATCCCAATTTTCAGTTAGGATACTGAGTGGTGTGAGCCCAGGCAGAAGGACCATATTCCCGTGAGCTTGTGTGTGTAACTGGGGAGTGTCCCGGGCCAGTCAGTTCAGCCTGGGGACAGGAGCACAAAGCCACCGCTGCTGAGCCCCTCTGTAAGCTCTTTGCATTCAGGTTAGGGATCATGACATTGTTCCCTGGCCTTCCCAGCACTTCACGCTTAGGAGAATAGAATACAGGCTCGGGGAAGATTGGATCTGGAAGGGGCCAGTGTTTTTCCACCAGACCCACTGGCCATCAGCGTCAGAATTACCTGGGATCCTGGGGCGCCTGGGTGGCTCAGTCCATTAAGCATCCAACTCTTGGTTTTGGCTCAGGTCATGATCTCGCGGTTCATGAGTTCAAGCCCCATGTTGGGCTCTGCACTGATGGTGCAGAACCTGCTTGGGATTCTCTGTCTCCCTCTCTCTGCCCCTTCCCCCATCCTTTCTCAAAAATAAATAAATAAAAATTTAAAAAAGAGAATTACCTGGCATACTGATTCTTTTTACACATGATAAAAATGCGATTTTCCTAAGGTCACACAGCTAGTTTGCAACAGATGGTGATTATACCGTGGTATCATTAGAGCCGTATATGTTGTCACAAAGTGTTTTCGTCTCTATTCTCCCAGTTGGTCTTCTCAACCACTCTCCACCTGACAACACAGAATTATTTGTTTTCATGTGAGGAGGAAAAGCAGTTTTTATTCGTTTTTCTGTCTTAGTAGCCAGACACGACCTTCTCAAAAAAGGTACCACTAACCTATATAGGACCTTAGTACACATTCGTAGAAGCCAGCCTTTCTTCCAGGACGATGTGGGCCTGGCCTGTGTGACCAAAGTGCAAGCTGGACTTTGGCCCTTATTCCTGCTCTTGGTCAAATGGCCTTGGGCAGTTTCCAACCTGCACAACTGTGCATGGCAGCCCTGTTCTCAAGATGAAGAACTTGTCTTGTACTTTGGTTTGTACTTCCCAGTCTCTAGCACAGAGCTGGGCTTGTATTTTTTTCTTTTTTAATTTATGCTTTATTTTTTTAATGTTTATTTATTTTTTTATTTATAGTTTATCGTCAAGTTGGTTTCCATATAACACCCAGTGCTCTTCCCCACAAGTGCCCTCCTCCATGCCCATTACTCCCCTTCCCCTTTCCCCCTCCCCCTTCAGCCCTCAGTTTGTTCTCAGTATTCAAGAGTCTCTCATGATTTGTCTCCCTCCCTCTCCCTAACTCTTCCCTCCTTCCCCTCCCCATGGTCCCCTGTTAGGTTTCTCCTGTTAGACCTATGAGTGCAAACATGTGGTATCTGTCCTTCTCCGCCTGACTTATTTCGCTTAGCGTGACACCCTCGAGGTCCATCCACTTTGCTACGAGTGGCCAGATTTCATTCCTTCTCATTGCCATGTAGTATTCCATTGTATAGATGAACCACATCTTCCTGATCCATTCATCAGTTGGTGGACATTTAGGCTCTTTCCATGATTT